>ML660770.1:13211908-13429023 GCA_007570785.1 Antilocapra americana | reverse complement strand
GTATATTCAAAGCTCTGGTTTTTCTAGTAGTCGTGTATGGATGTGAGATTTGGACCATACAGAAGGCTGAACTCCAAAGAATTGATGCTTTGAACTGTGGTGTTGGAGAAGACTCCTGAGAGTCCATTGGATTGCAAAGAGATCAAACCAGTCAATTCTAAAGGAAATCAATCCAGAATATTCATTAGAAGGACTGATGCTGAAGCTGAAACTCCAATACTTTGGCCACCTGATCGAAGAGCTGACTTATTAGAAAGTCGTTGATGCTAGGAAAGACTGAAGACAGGAGGAGAAGAGAATGACAGAGGATGAGATGATTAGATGGCACCACTGACTCAATGGACATGAGTTTGAGCAAGCTCCAGAAGATGATGGAGGACGGGAGCCTGGCATGCTGCAGTCCATGGGGTCACAAAGAGTCAGACACGACTGAGCGACTAACACAAATCACTTGTTTGTCCCTATCTTCCTGAATTTCTGAATCACATTCATCTTTCTTCTCCAGTTCAACACCTTCCTTTGTTATCACATTCTAGTACTTTGGCTCTGGGGCTCCCCCAATGAAATCAGAACAAGAAAAGTTGGCAAGTGTGGGTATTTTCTCATTTGAGTGATCACAGGAAGAAATGCAAACTCCTCCCTTGAACATCTTGTATGTACTGCAAACAACGCCACAATGGAAGCCTTGGGACTTCCCTGATGGTCCAGTGGCTGGGACTCTATGCTCCCAATGCAGGGGGCCCTAGTTCTATCCCTAGGCGAGGAACTAGATCCCTCATGTCGCAACTAAGAGTTTGCATGCTTCCAAAACATCCCACCTGCCGCAATGAAGACTGAATATCTCACTTGCCACAACTGACACCCAGCTCAGCCAAATAAACAAATATTGTTGTTCAGTTGCTAACTGATGTCCAACTCTGTGACCCCATAGACTGCAGCATGCCAGGTGTCCCTGTCCATCACCAACTCGTGGAGCTTGCTCAAACTCATGTCCATTGAGTCAGTGATGCCATCCAACCATCTCATCCTCTGTTGCCGTCTTCTCCTCATGCCCTCATTTTTTCCCAGCATCAGGGTCTGTTCCAATGAGTTGGCTCTTCACATCAGGTGACCGGAGTACTGGAGCTTCAGCATCAGTCCTCCCAGTGAATATTCAGCCTTGATTTCCTAATTTCCTTCAGGATTTACTGGTTTGATCTCCTTGCAGTCCAAGGGACTCTCAAGAGTCTTCTCCAGCACCATAATTCAAAAGCATCAGTATTTTGGCACTCAAATACATATATGTGAGGGTTTTTCTCCAGTAGCAGCGAGTGGGGGCTACTCTGTAGTGCGGGGTGCGGGCTTCTCATTGCAGTGCTTTCTCTAACGGAGCATGGACTCTAGGGCAAGCAGGCTTCAGTAGTTTCAACTCCCAGGCTCCAGAGCACAGGCTTAATAGTTGTGGCGCACAGACTTAGTTGCTCCAAGGTATGTGGGATCTTCCCGGACCAGGGATCAAACCCATGTCTCCTGCATTGACATGTGGATTCTTTACCTCCAGACCACCAGGCTATTTACCCGTGGACCAGCAGTCAAAAGTCCATTCCAGGGCCTTTAACTGTTAAGTTTCTTTGTTTTTGCAAACCACTTTTCCCTGGAAAATTGAATGAGAGGCTTTACATTTTAAAAGTTTTGATTGCTTTTATTTATTTTTTTAGTCTACTTCATTGTTGCTTTTATTCTAAACCCTCATGACCCAGCAGACTCTTTCACCACTGGGCAGAGAGTGACCATTTCTCCCTGGCTCTTTGAGAGTTCTCAAGTCTTAGCGGCTTATAAGAGGCTTTACTTTGAAAGCTTAACTCTGGGACGTGGCCTTTCCAGGGCTTTATGAAGTGATGGGTGCTCTGGCTTTGCCTCACTTTCAAATTGTACCTGCAGCAGCTGCTGTGCTTGCTCTGGAGCATTTGGCTTTAAGTGTGTTCCCTGTCAAGACGGTTGGCACCCTGCGTTTTTCTCTTCCACCCATTCTTCTGAGTATAACAGTTTGACTTCTTGCGAACACAGTGCCCTTTCATGAAGAAATAGATACGACTGACTTTTCTGAGTCAAGGACAGTCTGGTGTCTCTCAAGGGGTAGTAGCAGACAGCTCCCCAGGACTGGCTTGGCCATGCCAGTGGCTTCAAGCTGTCATGTGCTATGACCAGCATTCGAAGGACAGTTTTAGAACATCATGGAAAATTAAGTAGGCACGAAGTAGATGCATCTAACATTAGGAGCAAAGACTGACCACTTGCCAGTTTTGTGAACCTGGGCAACAGCTTCGTCTTCATCTACAGATGGGATTTATTGATATTCTTTCTGCCTTATCAGTTTACTGTGAGGCCTGAATGAGCTAATGCAGGAAACGTGCTTAGCAAATCATGAGTCACAGCAATTGTTATTAATGTAAGGAGCTGTTATTTCCTCCCTTTATTTAGGCATTCCTTGCTGTAAATTTATTTTCCAACTGGTTTCAGGATCATGTTCCCTTTGGGGGCATCTGACGGTCAAGTTTGAGGGGGGGGAAATGCGTTAAAGGGATGAAAATCTGATCAATCTTGATTAAAAATAAAAAGACTTTGCCAGGCATTCATGTGATGTCCTGTAGTGACACTTTGTTAGGGTAGTAGGGTTCGTGGAAATAAGCTAAGTATTGATTAGTAATTTAAATGTCGAAGAATTATGCCTGCACTAGAGCAGGCGATGCAAGCAGTTTTGTTTGGTTGTAAAAATGCCAACATTCCTAAAACAGTGAGCTCATCATCAAATCCTTTTTCCACGCCCATAAAAGAATCTATGACTTGTTTGCTCAATTTTGTTTTGGTTTTCTGGGCAGCTACGAACGAAATAGGGCAGTGATTCTCAAACAAGTTAGAGCATTAAAATCCTCTGGAGGGCTTGTGAAAACAAGGACCCTGAATCTTCACCCCAGAGTTGTTGATTCAGTAAGACCGGGGTGAGGCCTGAGAGTTTTGCATTTCTACTGCGTTCCCAGGCAAGGCTGATGCTGCTGATCCAGGAACTGCACTTTGAGAACCATTAATATGGAATGTCCTGAGGCCTTACAACGTGGTGGAGACCTCAGGGCGATTTAGTCACCAGAGAGTGGGTTCAAATTCTGGAGCTGTCCTCAGTAGCAGAGAGCAGAGTTATGTCAAGCAAATAATCTCTCTGAGATCCAGTTTCTTCTGTTTTTAAACGTAAATGATACAGCCTTCCCCCTCCCCTCGTTAAGGTCATCAGAAAACTTCAAGATATCCGTGAAGCACTTTGTTCCCCGCCTGACATGTGTTAATGTAAGAGTCCACTAAATCCTTTTACTGTGAGATATTTTTTCATAAGTCATGTATTTATTTCTGAGTGTTTGGGGCAAGAAACTCTGTCAAGTGAATATACTGCTCATTTAAATGACTGAAGCAGTTTGAAAGATTTCACTAAGATTCCATTTCAGAATTCCCATGTCACTTTTCACAGTGATGTGTGTGTGTGTGTGTATAGTTTTTTCCTTTTAATTAAATTAGTTTCTTCTCATTAAATTCTTATAGAGTAGCAAGTTGGATAATGGATTGGGAATTTCATCCTTCTCTAGTTTGTGCATTGGAATTTCAGCATATTTTCATGAGTTGGTAGCAGAGGGCAGTGAAAAGGTCACAGCTAGAATAAAAACCCTGAGTTTTCATAATTCATGGACAATTAGAGTCTGACTGAATTTTGACTTTTTATTCAAAAGCAACCATGTGAGTATCTCCCTGACTCAGAAGCACCAGTTGCCGTTCAGTCGCTCAGTCGTGTCTGACTCTTTCGGACCCCATGGACTGAAGCACACCAGGCTTCCCTGTCCTTCACCATCTCCTGGAGTTTGCTCAAACTCATGTCCGTTGAGTCAGTGATGCCATTCAAACATTTCATCCTCTGTTGTCCCCTTCTCCTCCCGCCTTCAGTCTTTCCCAGCAACAGGGTCTTTTCCAATGAGTCAGTTCTTCGCATCAGGTGGCCAAAGTATTGGAGCTTCAGCTTCAGCATCAGTCCCTACAATGAATAGTCAGGATTGATTTCCTTTAGAATTGACTGGTTTAATCTCCTTGTTGTCCAAGGGACTCTCAAGCTTCTAAAACATGCAGTGTCTAACACCTCATTTCTAAAGACCATTATTTCATATGTCTAGAGTAGGGCCTGGTCATACGCATTTGAATCCATGAAAAATTAATCAGTCAATCTATGAAAGAAGTGGAAAATTTTATTCAAGCCAGATTGAGGATTATGACTTGAGAAGAGCCTCAGAAAGCTTCAAGGACCGTTCTGCCCACTAGAAGTCAAAGCACAGGTGTGTCAAGTTTTTTGAGACAGAGAGCTGTTCCTTAAATAACGTATTATTGACAGTTCACACAGTCCACATCGGCAGGTACAAAGTGTTGCATCACCATGACCTCTTCCAAGATCAAGGAGAAGAATGTTATCTTTAAGGAGCTGTCGTGTTGGTATTGGGAGAATGTTGCTCTTTATGGCTGAGCAGGTATTCCTGCCATTGGGCAAGGTCTGTTCTATGCGTAATGAATTTACACAGGGCACAGTGTGGAAGAGAGAGGAGGCCAAAGGGCAGAGAAATTTTTATGTGTAAATTTTACTTGTCTTGCCATAAAATGTGAATTTTATTTCACAGAAAAATCAGCCCAGGTGGTGCAGAGACTGCATTTTAAGACAGACAAGGAAAGGGCTGCAACGGTCAAGACGGATTTCAGATTCAGATTCTGCTGCTTAACTAGCTCTGTGGACTTGAGCAAATTCTCCAATCTTCTTCCCCCACCCCCCACCGCTATTTGGCTATTTCTTTTTTAATTTATTTTTTAAATGAATCCTTATTGGAGTATGGATGCTTTACAATGTTACTTTCTCCTGTAAAGCAAAGTGAAACAGCCATACATAAACATGAGAAGTGAAAGTGTTAGTTGCTCAGTCATGTTGGACTTTTTGCTATCTCATGGACTATAGCCAGCCAGGCTCCTCTGTCCATGAAATTCTCCAGATAAGAATACTGGAGTGGGCTGCCATTCCCTTCTCCAGGGGATCTTCCCAACCTGGAGAGCGAACTCGTGTCTCCTGCATTGCAGACAAACTTTCTGAGCCACCAGGGAAGCCCCATACATATACCCTCTTTTCTGGATTTCCTTACCATTTATTAATAGGTCACCACAGAGCACTGAATAGAGTTCCCTGAGCTATACAGTAGGTTCTCATTATCGCCAGTCTTTTTAATTCTTGGTCTCTCATATATGACATGGGTCATTCTTATTCATTGGGATCATTATACAGGTTATATATAGTTAATGGATTTTAAAAATGCCTGGCATAGTGCCGGTCACAAAGCACTCAAAAGCTCCAATATTGTGATGGTTCTTCTAAAATGCCACACAGGAAAGGTGAACAGAGAAGATAAACACTAAAGTTCACAAATGACTAGAATTGAGATGAAGTCAGTTGGCTGTGTGTTCATTTGTAAAATATTTAATAAGTCTTGAAGAAAGAGAATTCTCCAAAGGTTATGTTGAATTGACTGATTCCTTACAGGTGGTTTAAATCAGATACATTCGGGACTAGTTTCTAACTTGGTATAATCACTTTCAAAAAACATTTATTTATTTATTTATTTATTTATTATTTGACTGCCCTGGGTCTTCGCGGCTGCATGGGCTGCCTCTAGTTGCGGTGCTCAGGCTTCTCATTGCAGTGGCTTCCCTTGTTGTGGAGCACAGGCTCGAGGCCCACAAGCTTCAATAGTTATGCCTCATAGGCTCTAGAATGCAAAATCAGTGGTTGTGACCCATGGCCTTAGTTGCTCCATAATGTGTGGAATCTTCCCCGATTAGGAGCCAATCTGTGTCCCCTACATTGGCTGGCAGATTCTTATCCTCCATACCACCAGGGAAGTCCTGTACTTACTTTTTTAGTATCAAAAAAGGTAAAATGATGTTGGATTGTATTGAAACAAATTATTCAATCAAATCTATTGAATCAGCAGACTATCATTTTTTACCATCAGTACATCAATTTTCCATTCACTTTCACATGACAAGATAATGTCCTTTCATGAAAGTACTAAACACTTCAGGAGATCCTAAATGAAGCCATCATAACACAAGACAACAGAACCAGTATTATTCAGTAATAGGATGGATGGGAAGATCAGTTTAGAAAGAAAGCAGTATTATTATAGACAGATTTTTTATTCAGAAATTTAAGAAATGCCATAGAAGTGCATATTTACATGGATTTTTCTCAATTTCTCTTAAGCAACTTTAAGAAATTTTATTCCTTCGGTAGAATAGTCTTTCCCAGCTTACTGACAAATTTTTAAATTATATGCTTAAAATTAGTATTATGACATGTTTTCATTTCTATGCTGTTCCTGAAGACCTGTGTCGGTGGAGCCTTCAGAAGAGAATTTATTTGCCACAATTGTACTTCCATTAAACAAAGCTTAAGAACAGACAGTCCTAATGGGGTTTTCATTTATGGATCCTTTGGGTAGGGTTCCCCAGGGAGGATGGTCAACATTAATTAAAACATCTTGAGGCCTGTGAGCCACAGTTACTTCTCCGTGAGATGCAGTGAAGAGCTTTGAATGGTCACATGAAAACAGAGGATGCAGGAAATTCCTGCTTTCTCATCGCCTTCATAAAGATGCAGCTTTTAAGCAAATATTCTTCAGAGTTACAATTGACATAATTCATTGCTCTAGAGAACAAATGTTTTATATTTCAATTTGTTACACAGACAAGGAGAGGCCTTTTATATGGGGTAGTTGTCATGTTGCCTGCATATCTAAACCAGGAGAGTCTTGAACTGCCCCTGAAGTAATAAGAAGGTGTGCAAATTATGGGTTTGTTATGTGTTTCCAGGAGGCATGTGGGAATATGCATATGTAGTATAATTAAAGATGTCACTTTGAACCAGTGGGACTGTTGGTTATTTCTTTCTAGGTTGGAAAGCGAGGGACAGTAAGAGATTATCCTGGCTTTAACCCATCGGTGGATGCTGAAGCAATTCGTAAGGCCATCAGAGGAATTGGTGAGTGCTGCTTTTCAATTTCTTTCTTACTGTTGAAGCAGATCAGGAATTAAAGCTAAAAGTGCATAGGTTCAGGTTGCCCAAGTTGCCTTTTTCACTTAATTAGAGAAATTATAAAGCACTTTAAAAAATTGTGAAGAGGAAAAGTATAGGGAACCCAGTCTGTGTGTGTGTGCATTTTTTTTTTCATGACAGTCATACAAGGTGAAGACTTTTATTTTCTTTAGTTTACAGATAAGGGAACTGCAGCTCAGAGGTGCTGAGTCATTTCCCTAGGGTCATACATGAGTGCCAGAGTCGGGATTCAAACCCATGACTGAAACACCAGGTTTCTTCTAGTGTACTGTGCTTTCACAACACCAGGAAGAGTGTCAGTGGGAATAGGCATGACCTCTAAGGGGTATTTAAATTTTTATCTATTTATTTTTATCTGTGGCTGTGCTGGATCTTCACTGCTGCACACTGGCTTTCTCTGCTTACGATGAGCTCGGGCTACTCTCGAGTTGTGGTGGGAGGGCTTCTCATTACAGTGGCTTCTCTTGCTGTGGAGCATGGGCCCTAGGGCACACGGGCTTTAGTAGTTGTGGGCATGTTTCCCTACGGCATGTGGGATCTTCCCAAACCAAGGATCGAACCAGTGACCCTGGCATTGCAAGGCAGATTCTTAACCACTGGACCAGCAGGGAAGCCCAGGAACCGATTTTTGTCCAGTCTTAATATTTGCCATGTTTATTTGCTACTAAACACTACCATGGGCTTCCCTGGTGGTCCTAGTGGTGAAGAACCTGCCTGCCAATGCGGAACACGACTGAGCAACTAACACTTTCAAACACTGCCACGACCATCACTGCTATCAACAGTCATCATCATCAGTCATCCTCATCATCACCATGAATCATTACAGATATAGTCCCTTCCGATTCTGTCTGGATCTCATTCCCACCCTATTCTCTAGAGATAAACAACATTCTAAATTAGAAATATATTTCCATGAAAGTTTTAATTCTGTACTCCATATGTGTGTACATATTGTTTTGCATGGGCTCAAACAGGATAAGCTGAAATCCTACTGTAGGTATTCTTCTGCAACTTGTTTTTTATCCCTTAACATTATGTTTTTGAGATTTATCCATGTTGATACGTTTAGCTCTAGTTCATTAATTTTAACTGCAGAGTAGTCTATTGAATTACTATGTCGTAAGATGGAAATAGTGATGGAACTTTTAAATTGCCTACAATTCTTTTCTATTACAGTATAAAAGTACTGCACTGCATAGTTGCACTTATGTCTTTTGTGAATGTTTGCTAGCATCGCTCTAGAATATAAATTTACTAGAAATTTTGCCAAACTGCTCTCTCAAATGAATTTACAAATTAGCATTCCTACCAGCAATATGGCTTCCCAGGTGGCACAGCAGTAAGGAATCCGCCTGCCAATGCAGGAGACCACAGGTTCCATCCTATGGGTCAGGAAAATCCCCTGGAGAAGGAAATGGTAGCCCACTCCAGTATTCTTGCCTGGAGAATCGCATGGACAGAGGAGCCTGGTGGGCTACAGTCCATGGGTTCACAAAGAGTCAGACACAACTGAGCTATTGAGCACACACAGCACCAACAAAGTATAAGACTTCCTCTTGCTCAGTATTCTCATCCATACTTGCTATGGTCATCCAATAGAGTGGGTCTAAAATTGTACCTCATTCTATCTCCTTCCTCTCTCTTATCCCTCACTGTTGATGCAGTTAAGCATCCTTTCTTGTTCATTGGCTTCCTTTCCCATGAATTACTCCTCCATACCTTTTATCCGTTTTTTAGTTGGGTTGTGTTCTTTGGTTTGGCAAGAAAAAAATTTTAAATTTATTTTTTAAAATGAATTCTGGGTATGAAACATTTTTTTTAAATTATAAGCTAGGAAAATATCTTTTCTCAGAATGTGATTTCCTTTCCACATTGCCTACAGTAACTTTAATCGAATAGAAGTTCTAAATTTTAGTGAAATTAACTTTACCAATATATTTTGTAAAACTTATACTTACTGTGTCTTTTCTGTGGTGAGCACATAAAGATACCCTGCTGTATTTTCTCCCCCAGATTTTACCATCTTATTTTTTCACATTGAGATCTTTAATCTGCCTGGAATTAATGTTTGTGAGTGGCATTTAAATCTAATTGATTTTATGTGGCTTTGCAATTGTCCCAGTACAATTGATTGAAGAGTTCATCCTTTCCACACTGATTTGTAATGCCACCATTCTCTCATAAGCTTTGCTATTTTTCTGCTCTCTGTTACATGCCATTGGTCTGTTCTCCCCGTCTCTATACAACATTGTCATAACTACTATTATTATTTTATAGTGACACTAGTGTGTAGTAAGGCAGGAGTTTTTCTTCTTCGCTCTTTGCCCTCTCCTATAAATTTTAGGGTTAGTTTGTCAAGTTTCATGAATTATACTATTAAGATTTTACATCAATTTAATATTATTGTATTTCTGCCTGTTTAGGGTTTTATTTTTTCTATTTTTAAAGGAAAGTTATTTCTCTATCTACCTCTTTGTTTCCCTATTTACACACAGTGTTGAATAGACTTTTCCGTGAGGCTATTGTCAAACTGAATGAATTAATGGTCTTTAAATTCTCTCTGTTGTTTTTCTTCCTTTACATTATGTTTCTTCACAGGTTTGCAGACCCACTCTGAGGAGGTTTTCATTTGTAAGCACCACTCCCAACACCAAAACCAGGTGTCGAGGTGGCATTTGCCTTAGGGACGTGTGAGATCCAGCCTCTGAACCGTGAGGCATCTTGGTTTAATTTCTGGTCTTGAACATTTGTAGAAATAAGAGAGGAGAAATTGCCTGATGTACAACCTACATGTGATTGCGGGTAGTTATTTCTACCTGGAGTCTAGGGGCACAAGGTATAAAGATGCAGAGAAGTAAGTGGGAAATCAGAACAGAGACGTGAGGCAAGAGCTGGTGGTGGTGGTTTAGTTGCTAAGTCGTGTCCGACTCTTGCGACCCCATGGACAGAGGAGCCTGGCAGGCTACAGTCCATGGGATTCTCCAGGCAAGAATACTCAAGTGGGTTGCCATTTCCTTCTCCAGGGGATCTTCCCGACTCAAGGATCAAACCATGGTCTCCTGCATTGTAGGCAGATTCTTTACCAACAAGGGAAGCCCAAGCTAGGTCTGAAGAAACTGGTACACAAGCTAAGGAGCTTAAGCTTCATCCTGAAGATTACAGAGAATCTTTAGGATTTCTATCAAGGAATTGATATGATCTGATGTGTTTAAAAATTTTACTTAGGCAGAACTCTACAGTATGAATTATAATGGGATCAGTTTAGGGGGCCATTGAAGTTTCCAGGTAAGATATGATGAACGCACAGTAGCAGAAAAGAGGACAAATTCAAGAGATTCAGATGATTGCTACAACGTAAAGAGTAGGGAAAAGAAAGGAGTATAGGATGAGTTGAGAATCTTTGCTTGAATGACTGTACCTATAGTGGTATCATTGGCAAGGGGAACATAGAATGAAAGACAAGTTAGGAAAGAGGATAGAATGAATAGAATAGAATGAATGCAAATAGAATCCAAATAGAATGAATGCACCCTGGAGCAGCTGAGTTTGAGATACTTGTAGTTAGAGGTGTTCAGTCATGCACCAATCCAGATGCCATGACAGGTCTGAGTTGATAATCAGATTCACAGAGCACAATGAGGATTTAATCTAACTCTGTTTCCTTAACTATACAGAGAATACAAGACGAGAGATCCACTGGGGCAGCATCTTTCACTGGGAGGCCCAGCAGCTAGTCAAATACAGTTTCTTTTGCCCCTTCAATCATGTAGAGTGTGCACCACTGCCATGGACAAATGGAACCAAGGTGTGTGTGGATCACTCAACATCGGGAAGATGAGCCTTGAGTTCCAACTGATCTTTTATACCATTCTAGCCAACTCACAGCCCCCAGCCCGGGGGTAGTCCTCTACCACAAAGGAATAGACACAGCTTCCAACAATATCTTAATGCTGTAATTACGAAGAAAATGGTGGTGTAGAGGTCATTTGCATGCAGGCACGCATCAATCATTTCAGTTCAGTTCATTTACTCAGTCATGTCTGATTTTGCAACTCCATGGACTGCAGCATGCCAGGCTGCCCTGTCCATCACCAACTCCCAGAGCCTATTCAAACTCATGTCCATTGAGTCAGTGATGCCATCCAACCATCTCATCCTCTGTTGTCCCCTTCTCCCACCTTCAGTCTTTCCCAGCATCAGGGTCTTTTTCCAGGGGGTCAGTTCTTTGCATCACGGAGCCAAAGTATTGGGTTTCAGCTTCAACATCAGTCCTTCCAATGAACAACCAGGACTGATCTCCTTTAGGATGGACTGGTTGGATCTCTTTGCTGTCCAAGGGACTCTCAAGAGTCTTCTCTAACACCACAATTCAAGAGCATTAATTCTTGGGGGCTCAGCTTCCTTTATACTCCATCTCTCACATCCATACATGACTACTGAAAAAACCAAAGCTTTGACTAAATAGACCTTTGTTGGCAAAGTAATGTCTCTGCTTTTTAATATGCTGTCTAGGTTGTTTATAACTTTTCTTCCAAGGAGCAAGCGTCTTTTAATTTCATGGCTGTAGTCACCATCTCTGGTGATTTTGGAGCCCCCCAAAATAAAGTCTGTCACTGTTTCAATTGTTTCCCCCTCTATTTGCCATGAAGTGATGGGACCAGATGCCATGATCTTAGTTTTCTGAATGTTGAGTTTTAAGCCAACTTTTTCACTCTCCCCTTTCACTTGAGGCTTTTTAGTTCTTCACTTTCTGCCGTAAGTGTAGTGTCGTCGGCATATCTGAGGTTATTGATATTTCTCCCGGCAGTCTTGATTCCAGCTTGTGCTTCATCCAGTCCAGCGTTTCTCATGATGTACTCTGCATATAAGTTAAATAAGCAGGATGACAATATACAGCCTTGACGTACTCCTTTTCCTATTTGGAACCAGTCTGTTGTTCCATGTCCAGTTGTAGCTGTTGCTTCTTGACCGGCATGCAAATTTCTCAGGAGGCAGATCAGGTGGTCTGGTATTCCCATCTCTTTCAGAATTTTTCACAGTTTGTTGTAATCCACGCAGTCAAAGACTTTGCCATAGTCAATAAAGCAGAAGTAGATGTTTTTCTAGAATTCTCTCCCTTTTTCAGTGGTCCAGAGGATGTTGGCAGTTTGATCTGTGCTTCCTCTGCCTTTTCTAAATCCAGTTTGAACATCAGCCCTTTACTTGTACTTAAAACAGGTGGTTAAGTATATGTCTGAAAGTATATATATCAGGTCTGAAATGCCTGATACATGTATGAACCAGTGGACATAGAAATACATGTTTTGGGTTAAAAGATTTGGATTAAGGTTCAAATTCTTGCTATGCCACTTAAAAGCTGCATGACTTTGGCAAACAAGGTGAGTTTTCTAAATGTTTACATCCTTATCTTTAGAACAGTTTAATCATGCCTACTGCTCTGGGCGGTATTAAGTATGACCAATAAATAAAAGGTGCCTAGTGTGTGTGGTAGGTTCTCAATTAGCATCAGTTCCTTTTTTCTAGAGGAAAAAAAAATGACTTTGTATATCAAATATGGAGATAAGAGAAAAATAGAAGGTGAAATGACAGTAACTGAACCTCACAAGGATGAAAAAAACCTACTTCAAAAGCGGCATGCTTTTTGTGCTTCTTGGCTCTGTCTGATGTATGGATAGGAATATTTGAGCCATGATGGCTTTCTTCCCCTAAAACTATCCAAATAAAGTTAATTTTCTTTCCTCAAAGCCAGGGAATCAAAGAAATAAAGATGCCAACCTGACAAGACCTGGAAATTAGAAATTAAAATGCCTTCCTCTCTGCATCTGTTTCAGACAGTTAATCATCTTTCTTTTGTCCATGACAGATACATTAAGCATATTTGGGTTGATGGTGAATACAATTATTTTCGTCTCATTTAGGAACCGATGAGAAAACCCTGATCAGCATTCTGACTGAGAGGACGAATGCACAACGACAGCTGATTGCTAAGGAATATCAAGCAGTATGTGGAAAGGTACGGTTTCCCTAACACAACAGGCAGTAATGAGCTAATCACTGAAGGATCAGGGCTGCTCCCACGAGGTGATGCCCCCAGATCTTTTATTTCAGACCAAGTGTAACAAAAAGTGCCCAGTATATCCAGCCAATAGCCTGGAATAGATGTGGTTTTTCCCTTAACTGTCTGATTGGCCTTGGACATGTTTTTGATCTTTCTGGACCTCAGTTATCTTCACCATTGAATAAGGAAGGTTGCCTTGAATCACTGGCTCTAAATCAAGGATGATTTTGCTCCCCTGTGGCTATTTGGCAGCATCTCCAGACATGCTGATTGCCACAACTGGTGGGAGAGGAATGTTGCTGGTACCTCATGGGACAAGATCAGAGATGCTGCTCAACATCCTTCAATGTGCAAGACAGTCACCACAGCAAAGAATTATCTTCAGTTATCTGATAAGTCCTGTCTTAGGTGATCTTCAATTTCTCTTTCAGCTTTAATATATTTATGTAATTATAGATTTTTTAATTCATTCAGTGAATGAAAAACTAAACACCAGAAGTTATATAAGAACTCTCCAAGAACTAAAGTTGCTGAACTTTATTTTACTAAACTTTACTAAACACCAGAAGTTATATAAGAACTCTTCAGGAACATTTTGTTTGTCTTTTCCACATAGTTTTTTGAATGTTGTTTTAGGCCAGCTTTTTCACTCTCCTCTTTCACCTTCGTCAAGAGGCTCTTTAGTTCCTATTTGCATTATGCCATTAGTGTGGTATCATCTGCATATCTGAGGTTATTGATATTTTTCCCAGCAATGTTGATTCCAGCTTGTGCTTCACCCAGCCTTTCATTTCGCACAATATACTCTGTATAGACTTTAAATAAACAGGGTGACAATATACAGATTCGACATGCTGCTTTCCCAAATTTGGAACCAGTCCGTTGTTCCATGTCCGGTACTAACTGTTGCTTCTTGAGCTGCATACAGGTTTCTCAGGAGGCAGGAAAGGTGGTCTGGTATTCCCATCTCTTTCAGAATTTTTCAGTTTGTTGTGATCCACACAGTCAAAGGCTTTAGCTTCATTTAGTCAATGAAGCAGAAGTAGATGGTTTTTGCAATTGCCTTGCTTTTTCTATGATCTCTTTAAGAAAATTAACAGTGACCACAGGACTGGAAAAAATCCTCTCCTTTTCAGTTCAGATCAAATTTGGCAATTTGATCTCTGGTTCCTCTGCCATTTCTAAATCCAGCTTGTACATCTGGGCATTCTTGGTTCACATATTGTTAAAGCTTAGCTTGAAGGATTTTGAGCATTACCTTGCTACCATGTGAAATGAGCATAGTTGTGTGGTAGTTTGAATATTCTTTGGCATTGCTTTTCTTTAGGATTGGAATGAAAACTGACCTTTTCCAGTCCTGTTGCCGTTGCTGGAGTTTTTCAAATTTGGTAGCATTTTGAGTGCAGCACTTTCACAGCATCATCTTTTCAGACTTGAAATAGGTTAGCTGGAATTCCATCACCTCCACTAGCTTTGAACATGGTATTGCTTCCTAAGGTCCACTTGACTTCACACACTAGGATGTCTTGTTCTAAGGGAGCGACCACATAATCGTGATTATCTGGGTCATTAAGACCTTTTTTATATAGTTCTTCTGTGTATTCTTGCCACCTCTTCTTAATCTTTTCTGCTTCTGATAGGTCCTTGCCATTTCTGTCCTTTATTGAGCCCATCTTTGCATGAAGTGTTCCTCTGGTATCACTTATTTTCTTGAAGATAGCTCTAGTCTTTCCCATTCTGTTGTTTTCCTCTATTTCTTTGGATTGGTCAATTAAGAAGACTTTCTTATCTCTCCTTGCTATTCTCTGGAACTCTGCATTCAGTTGGGTATATCTTGCCCTTTCTCTTTGGCCTTTTGCTGAGGGAAATACTGTAACCTAATTTTTATTTTTAAATGATTATTTTAGCTGCCTGGATAATGAACTGGTAAGAGAAAGAGTAGAAACACAAACCAGTCAGGCTGTCGGATCCAGAATCAAGAGTGTGTTGTGACCATCCACAGGCAGCTGAGGCACCACCCAATGGTATTCTCCCAGCCCACGGCTCCATTAAGACACCCCTCTCTGTGTTTCCTTTGTGTGTGTGTGTGCCCAGTTACTCAGTTGTGTCCAACTTTTTGTGACCCCACAGACTGTAGCCCACTAGGTTCCTCTGTCCATAAAAATACTGGAGTGGGTTGCCATTTCTTCCTTCAGGGGATCTTCCCCACCCAGGCATTGAGACTGCATCTCTAGTAGTGCAGGCAGTTTCTTACTCCTGAGCCATTGAGGAAGCGCAGTGTTCCCTTTATCAGATATTTAATATATTACATTGAAATTTTATCTTTGACTATTTCTGTTTTTCCCTTTAGGGTACAGTGTCCTAGGGGTGAGGATTGTGTCTAACTCATCATTAAGTGCCTACCACAGAGCGGGTACCCAGTAAACACTTGTCAAATTAAAAGAATGGCCAAGCTTCTGGCCAAGGCAACATACTCAATGTTCAGGGAATGGGAACGATCCATTGGCCTTTCGGGATTTCCAAAACATGGAGGAAGGATAGAGGGCAAGGTGACAACCATATCTCTCAGTGGGATAGATGGAGAGCCTGTGAAGTAACATCCGGGTTGAGGACAGATGGGTTGAAATTTAGCCACTGAAGAGGAAACGCCCCATGATGACTACAGTGGCTCCATCCCATTTGCGTTGGCAGAAGCCTACCCTCACTGGGCCCCCAGTGTCACGGAAGATGTTGGTCTGCACCCACATTGTCATAGCAGTCCGATGGGCTTTCAGCCTCTGTTTTAAGGCTGGAGATAATCAAGAGCAGGAAAAATAATTATTCAATAATACTCCTTTGGCTATTAAAAATAAAAACCATATTACTTGCCTTCAAGCAAGGGAGATGGATTGGACTTAGGTAACGTGTGAAAGCACTGCCAAAAGAGAGTATCAATAAGTAAAGTTCCCCTGTTGCCACATTTCTAGTTTCCCCTGCTCTTGTTGCCAGAAATCCGCTTTGGATGCCTCCTAGTCCCACACTCCGAGCAGAGGCAAATGACCACGCACTGTCTTCCCTCATCTCCCTTCGAAGCTGTTTGGCAGATACTGAGAAGCCAGGCAGAATGGAACACCTCCCATTAAAACCGGGTGTGAATTACGCAGTTTCTCCCCCATCCCCTTCCCTCACCCAGCCCAAGCATTGAGAACATCAAGGACCTGGGAAATGGATTTTAATAAACAGTTCCTATCTGTGCCCCTCACGGGACCTCCTCCACTGCCTTCCCTTCAGGAAACCATCTATAAAACAGAACATTTTGGAAGCCATCATAAAATGCAGATTAATAGCCATAAAAGTATTTTCACCATTTCTGTTTATCTCCTGTGGTTGCACATGTTTTTTGTCTGAATTCATGCATTCATGTTCATTTGTTACTAGATGACTTTGGAGGAAGAGAAGGAAGTACTCCATGATTTTCTCTTTCTCTTTCTTTTAATTTCAGGAACTGAAAGATGACTTGAAGGGTGATCTCTCTGGCCACTTCAAGGGTCTCATGGTAGCCCTCGTGACCCCACCGGCAGTGTTTGATGCAAAACAGCTAAAGAAATCCATGAAGGTATGAGTCTGCACAGGCCATTTCTGCCTAGGATTTGATGATCAGAAAGAGTGTCTTTCTTACAGTGCACACTTGAGCACGTGCTTAGTTGCTCAGTCATGTCCAACTCTTTGCCACCCCGTGGACTATAACCCGCCAGCCTCCTCTGTCCATGGGCTTCTCCAGGCAAGAATACTAGAGTGGGTTGCCATTTACTTCTCCAGGGATCTTCCCAACTCAGGGATTGAACCTGAGTCTCTTGTGTCACCTGCAATGGGAGGCAGGTTCTTTACCCCTGAGACAGTGGGGAAGGCCTGCACACTTGAGGTATGGGAGTCAGTGTGGTGGATTTGGACATTCCGTGCTCTCCAATTGTTAGAACAACCCTAAAATGGGAAGCAGTTGTGGAATCTTAAGCCCACATGTTCCTAGCCTGAATGGATATTGTCCAATTTTGTTTTTTTGACCTGAGGAGTCAAATTCTCTATTTTGTTATTATTGGGAGTTAGTGGCCCCATCATTAACCCCTTTCCCTAGTCCCCAAACCTAGAAGTATCCTTGATCCCTCGCTTCCTCTCACACTTCAAAGCTACCAGTTTTTTTTTTTTCAGAGAAGCTCAGCTCTCTTCTTAATTAAGGCTCTTTGACTGATTGAATTAGGCCTGCTTAGAATATCTAAGATGCTCCCCCCTATAAGGTTGATCGATAATGGACTGTAACTGCAAAATACCTTCACAGCAACACTAGATTAATGTTTGATTGATTAACGGAGGACTGTAGCCCAGCCAGAATGACACATAAAACTGATCATCACACCCTGTCCTCCCCTGCCCACTGCTCTAATTCATTGCTGGAGCTGTACTGGCTTTCTTGCTGCTCTGTGGACATTCTCAGCTTATTCCTATCTTGAAGTCTTTGTACGTGATGTTCTTTCCATCAGGAACACTATTCTTCCAGATATTTTTCTATTAACTCACTCAGTTTAATTTTCTTAATTGCACCTATTACCATCTAAAATTATCTTGTTAATTTTTTGGTTCATTTGGTTTCTTCCATCCAATGAACAGGCAAACTTTGATCATATCAGGGAACTTCATCCCTCTAGGAACCTCCTCTGGTGCTAGAGGAAAGCCTGTGATGAAATAGATGCCTGACATATGAATGAGTTCTGAGAATGAGTTCGTAAAGTCCATTTTGTTCATAAATTCAATGAAGTTAGCCTAGGTACCCAACTATCTATCAGCTGTATAGTACTATACTGTAATAGATTTATAATACTGTTCACACAGATAATACATAAAAAACAAACACAAGGAATAAAACAGTTTTAATCTTACAATATTAATACCTTGAAAAGTATAGTAGTGCAGTACACAAAGTTGGCATACAGGGGCATGTTCAAGTCTTTGAAAGTTTGCAAGTTCAAGGCTTGTATGTAGGAGATTTACTGTATTTGTTGACCTGAAGGAGGGGAAGGAAGAAGTCTAGTTCTAAGGCAAGACCATCTTCTGCCTTCCCATCAGAGATAGTCAGTTTCTTTTCTGTGGAAGAAGTACAGTTACCCAAGAAGCAGATGGCAAGAGGTACAAGAGATGTATTGGGTGAAATGCTTGCAAAGGATAAAGAAGAGACAGAGCAGGGTAGATGGGGTGAAACTGCTGACTACAGTACAAGTGTGACACCTGTGAAAGGAGAGAGGGAAGGAAGGAGGCTCAGACAGGAAGAGCCTCCGTCTACAGTGCTGCTCTGAGGAAGCCGTGGCAGACCGATGGGGAACCCTGAGCAAGGTGTGCCCTTTGGGGGAGTCCTACATGGGGTGGAATGGTGGCCCAGCTTCAGTTCCCCTTCCATGCTCAGTCATGGCTGAAAGCAGCCTGGAGAGACCGTGATCTTGGTGTGAATTTTGTGGCAGATCCAAAGGTTGGAAGCTATCAGCCAGCTACATTCTTCGCAGCGTATTCTCTTGAAATCTCAGCAGTGCATTTCTGTGGCTGCTACACGAGGGACAGCTTAGCAGGTGAAATGGTGAGAATTAGATTAGCCAACAAGGATTAGAGACCTTCCCTCTATGCAAAAGAAATCCAGAGGAATCCATCCATAGCTTAATATCATGGCACCATCATTATCAGACCTTCAGTCTTGAGGTTCATCCATCTTCAGCCTGTAAATTACACTTCTTATCTAGATGGCTGCTCAATATCCAGCCATTATACCTTTTTTCCAGGCAACTGAAAAGAGTCAAAGATCAAGAAGTATTTATCTTTTCTCTTTACAGACTCCCATAAATTGTAAATGAGACATCACATATATTTCATGGATCAGAATCTAGGTATATAGATTAACCTAGCTCTAAGGGAAGCTGAGAAATATGGTCTTTATTTGGCCGTGTGTGTACTAAGTCGCTTCATTTGTGTCCACCTCTTTGTAACTCCATGGAATATAGCCTGTCAGGCTCCTTTGTCCATGAGATTCTCCAGGCAAGAATACTGGAGTGGGTTGCCATGCCTTCTTCCAGGGGATCTTCGCAACCCAGGGATCAAACTCACATCTCTTGTGTCTCCTGCATTGGCAGGCAGGTTCTTTACCACTGAGCCACCTGGGAAGCCACTTTATTTGGGTAGCTTTGTGCTAAGTTTAAAAATGGGGATTCTATCAACAATGAATTCTGATCAATGATGATAAAAGAAATATTGGATCTGCTCAATTTTGGTGTAAACCTAGAACTGCTCTAAAATGAATCAGGAGCTTGGGATTAACATATACACACTAACGTATAAAAGACAAGATAACCAGCAAGAACCTACTGTATAGCACAGGGAGCTTTATTCAGTATTCTGTGATAACCTATAGGAGAAAAGAATCTGAAAAAGAATGTATATATGTTTATGTATAACTGAATCACTTTGCTGTACACCTGAAACTAACATGACATGGTAAATTAACTATACTTCAATAAAGTTATAAAAAGAAGGGAAACACCCCCCCAAAAAAAGTCTTATTTAAAAACAATAAATAATTTGAAAAGGAGAGCTATTGGGGACCACTAGGAATCTCTGCCACAGAGGGACACAATTCAGCCTCTTTTCTTACGCTGCCTTGACCTGCTTTGATCAAGTCCGAGTGTAAACGGCTTCTACAGTGTGACTCAGTGACCTCAATATAAACCAAGACTCTGGAATCACTAGCCTCTAAACCAACTGGGCTCATGGCCTCATACATTCTCGAGGCTTTAAAAACCTCCCCAATGAAGAAGATGATTGCCTGCTGACCAGTGCGGTGCATTGGCACAAGGATGAACTCATTCAAAAGAATCGCAGAGCCCTCTCTAAAGACACTGACACATGTGAATGCTCACTTCTGATCTAGAGTGATGTAAGCTTTCCCTTTATACTCTTTCCTCCTAGAATTAGTCAATGAATTTTTACCCTACAGCAGGATATTTTCTTTAAAATTTTAATGTCAGTTAACTTTAGATGATTCATGTTATTTTAATACCAGAATATACAGAAAATTTAAAAACTGGTTTAGAGCAAGCAGTTGACTAGAAACGATTCTTTCTTCTGTGTAAAACAAGATATTAAGACAGAAGTGCATAAAACTGAGTTTTTAAAGTGTTCTCAGAATCGTTATCCATGAGACTTCCCTGGTGATTCAGTGGTTAAAAATCTGTCTTCTGATGCAAGGGAGATGAGTCCGATCCCTAGTCCAGGAACTAAGATCCCACACTCTGTGGGGCAACTAAGCTGGCATGCCACAACTAGAGATCCTGAATGCCACAACGAAGACCTAGTGCAGTCAAATAAATAAATATTCTTTTAAAAATAGTTTTCCTTTTTCTTTCTAGGGCACAGGGACAAATGAAGATGCTCTGATTGAAATTCTAACCACTAGGACGAGCAAGCAGATGCAGGAGATCGGCCATGCCTACTATACAGGTGATCTTACTTTTTGCTTACCTTTACCTCTGTTCACACCTATATGAGCCAATCCTGTTTTCCCCCAGAAACCCACCAAGCTCTTCTTCATGAGTGATTTTGAGAAGGCAAGAGTATAAAAAGGAGGACACATTCTAAAATGGGCTAAGGACTGTGGATTTTCAGAGAACATTTTAATATGTTCTGAGCTAGAAACTGCTATAGAGCCATAGCATTAATACTTTGCATGTAAACATTACAACTCTAGTGGAGTTTGCTCTCAGCAATTACTGCTTAATTGAATCAACCATTTTCATCACTGGAAGAGACTCAAATCATTGTATATTCATATGACATTTAAAACACTGGGCTTAGCCACATGATTTTTGGTGTGGGAAATTGTGTGTATGTGTGTGCTCAGTCATGTCTAACTCTTGGTGATCCCATGGACTGTAGCCCGCCAGACTCCTCTGCCCATGGAACTTTTCAGGCAAGAATGCTGGAGTGGGTTGCTATTTTCTACTCCAGGGTACCATCAAGACTGGTGGCATGAAGAGATGTACTGGGAAGTCTAGGAGGGTCCCAGACACAGAGCTTGCAGGTCTGCAAGGTACCTCCCTCTCCCAGCACAGTGATGTATCCATTTAACTGCCAACCAAGGAGGTTCACTTGGTCTTTGGTATGTGGGGTTTTATTACACATGCATGATTTTTTTTTTTAGAAACTAAGCAACAGGACATTTCACTTATTTATTTATTTTTGGCTGCTCTGGGTCCTCATTGCTACACGCAGGCTTTCTCTAGTTGCAGCAGTCGGGGGCTACTCTTTTGTGCTGCATGCATGGGCTTCTCACTGCGGTGGCTTCTCTTGTTGCAGAGCGTGGACTCTGGGGCGTGCAGGCTTCCGTAGTTGCAGGCTTCGGTGCCCCATGGCATGTGTGATCTTCCTGGACTGGAGATCGAACTCATGCCCCCTGCATTTCATTGCACGTGGATTCTTACCCACTGGACCACAAAGGAAGTCCTACACAGGCATGACTGACTCCTTCACAGCCGTGTGACTGAACTCCAGCTCTAGGCCCCTCCTCCCGACTAGAGGTCAGGCTGATATCACATGGCTCAAAGCCTTAACCCGTTAGTCACCAAGTCGATCTTTCTAGTGTGACCCAGTGCCATCTGGAGTCATCTTGTTAGCATAAACTCGGCTGTGGTTCAGGGGACCCTCCATGAATAACAATGATATTCCTATTGGGGGAATTCTGAGTGTTTAGAGGTTAGCTACAAAGAGCAAGGGACAATGACCAGCCCAATTCTTATTAAACAACAGCTCCCTGTCACCCCCTCCAAATACCTTAAGGGAGCCATGGTTTCTATGGTTTTGTATCATGGGAGCTTCTGCGGTGGAAGAGAGCAAAAGGAGGGATATACCGGTCCCCGGGTGGGGATTAGAGAGGTTACTTTGAGAATTTCTCATTAGAATGTAGATCCCTTGATGATAGGTGACTATTTTATTGTTGATGTGCTAATCAGGTCTAGTCAGAAAACCAGAAATACACTAGGTGCTTTAACAGAGAATTTTAATATCAAAAATTGTTTAAGCACCTTCTGGGAAACTGAAAAAGTGGAATAGAAACACAGGGGTAGCTCAGAAATGAAACCCTCAAGGCTAGGATGAGATTAGGGATTTTAGAAACTAGCTCAGGAGAGGGTGCTGGTACTTTCCTGTGTTGGTACTAGGTTGGCCAGAAGTTTGTTCTGGTCTTCCTGTAAGATTTTATGGGAAAACCCAAATGAACTTTTTGGCCAAGCCAATACTTCAGGAGTTCAGAGGAGAGGCCCCAGGAACTGGAGTTCAGATCTCCGTGGAGGGGAAGGGAGCTCCGTCTCATGAGGGCTAGAACCTCCAGGGGCATGTAAACAGGTGACTTGACCTAGGAGCCTGGAGCCAACTGCTGCTGTCGGGGTGAATCTCTTCACCGGGTTGAAACTGTCCTTCCTTCCTCCTTCTGCGTTCCATCTGATCTCCTTCTACTCCCCTCATTGGTGGAACCTGAGAGGGAGGTGGCTGGTTAGGGGACAAAAGAGAAGTATAATTTGTCAAGTCCCACCCCTAGGTCCATAAGTCAAGGTGTAGGGGGGCACATTTGGGGTAGACGAGACCATTGCTCAGAAATAGGCATAGATGGGTACATGGTAGGTGTTTAACGTCTTTGATTCTCTCAGTTCATTAAGATGTACTTGTAAAAAAATCGCCAGACCCCGGGGCTGTATCCCAAGATGCTGTGTTGCTTTTTGGTATCTGTTAGAAGTGTTACCACTCCATGAGTTGACTGATCCCAAAATACTCCCTGAAGTTCAGCATTTATTTATGTACAAACTACCCTGTGATGTAATCTCTACGAAGGGGGAATTTTTGTTTCTTTTGCTCTATGTTTTATCTCCAGTGCTCAGAATATTTATTGAACAGATATCCTTAAGATTGAGATGGGGACCTCAAAAGCCAAGTGAATAGGACTACTGTTTTGCAAATATGACAAGTGATCCTTGTTCAGAGTTACCCGATGCCCCGGTATCTGTGTGAGTTAAGCTCTCCAAAAGAAAGGAAAGAAAGTGAAGTCACTCAGTCATGTCCTACTCTTTGCGACCCTGTGAACCGTAGCCTTCCAGGCTTCTCTGTCCATGGGATTCTCCAGGCAAGAATACTGGAGTGGGTTGCCATTTCCTTCTCCTGGGGATCTTCCCCAACCCAGGGATAGAAAGCAGGTCTCCTGCATTGCAGGCAGATGCTTTACCCTTTGAGCCACCAAGGAAGCTCCCTAAAGCTAGAAAGAATTGAACTACATCTAGGTTCCCTTGGTAAGTAGGGATTCATGATACACAAGAATTGAAAGGAGGAAATAGTAAAAGAAGGAAGGAGTCTCAATCATATAGAACCAAGCTGATATAGGACACGGAACTGTCCTAGGGACTCAGCTGTCCAGTCACTCCCTTTGCTCAGGCATCCACGACTCCCCTGCACATCTCCATCCAAGCAACTCTTTCCCCTCCTTCTCTGGCTCTACTGTTCTTGAAGAGACCAAGTAACATCTTTTCCCTCACCACATGGTATGTATCTCCTCAAGGCCTGCATGTGCTTACAGTTTCTGATTTTTTCTTGGCTTCAGTTTTATGCTTTATATCTGAGAGTCTTTCCACTTCATTGTTACTCTTTTTAAAAACTTCTATACAGCTCACTCTGTAACAGAGAAGATTCAGTGGGCTCTGCAAGGCGCTTTCTTCTGGGCAGAGTTTTACCACCAGGTCACTTCGTAGACTGCTGGCTACCTCTAGTCAGAGGCCAACCTTGTTGCAGTCAGCTGTAGTGAGAGCAATGGCGTCATATAAGGTGAAGCAGTGACCTATGTGTTAGAAATCCGTCAGACGAGCTGTCAACGTGGCCCTCATAAAGGGACCAGATATATGGAGTGGCTTGTATGGTACAATGATACAATAACACTTCAGTGAATAGAGATCTAAATTCTGAACTCTTCCCAGTGTTCTAAGTCAATAGTTCATGAAAGTCACTGAATCAGGAATCAAGAGCTCTAACTTCTGCGTTATTAAGACACTGTATTTGTTTTTCTGTACCCTACTGTGCCCCAAAATGCATAAAGTAGTTTTCAACTTTCATTGAAAAAATTTTCATATTTTTAGTCTAATTTCCTGCAAAAAATTACCTGGAGTAAAAAGGAGGTGTGGGAGGCTGCATGAGACTCATCTAGATAATTCTAATATTATAAAATACTTCTCCAAATTCTAACAAATCAAGCATCATCCTTAGGCTTGATATTTTTAAATTAAAATTTTTTTTCTAAGGGGGAAGGACAGATGTAACAATAACATGAGTGTTAGGGAAAATGATACCTACTAAATGTTAATATTACTTAGATAAACTATATTTATAGTGGATTTGTTTACTTGAATTGCTCTGGAAAATTATAGATTTCATAAAAGAGACTTACTAAAAATCATACTGAAAATATTTCTCTCTCGACACTGTTCTTAAGATTAGCTGATCTCAAATCATTTTCTTTCTTTAAATTTGTTTTTGGCTCTGCTAGGTCTTTGTTGCCACTCTCGGGCTTTCTCTAGTTGTAGGGCATGGGCTTCTCACTGCGGTCACTTCACTCATTGCAGCTCATGGGCTGTAGAGCGTGGGATCAGTGGTTGCAGCACCCCGAAACTTAGTTGCCCCTCGGCATGTAGGATCTTTCTGGACCATGAATCAAACCCGTGTCCCCTGCATTGGTGGGTGGATTCTTAACCACTGAAGTCCTCATATCACTTTCTATAGTTGTCCTTTACTGATTTAAAAGGACAAGTATTCATATGACTAATTTATAGAGTTCTTGAGAATGAGGCAGGCAGAGTTCAAATAGCCCCATGGTGTCAGCTGCATCCAGGTGTACAAGTGGCTCCAAGAGAAATACTGCTCCATGGATAGAACAGAACAGAGTTTTAAGATGCACTGAACACTGCACATCACAGGCTATGTAAAAAGGGCTGCAACTACTTGGTACTAAAATATGTGAACACACAGTTGGCATTTGTTATGGAAAAACAGTATGTTTTAGGGTAGCCTTCTTCCTTTTGAGAGCTATCAAATAATACAACCTAGCTGTATGCATTAAGATTAGAGATAGGTTCAATACAGCAAAAAAACAGTGGCTTAAGTAAGATGAACATTTACTTCTTTCATATATAGAAGTCTGGACATAAGCAATTCTAGGAATGTTATGATAGCTCCTTAGAACTTTCAGGAACCCAGACCCCTTCCTGCTTATTTTTGTGCTATCACTCAGATGTAGTTCTTCGCAAACCAAGATGGCTGCCTGAGCTCCAGCCATCAGTCTACACACCAAGCAGTAGGACAGAGGAAGGTACGAAGATAGACATGAGCCATCATTAAGGAGATTTCCCAGCAGTGTCCTAAAGGTCTGCCAACATTTCATGCCAAGAGGAGAGCTGAGAATGTGGTCTTTAAGCTGTGTGTACGGTGTCTTACTTAAGGCTAGGTTTCTATTCCTATGGAAGAAAAATGTAACAGAAATTGGAAAGCAAACTAATAGCTTGGCCACCCTAGCTTTCTCACTATACATTTCTTAGTGTCATAGTCAGATGAAATGAACCATGATTTGATCCAGAATAGCAGCTTTTTTTTTTCTGTTCCTGTGCTACAACCACACCACACACTATAGTAACAGTTATAAGAAGAGTTTATCGATTGCAGAAGAGCACTAAAAGATTAAGAAAAGAAGCAGCAGCAAAATTTATTTTATCAGGTACTCATTCCTTGCCAATGTTGACATTTAAGCTTTTCTGTTTTATAATAATATTTTTATCTTATCAAGTCTTAATGTCATTCTTATTTGGTTTCAGTGTACAAGAAGAGTCTTGGAGATGAGATTAGTTCTGAAACATCTGGTGATTTCCGGAAAGCTCTGTTGATTTTGGCAAATGTAAGTTTTTATTTTTCAACTCCCCAATAAGATACATGCTCAATAATGATTTTTAGGAAGTTTTCAACAACCAAACTGAGACAGTGAGATTGCAGTTTTCCTTATGAAATAAATGATTTGTTCATTTTACATGTAGCATAATATTTAACTACCATCATAAAAGTATAACATAATCAGTAGCCAAAAAAATCTTGTTTTGATCAGTATATGGATTAAATGTGTTTTGATCAAGGTTTGTAATACATTAGAAAATATTCTGTAAGTTCATCTGGGCTTCCCTGGTGGCTCAGATAGTAAAGAATCAGCCTGCAATATGGGAGCTGCTGCTGCTGCTGCTAAGTCGCTTCAGTCGTGTCCGACTCTGTGCGACCCCAGAGACGGCAGCCCACCAGGCTCCCCCGTCCCTGGGAGTCTCCAGGCAAGACCACTGGAGTGGGTTGCCGTTGCCTTCTCCAATGCATGAAAGTGAAAAGTGAAAGTGAAGTCATTCAGTCAGTTCAGACTCTTTGCAACCCCATGGACTGCAGCCTACCAGGCCCCTCCGTCCATGGGATTTTCCAAGTAAGAGTACTGGAGTGGGTTGCCACTGCCTTCTCTGGCAATATGGGAGACCTAGGTTCAATTCCTGAGTCAGGAAGATCCCCTGGAGGGGGGCATGGCAACCCACTCCAGTATTCTTGCCTGGAGAATCCCATGGACAGAGGAGCCTGGCAGGCTGCAGTCCATGGTGTTGTGAAGAGTTGGACACAACTGAGCAACTAAACACACATACAAGTTCATCTGGAAGAAAAATCATTTATTTCCATTGTAAGTGTCTCCATTTTTAAGAACATGTGATTTTCTTCTGAACTCCAAAGAATATATAACTTTTGGTAGCATTTAAATTAAGTAAGAAGGATAATAGAGAAGAATTACCTTCAGAGAAGGGTATATCAGTCTCAAGACTTAAAAAGTGACTTTCGGCAACTTCATTCTTACCCTCTTTGGAAGAGCTGCTAAATCATTCATCACCATGTGACCAAATGTGGCCACACCTAGCTGTCTCTTTTTAGGATGCTCATGGCTTTATAAAAAAGGTGGTAAGGACAAGATGGGCACAATAAAGGACAGAAATTGTATGGACTTAACAGAAACAGAAGATATTAAGAAGAGGTGGCAAGAATACACAGAAGAACGGTACAAAAAAGATCTTCATGACCCAGATAACCATGATGGTGTGATCACTCACGTAGAGCCAGGCATCCTGGAATGTGAAGGCAAGTGGGCCTTAGGAAGCATCACTATGAACAAAGCTAGTGGAGGTGATGGAATTCCAGTTGAGCTATTTCAAGTCTGAGAAGATGATGCTGTGAAAGTGCTGTGCTCAATATGCCAGCAAATTTGGAAAACTCAGCAATGGCCACAGGACTGGAAAAGGTCAGTTTTCATTCCAGTCCCAAAGAAAGACAATGCCAAAGAATGCTCAAACTGCCACACAACTGCACTCATCACATGCTAGCAAAGCAGTGCTCAAAATTCTCCAATTCAGGCTTCAACAGTATATGAACCAAGAATGTCCAGATGTTCAAGCTGGATTTAGAAAAGGCAGAGGAACCAGAGATCAAATTGCCAGAACCCATTGGATCATTGAAAAAGCAAGAGAGTTCCAGAAAAACATCTACTTCTGCTTTATTGACTATGCCAAAGCCTTTGTGTGTGGAGCACAACAAACTGGAAAATTCTTCAAGTGATGGGAATACCAGACCACCTGACCTGCCTCCTGAGAAATCTGTATGCAGGTCAAGAAGCAACAGTTAAAACTGGATATGGGACAACAGACTGGTTCCAAATTGGGAAAGGAGTACATCAAGGCTTTATATTGTCACCTATTTAACTTATATGCAGAGTACATCATGAGAAATGCTGGGCTGGATGAAGCACAAGCTGGAATCAAGATTATTGGGAGAAATATCAATAACCTCAGATATGCAGATGACACCACCCTTATGGCAGAAAGTGAAGAGGAACTAAAGAGCCTCTTGATGAAAATGAAAAAGGAGATTGAAAAAGTTGGCTTGAAACTCAACATTCAGAAAACTAAGGTCTTGGCATCTGGTCCCATCACTTCATGGCAAATAGATGGGGAAACAATGGAAACATTGACAGACTATATTTTGGGGGTCTCCAAAATCACTGCAGATGGTGACTGCAGCCATGAAATTAAAAGACACTTATTCCTTGGAAGAAAAGCTATGACCAACCTAGACAGCATATTAAAAAGCAGAGACAATACTTTGCTAACAAAGTTCCATCTAGTCAAAGCTATGGTTTCTCCAAGTAGCTAGGTATGGATGTGAAAGTTGGACAATAAAAAAGGTTGAGCACTGAAGAACTGATGCTTTCAAACTGTAGTGTTGGAGAAGACTCTTGAGAGTCCCTTGGACTGCAAGGAGATCAAACCAGTCCATCCTAAAGGAAATTAGTCTTGAATATTCATTAGAAGAACTGATGCTGAAGCTGAAACTCCAATACTTTGGCCACCTGATGTGAAGAACTGACTCATTGTTAAAAGACCCTGATGCTGGGAAAGATTGAAGGTGGGAGGAGAATGGGATGACAGAGGCTGAGATGGTTGGATGGCATCACAAACTCAGTGGATGTGCGTTTGAGTAAGCTCCAGGAGTTGATGGTGGCCAGGAAAGCCTTACGTGCTGCAGTCCATAGGGTCACAAAGAGTGGGACACGACTGAGCGACTGAAATGAACTGAACTGAAGGTCAGGGATGAGATACAGTCATAGATGTGTGTAAGAGGGGCTTCTCAGGTGGCGCTAGTGATAAAGAATCCACCTGCCAATGCAGGAGACGTAGGAGATGCAGGTTTGATCCCTGGCTTGGGAAGATCCTCTGGAGGAGGAGATGGCAACCCACTCCAGTATTCTTGCGTGGAGAATCCCTTGGACAAAGGAGTTTGGCTGGCAATAGCCTATAGGGTCCCAAAGAGTTGGACACAACTGAAGCAACTTAGCATGCACACTCACGTATGCATCTATCTCAGCAGTCTCTTTCAGCTGATTTACATACCCCTTAATGTGTAGGAAAATCCCAATCACTGTCCCAGCCTGAAGGTCAAGGCAACACTTGTCATTATGCCACTAGGGAACAATTTATCCTAATTATAGTTTCAGTTGTTTTCAATGGCGAAAGCCTTTTGAAGTTTGAACCTATAAATCCCAGTTGATGAGACATGGCTGCAAACATACAATCCCACAGGTCAGTATTCATAGTGTACATTTACTTGTATGTGTGGTAAGCACACATGCCCACACGAGGCAGTGGACAGCAGGGCTCCCAGACAGCGTTTCAGAATCAGGCCTGGATTCTCCTCCTCCTCTGCTGCCTACCAGCTCTATGTACTTAGACAAGTTACTCTAACTCAAGTCTTAAAGCCTTCACTTCACATCTGTACAACTAAAATAATAGTATTACCAACCACAGAGGGTGCTGTGAAGAGACAGAGAGAGAAAGAGTATAAATAACAGCACAGAGAAAGTCATTGATACGTGGTAAAGTAAGTGAAGTCACTCAGTTGTTTCTGACTCTTCACAACCCCATGGACAGTAGCCTACCAGGCTCTTCAGTCCATGGAATTTTCTAGGCAAGAGTACTGGAGTGGGCTGCCATTTCCTTCTCCAGGATATGTGGTGGTGGCAGCTTATTGGAATTAATGCCAGTGATCATCAACACTTCTATTATTGGAATAGAGTGAATGATGAAAGGAGAACAAGAAAGCAGCAAACCAGAGAAGGCTAGTTGCAGCACTGGAAGCAAAAGAGAAAAGAATCATGCAAAAGTCAGGCAGACATACAAAGACCTAATATTTGCAAATAGGCATAAATATATTTTTAAAATTTTTGTTTATTATTTATTTATACTGAAGCATAATTGCTGAATTGATGCTTTTGAACTGTGGTGTTGGAGAAGACTCTTGAGAGTCCCTTGGACTGCAAGGAGATCCAACCAGTCCATCCTAAAGGAAATCAGTCCTGGGTGTTCCTTGGAAGGACTGATGTTGAAGCTGAAACTCCAATACTTTGTCCACCTGATGTGAAGAACTGACTCATTGGAAAAGACCCTGATTCTGGGCAAGATTGAAGGCAGGAGAAGGGGACAACAGAGGAAGAGATGGTTAGATGGCATCACCACCTCAATGGACATGAGTTTGGGTGAACTCTGGGAGTTGGTGATGGACAGGGAAGCCTGGTGTGCTGTAGTCCATGGAGTCGCAAAGAGTGAGACACGACTGAGTGACTGAACTGAGCTGAACTGAACTCCATTCATAGTTATCATAAAATAATGACTTTATTCCTTGTGTTGTGCAGTGTATCCTTATAGCTTATTTTATACCTAATAATTTATATCTCTTATTCTCCAACCCCTATAATGCCTCTGCTCCCTTCCCTTCCCCCACTGGTAACCACTAGTTTAGAACAAATGCATTTTTAAAAGTATTATAGCTGAAAGTTTCATTCAGCTGTAATTTGCAAAATAGTTCAGGCAATCCTCTTTCCTTCTCCATCTTCCATCTTCTATAATGTCCTGAATTATTTATGTGCAAGCACACTCAGCCACAAAGCCTCTAACAGTAGAGTTAGTGGGGAATCTTTGAGTTTTGGGTTTATTTTAATAGACTTTATTTTTAGAGCAGTTTTAGATTTCCAGAAAAATGTAGCAGAAACTACAGAAACCTCCCACATGCCCCTCCTCCTCACACACATCTTGCCTTAGCATGGTACATTGGTTATAATTGATGAATGAATTAAATGATAAAGGAATTAGATGATGATTACATGATGAATGAATGAACTGACACACTATAAACTAAAGTCTGTACTTTACGTTAGGATTTACTCTTTGCATTGTACATTCTATGGGTTTGGACAAATGTTTAATGTCTTGTGTCCACCATTACAGAATCATATAGAAGAGTTTTACTGCCCTAAAAATCTTCTGAGCTTCAACCATTCATCCCTCTCTTTCCCCCTCTGAACCTCTGGTAACCAGTGATCTTTTTATCTCTATAGTTTTGCCTTTTCCAGATGGTTCTCTATTTGAAATAATACAGTATGTAGGCTTTTCTGACTGCATCATTTCATGGCTTAATAACTCATTTCCCTTTTTTTTTTTTCATCACTGAGTGCTCTTTCATTGTGGGCTTCCCAGGTGGCTCAGTGGTAAAGAATTTACCTACCAATGCAGGAGACCTGTGTTTGATCCCTGGGTTGGAAAGATCCCCCCGAAGAAGGAAATGGCAACCCACTTCAGTATTCTTGCCTTGGAAATCCCACGGACAGAGGAGTCTGGTTGGCTACAAGGGAGTCACAAGGAGTCAGACACGACAGAGAGAGATGTTGTTGAGCATCTTTTCATGCACTTTCTTGCCATCTGTGTATCTGATATCTATTCAGATACTTTACCCAGTTTTAATTGGGTTGCTTATTCTCTTTTTGTCAAGTTTTAAGAGCTTCTATGTATTTTAGATACAAGTCCTGTGTCAGATATGTGTTTGCATACATTTTCTCCCAAGGTGTGGCTTGTCTTATGATTCCCTGAAGACCTTGAGTTTCCAGAGAAGAAAACTCTTGCTCAGAAGACTGTAGGGATTTGCTGCAGATTTCACGGCTAGTCAGCGGCAGGGCCAGAAAGACAGCTGTGAGTGCTCAGTTCCTTTGGGCCGTGTGGTCCTCACTGGAAGAAACAGCTCTAAGAGGCCCCGCAAGTTCAAATGCCAAATGATGAAATATTTATCTTTAAAAAGATTGCCTTCATTTTTATCTTCTCTGATTAGGGCAGAAGAGATGAGAGTCTAAAAGTGGATGAGCAGCTGGCCAGAAAGGATGCTCAGGTCAGTAACAGCAAAGAAGACATCTCCTTGAACTCTCCTCCCTCCTGACTGCCTTCTTATATCTCCGGCATCAGCTGGGGCTATGCTCTCTTCTTTTCTGTCTGAAGGGCAAGCCTGAAGCCCAGCGATGCCTTAGCTCCATCTTCTGCCTTCCCCAGTGCTGGTTATTATTCCCCTGGCTCCTGCCACTTCAACTGTCAGATTTTTCTGCTTGAAGTGAGAGACACGGCTTATTGAAGACCTCAGTGACCTATAAAATAAACTCACCCCTCTTCTCATCCCACCTTCTCAAAAAGAGCGGGGTCCGTACTAGCATTTACGTCTTCTCTCTTGTCCAACAGGTTCTGTATAATGCTGGTGAAAAGAGATGGGGCACGGATGAAGATGCCTTCACCGACATACTTTGTCTAAGGAGCTTTCCTCAATTGAAACTGAGTACGGACTCACGTTACAATCTTTTTTTTCTCTGCATTGTATTGTTTTTGCAAGTACTTCAGGGTTTAGTATACATGGTTCTGGAAGATGAAATTTAAAATGGTGAAGGCAGTCCCATTTTTATGTACAGATGTTTCAGGAAACAACCCGGGAAAGCTGTGCTCCAACTCAAGGGAGAATCAGTACTACTCAGGTTTTACCCTTGGAGCTGAGTAGATAACTTATGTGTGTTTAGTCACTCATTTTTGTCCAATTCTTTGCAACCCCATGGATTGTAGCCCGCCAGGCTCCTCTGTCCATCGGATTTTCCAAGCAAGAATACTGGAGTGGGTTGCCATTTCCTCCTTCAAGGGATCTTCCTGATCCAGGGATCAAAGCCACATTTCCTGTGTTGCCTGCATTGCAGGCAGATTCTTTACCCTCTAATGTTGCTGTTGTTGTTCAGTCACTCAGTTGTGTCCAACTCTTTGCAACTCTTTGGACTGCAGCATGCCAGACTTCCCTGTCCTTCACCATCTCCTGGAGCTTGCTCAAACTCATGTCCATTGAGTTGATGATGCCATCCAGCCATCTCATCCTCTGTTTTACCCTTCTCCTCCTGCCCTCAGTCTTTCCCAGCATCAGGGTCCTTTCCCATGAATCAGTTCTTTGCATCAACTGGCCAAAGTATTGGAGCTTCAGCTTCAGCATCAGTCCTTCCAATGAATATTCAGGACTGATTTTCTTTAGGATTGACTGGTTTGATCTCCTTGCAGTCCAAGGGACTCTCAAGTCTTCTCCAGCACCGCAGTTCGAAAGCATCAGTTCTTTAGTACTCAGCCTTTTTTATTGTCTCACATCCATACATGACTACTGGAAAAACCATAGCTTTGGCTAGATGGACCTTTGTTAGCAAAGTGATATCATATCTCTGCTTTTTAGTATGCTATCTTGGTTTGTCATAGCTTTTCTTCCAAGGAGCAAAGTCTTTTAATTTCATGGCTGCAGTCACCATCTGCAATGATTTTGGAGCCTAAGAAAATAGTCTGTCACTGTTTCCATTGTTTCCCCATCCATTTGCCCTGAAGTGATGGAACCAGATGCCAAGATCTTCAGTTTTTGAATGTTGAGTTTTAAGCCAGCTTTTTCCTTCTCCTCTTTCATCTTCATCAAGAGGCTCTTTAGTTCCTTTTCACTTTCTGCCATCTGCATATCTGAGGTTATTGATATTTCTCCTGGTAATCTTGATTCCAGCTTGTGCTTCATCCAGCCCAGCATTTCTCATGATGTACTCTGCATATAAGTTAAATAAGCAGGGTGGTAATATACAGCCTTAATGTACTCCTTTCCCAACTTGAAACCAGTCCATTGTTCCTTGTCCAGTTCTAACTGTTGCTTCTTGACCTGCATACAGATTTCTCAGGAGGCAGGTCAGGTGGTCTGGTATTCCCATCACTTGAAGAATTTTCCAGTTTGTTGTGATCCACAAAGGCGAAGACTTTAGCTTCGTCAATGAAGTAGATGTTTTTCTGAAATTACCTTGCTTTTTCTATGATCCAGCAGATGTTGGCAATTTGATCTCTGGTTCCTCTGCCTTTTCTAAATCAGCTTGTATACATAGAAGTTCTCAGTTAATGTACCGTCTAGGCCTAGCTTGGAGGATTTTGAGCATTACCTTACTAGCATGTGAAATGAGTGTGTGACAGATAATAGACAGGGTGGGGTTGGCAGGGAGAAAAGAGGAGCTGTCCTTTTGGCTGAAAGGAGTGTTCCTGCTGATGGCAGAGCTTAAATCATGGCTGCCAGCCCCTTTCTTGCCTAGTTAGCCACTTTCCAGGAAAACCAGGCATTATGGGTGATCTCTGTTAATGCATAAATAAGGATTATCATTCAACTTTTTCTGACATGAAGGTAAATGGGTGGGGTGGGGAAGCTGTTTTTCTCAGACCGGCTATTCACTCATGCATCTCCCTGAGTCATTCTGGAAGCAACAGCACCCAGAAATCCAGAACTCCACTCCCTGTGGACATCTAATGTATCTTCCCTGTGCTGGTCTGGAGAACCACCATGGTGCATGACTATGCTTACACCGAGTTCGTGGGAAAATGAGGAGACTTGGACAATGAAATTTCATCCTTTTTATAAAATAATAGTAATAGTATATTATAGTTGTTTTATTAATGTCTCTCTTTGAAAAATAAAAACCAAATAGTCATAGATCTCCAAATTTTCTGTTTTAAAAATTTACTTGGAAACAATATACTTGGCTTACAAAGTATCCCTCCATGCTGGGTGATGTATGTACAGGTTTTACTTTTGGGAAATATTGACCAAGAACTTTCAATGCCTTCCAGTAAGTATGAAACAGGCTCTACTGCCTTGGGGAGTGATTTATTCAGCACAAAGAAATCTTCACAATTAAGATTTCAGTAGCAGATTTAAAATATATTTGACTCCATGACCACATTCTTATTTCTCAGGTGCTGTTATCTTCTAAAAGCTAGCCCACCTTGCTAGAGAAATTGTGTATCATTTAACCTTTCAGACTGTTTTAAATGCTTACAGCCTGGGATGGGGAGGGAAGAAAGGAGAGAGAGAGATTAATCATCAAAGAAAATGGCCTGTGAAGTTCAAGTTTTATTGTCGATGATATTTTTAAAAAGAAATTAAAAACAAAAACTTCTGTGCTGAGCTTTTGATGGTTTAAAGAAGTGTTTGTGCTTGCCACTTAATAACATGACTTGCTGCATATCAAATCAGAAGCTAAAATATATTCAGGTGTCAACTGGGATGCTTTCAATTTTTTTGCAATGCTGCTTTTCAGCATTTGATGAATACAGAAACATCAGCCAGAAGGACATTGAGGACAGCATAAAAGGAGAATTGTCTGGGCATTTTGAAGACTTACTGCTGGCCATAGGTAAGCCCATGAGTGCTTATAAACTGAGATACTTTGCACTTGTTTTGAATCAGTGTCAGTATCGGCTCTTTTCATCTCAGAATCCTGACTGATCCATCTTTATGCTCCCCAGAGCCCTCAGCACAGTCCATGGTATACAGCATATGCTCAACAAATATTGTGAAATGGATGCAGGAAGATGTTCTCTCTTTAGGGCTTCTTTTGCCTTTTAACTTTGTATTTATCTTGGCACCATGTTTGGATTATAAACTCCTTGAGAAAGAAAAATGTTACACTTCTACTGGCATTTTTATGGAGCCTGTTGAAAACATAGGTCTAAGCCCGTATGGTAATTAATCATGTTTGGTTATTTTTAGAAGATGTCTGTGGCCTCCCAACATTAAACTCAGGACAGAACTACAGGTCTCCTCTTTGTTGGCTGTGCGAACGGGGAGAATCAGAAAGAAAATAAGTCACAGACTGAATCTGTGCCTGGAGACACACGTGGATTAACAAGCAGACAAAAACATGGTTATGTAAGCTGATCTGTCTTCTCCATCAGGTCTCTGCAGCCTGTGCTTTTAGGCACCCAAAGAACACCTTGCAAGAAAGACACATTCAGAGGAATGAGACACTCTTCAAAGACAGGATTCAGTGACCATTCTAGTCCGAGTCAGGCGTGCGTGAGTGCTTAGTCACTCAGTTGTGTCCCACTCTTTGTGACCCCATGGACTGTGGTCCTCCAGGCTCCTCTGTCCATGGAATTTTTCAGGCAAAAATACTGGACTGGGTTGCCATTTCATCCTCCAGGGGATCTTCCTGACCCAAGGATCAAACCCATGTCTCCTGTGTTTCCTGCATTGCAGGCAGATTCTTTACCCACAACTCAGTCTAAATGCTCATAAGCACACAGGATTGTTCAGAATCCTAAACTTCTCCAATTTCTGGTGACTATTGGTCTTGCTTCTCCGCTAATGCCAGGGTAGGAGTACCTGTCCTCCACACAACTTATCATTTATTTCACCAATGAAATGTCTTATCTAGCATCAATCATAATAATTAATAGCTTCTCCAGTGAGATAAAGATAGCTGATATCTAAGGGTAACCCTCCAGAGTGAGGCTCTGATTCATCTTTCAAATGTTAATTACCACCTCTGGAGGGTGGAAGGTGCCTCAAATTGTACTTTTTAAATAAACACTCCTCAGGCACTTACGACATGCTCGGCTTTATGCTAACCTCTTGGCAAACATCAACCCAGTTAAGCCTCATGACAATCCCATGGGTGAGGGACTGTTATTATCCCCATAGGAGACCTGAGACACCAAAGGTTAAGTTCCTTTCCCAGGTTACTCAGGGAAAGTGTGGTGGAGCTGGGGTTCTAACCTAGGCATTTGCGCTCCACAGTTTGTGATGTTAACCAGACTCTCCAGGTTAACATCAGGGGAAACGGAGATTGAAATCTGGTTGTATCACCCCATCCACAGTGAAGTATTCTAAATTACAGAAAAAGTACGGGGGAGCAAGCCCTCCCTAAGGTTTGGGCTCTATTCTCAGGATTTCCTTTGCATGAGTTATTTCATTAACTTCTGATCTTCTCTTCAGTGCCAAGAATAGGACTCTCGATCCAAATGCTGCTTTAAAAAAGTATGTACACATACACACACACACAAATATATGAGCTTCCCAGGTGGCACTAGTGGTAAAGGACCCACCTACCAATGCAGGGGACATAAGAGACACAAGTTTGGTCCCTGAGTGGAAAAGATCCCCTGGAGGAGGGCATGGCAACCCACTCCAGTATTCTTGCCTGGAGAATTCCATGGACAGAGGAGCCTGGTGGGCTACAGTCCATAGGGCTGCACAGAGTTGGACACAACTGAAGCATCTTAGCAAGCACATATGTGTGTGTATGTATAGGTGACCTGCTAAAAGACAAGCCAAGAAAGAATAAAAAGCTTCTTTTTCAATTAAAAAAAAATGAATCAGAGATCATTCTCCATACTTAGCTCTGAGAATATTCCAGTGTCAGTGATATAGCCAGTTAATTTTTTTCATTTCATATTTTAATCTTTACATCAGTTTTGCTGCTTTTTACCTTTCCTGCGGTATTATTTGAAAAACTTTATTAAGATGTACAAATTCTCACTTCATTGAGCTAAGAGGCATTTTTGGAAATAGATGCTGAATTATGCACTAAATTTGGGCTACAGGGTGTGTTATTTTATCAAGTGAAAGAAAGGCTTTATAATTTAACTAAAGTTCAAGATGTGGCTCACTTTCATTTTCTATTTCAGTCTATCACTGGAATACATTTTTAAAAAGATCTTTATTGAGATAGAACTCAAGCACCATAAAATTCACCCAAAGTATGCAATTCAGTGCTCTGGTTTCACAGAGTTGTTCAGCTGTCACCAGAATCTAAGCTTGGGATCTTTCCATCAGCCCTCAGAGAAACCCTGTGCCCATGGATAGTCACTCCCCACTCTTCCCCACCCCTAGCAACCACCAATTTCCTTTCTGTGTCAATAGATCTGCCTGTCCCGGCTATTTCATATACAAGGAATCTAATACACTCTTTCAATACATAGCTTTTGACACGAAAAATCATCTGAGTTCTAACATCTTAAAAATGCATGGTAGGAAGATCGCTAGTTGTCAAATCTGTACATAGATAGGAAAAAGCTTTATTCAAAAAGACTATTTCATTAGGGAGAAGAGTTTAATCTCAGAAATGTATACAGGAGTCTGAAAATCAAACAGAAAAAGCTTTTCTTTTATGGGGAAGAGATAAACAGATCTTAGCAGAAGCTTTTTTTTTTAAAGATTGATTTTTCGCTGTGCTGGGTCTTCGTTGCTGCGTGAGCTTTTCTCTAGTTGTGGCGGGGGGGGGGGCTATTCTTTAGTTGTGGTGTGTGAGCTTATCATCGAGGTGCCGTCTCTTCTGGAGCAAGAACTCTAGGGTGTGCGGGCTTCAGTAGTTATAGCTCATGGGCTCAGTAGTGGGATCTCCCCAGACCCAGGGATTGAACCTGTGTCCCCCTGCATTGGTAGGCGGATTCTTAACCACTAGACCATCAGGAAAGCCCTTGCAGAAATTTTTAAGAAGTTGGACAAGCAAGGAGGCAGGATCGTTGGGGGCTGACAGGAAGCATGTCTCGCCATGTCAGCTCCTTCTTAGGACAAGCTGAAAAGGAGGCATGTTTGGCATTTTGCTACTTGCTCAGTCTGGGGACCAAGCAAGGATCTGGGGGCCTGTGACAGGGGTCAGGGGAAGGCCTGAGAAAGTTTGGTCAAAAGAACACAGATGGTAGGAAGCAGGCAACCATGACCTCTTGATCATCATAATGAACTTCAATAGACTCCGTGATTTTTTTTGGAATTTCCCTGAGTTTCCCTACTGGGGTTGAGTCTTAAAGCAGGCTTCCTTATACTGTATATGCTACGCTTCCCCAAATATTCAGACATGAGGAACAAATCTGGTAGTTAAGACCATACAGCAAAGGACAAGATAAAGGATTATGGAAAGAAAGGATTCCCTGCGTTTAGTTTGTGGGGAGTGAGATGATTGAAAGACTTAATAGGACAAAAGCGGGCATAAAAAATTTCAATCAAATGATTAAGGTTTGCTGAATATAATTTTGAGAAGAACATAGATAATACCAATTCACATCATTGATTTCTTCTCAGACAGTTTCAGATCTGTAACTGTTATCATGTTTGTCCCAGATTCCATGTTTCTAATACATTTCTCTGTTTCCCTTAAGACATGCACACCAAAGGTCTTTTTGCTTTCCTTAAAAGAGTCTGAAAGACACTGTGACCAAGCCACTGTTCTTGTTCTGATCTCCAAAATTCATTATAAAATTCATTCACTTTTGGTCAGCTTTCTACCTAGAGATCAAATTTAAGATGATAAAAGTAATTGTGTTGCAATAAACAGATTTATTCCCTACAGACTTTTCTAGTCCTGGCTACGTTTACTTTAAAGGATAATTCATTTGCTCATGTTTTTGCCAGTTATCTTTTTTTTATTATTATTTCTGCTTTACTCATTATTTCAAAATAAAGAATTGAAATGTTTTAGTGTTTTTTTAAATGACTGAATTTAGATTACATGCACTGGTTATAATGTAATTAATCAGTCTATAAATTCTAATTCAGTCACTTAAGAAAAAAATCTTTCTGTTAGAAAATTGGTTTTAAGCTGAGCTCCAGTGCCCCTGTTTACCTAATGAGTTATTTGGAGCAACATCTCTGCAGTCTTTAGACCCAAGCTATTCATCAGTAGTCAAAGATGTTAGAAATGGAGCAGCGGTACACCCTAGGGAGTTATCAAATGTAAGCGTAGGTGTTGGTGTGTCTGGGATCTGGAAATGAGTCAGCTGCTGTGGGAGTACCTTTGGCAGGTAATTTTATTTTCCCTGTGGCTAAGGATAATTACTGTGTTAAAGCTCCACGCAAATATGATGTTATAAGGCTTCCAAATTCAGGTTAAGCATTCATTCATTCATTCATTCTAAAGAAAAGCTAGGAGTGGGGAGGAGGAGAGTGGTATGGTTACCCCAAAAGAATCTTTTTAAAAAATGTATTACTATAGATTAACTCAATTTCTATTAAATGAAACTGAACATTACTTTGTTTTTTTATAACAGTTCGTTGTGCAAGAAACATGCCTGCCTTTTTAGCTGAAAGACTGTACCAAGCTTTGAAGGTTGGTCTGGAAATTTCATTTATATTCTTAGCTTCCCTCAAGGAAAATGTAAAAATATTACTTAATATTGATGGCATTTCCTATTTCTTTTCCATTTTGATAGAGTTCTCTTTTGTAGCTAATCTGTCTACTAATTTGGCTCAGAGGTTGATAATGAGTTTCCTAATCATTACAGAGGTAGGTGCACTGAAGTGCTGACTAAATTATTTCTCCCACTTCACAGTAATGTGGGCAGTTGACTGGTTTTAGGACAACAGCCTTCAGACGTGATCCAGTGGCCTCTCAAGCTGCCTTCCTTAAACTGCACTGAGCTAGCAGCCTTCCTTTTTTTTTTTTTTATTGGTTTTGCCATACAGTGCCATGATATCGCCATGGGTTTACATATGCTCCCCCTCCAGAACCCCCCTCCCTCCTCCCTCCCGACTCCCTCCCCCCGGGAAATCTCCGTGCACCAGCCCCGAGCAACAATCCTGGGCTGGCAATTGATTTCACATATGATACTTAACATGTTTCAATGCCATTCTCCCATATCATCCTACCCCTTGCCCTCATCCACAGAGTCCACGAGTCTGTTCTATACATCTGCGTTCCTTTTGCTGTCTCGCATGCTGGGTTCTCGTTACCGTCTTTCTAAATTCCATATATATGCGTTAGTATACTGTATTGTTGTTTTTCCTTCTGGCTTACTTCACTCTGGATAATAGGCTCCAGTTCCGTCCACCTGAGTAGAACTGCTTCAAATGAATTTTTTTTTAATGCTGAGTAATATTCCATTGTGTATATGTACCACAGCTTTCTTATCCATTCGTCAGTTGATGGGCATCTAGGTTGCTTCCATGTCCTGGCTATTGTAAACAAAGCAGCGATGAACATTGGGGTACACATGGCTCTTTCAATTCTGGTTTCCTCGGTGTGTATGCCCAGCAGTGGGATTGCTGGGTCATATGGCAGGTCTATTTGCAGTTTTTTAAGGAACCTCCACACTGTTTTCCATAGTGGCTGTACTAGTTTGCATTCCCACCAACGGTGTAAGAGGGTTCCCTTTTCTCCACATCCTCTCCAGCATTTATTGCTTGTAGACTTTTGGATGGCAGCCATTCTGACTGGTGTAAAGTGGTACCTCATTGTGGTTTTGATTTACAGTTCTCTGATAATGAGTGATGTGGAGCATCTTTTCATAGCAGCCTTTCATGACGCAGAAACCCTGTGTTTTCTCGTCTGCTGTCACTTCTAGGTGGGGAGCTCCGTGCATCTGTTCAGTTCTTTCTCGTTCGTATCTTCGGACCCTCATAGTGAGCCTGGCATGTGGAAGATGCTGATTTCAGTTTCTTCCTGGACATTTCTTATAGAAGTCCACATGCCCTTTCCAAGCTGTGTCCACAGTAAACACAGCACTTTCGTCACCTCCCATCCCAGTCTTGCTCCACATCCTGCCTTCAGTCATCTCAGTGGATAATGCCAATAGGAGCTAGCCTTGCCCAGCTCACTGAAGTTATACCTTTCCTCCCCAGCCTTGTTCTCTGCAGCTCAGCCACATCAGCCTTCTTTCTGTTCCTTGATTACTCCAAGTGTTTTCCCGTGTCAGAGTTTTGACATTTGTCATGCTCTCTACCTGGTGTGCGTCTCCTCCAGATCTATCTATGGCTGCCTCCTTCTGATCTCTGAGGTCTCAGCTCATGTGTCCTCTTGAGAGAGGTCTTCCCTGTCTACCCAGGTCAACTGACTTCCTTTCACTCACACTCCATCCCATCGTTCTCAGTACCATTAACTCACTGTCCTTACTGTCCACCTCCATCAGTGAGAACTCCATGAGAGTGTGTGTTCTGTAAGCATTTGTTGTGTTCGGGAAGCATTTGTTGAACGAATAAATGAATAGTGTCAATATCCCCCTAACTGCTCAGCTAGAAATCCTACACTTCTCTCTCCCTCTTTCTTCTCAAACATCATTAAGTTTTGTCAGTCTACCTTTACGAGCATCTCTTAAATCTATCAATTTTCTCCATCCCTACTCCCATTGTTGTAGATCAGGCCATCAACATCTCTCTCTCTCTCTCTCTCTCTCTCTCTCTCTCTCGCTCTCGGTTATATAATCACTTCTGGATGGATCTCAAAGCTTCCAGTCTTATTCTGTCATCTTCATCCTACTCTTTTCCTGAAATCCATTCTTCATACTGCTGCTGTCAAAGGAACCTTCTGAATCTACAAATCTGATCTCATCTCAGCACACTAATTTTTAACAGACTGCAAATAGTTCTTCACACTCAGGATGAAGTCAGAATTTCATTTCATGGTTTATAAGGTCTGGCCTTTCCAGATATATCTCTTGCTATTCCTTCTTATTACTTATGTATCCTTAAATGTGGTATTATGTCTTGCCCTAAAGCATCACGTATGCTGTTTCTTATATTGAAACATTTTTTTTTCCTCTCTGTAAGAACTCCATTCCTTCTTCTCCTGGCTGACTATTTAGGCACCAGCTTAAATCCCACTTTCTCAAACAGTCCTTTCCTAGTCCTTGATTAGCATATTGTAGGCCTCCCTAACATAGTTCCCATAGTACCCAATACTTCCTGTATGTCAGATTTTATTTTAATGGTCCATTTTCTCACCTGTATCCTTTACAAAACTGCAGGCTTAACAGGGGCGTCTCATCTCTGTTTTCAGTATTTAGCAATGCAATGGCAGAAAATGTTTCTTGAATAAATGAATGAGGATGTTTGATGAAAAATAAGAGAAGGAGAGTCACTGGTTGAATAGTTCATGTACCATTATTAGTGTCTCATGAATAGAGATCCACATGTTGTTTTGTGAGCAATGAGATTGGTCTTGTGGACACTTGCATTTCTTAACAGGGTGCCGGGACTGATGAGTTTACTCTGAACCGAATAATGGTTTCCAGATCAGAAATTGACCTTCTGGACATTCGAGCAGAGTTTAAGAAGCTTTCTGGCTACTCCCTGTATTCAGCAATTAAAGTAAGTCTTTTCTTAAAAATAGCAAAACATATCTTGCCTCTCTCTATTTGTCATCTTTCCATTATAATCCTCAAAACGTGGAGATCCGTAACTTAGGTTTCCCTCTCCTTGTCCGTGTGTAAATGTGTTTTCCGAGTTATTTGTCAGCCACAAAAAGGAGTGAATTAGAGTCAGTGGTGATGGGGATGAATCTAGAGCCCGTCACACAGAGAGGAGTAAGTCAGAGAGAGAAAAACAAGTGTCATCTATTAATGCATAAATATGGAATCTACAAAAATGGTGCTGCTGAACCTATTTTCAGGGCAGGAATAGAGGTACAGATGTAGAGAATGGACTTGCGGACACCAGGAGGGAAGGAGAGGGTGCAATAAACTGAGAGAGTAGCATTGACGTATATATACTTCTTTGGGTGAAATAGCTCGTGGGGAGCTGCTGTGTAGCACACGGAGCTCAGCTCTATGCTCTGTGGCAACCCAGACGGATGGCATGGGGGTGGGTGGGAGGGGCTTTTCAGAGGAAGGTTATATGTGTATATATATGGCTGATTCATGTTTTATACAGCAGAAACTAACACAATGTTGTAAAGCAATCCTATTCCAACCTAAAGATTAAAAAGAAAAAAAAAACCTCAAAAATGAGTGATAACTATTTCTTAAAGATAGTAATTATTTTTCAGCTCTAAAATCCTAGGCACATAAAAAGCACTCAACATTTTTTGTCCAGGTTTAGTGGCCACTAATTTTTCTTCTTTTTGTGAATTGCATATGCAAGTTGCTTATGTTTTATTATATTGCACTGTTTTAATTTATTTCAGTTATTCTTTCTGGCAATAGAACCAAAGTATATATTTTACATTTCCTCTTTGTTTTACACAAAAGGTAACATGATTCTGCACTTTGGGGTTCCTTTCATTTCAGGAAGGAAGCTTTCTCATTCTTTTTTTTTAACTGTTAACTTTGTATTTGAGTATAGCCCATTAAAAAACCAGGTTGTGATAGTTTCAGATGAACAGGGAAGGAATTCAACCATACATATACATGTATCCATTCTCCCCCAAATTTCCCTGCTGTCCAGACTGCCACATAGCACTGAAGGTCCTTGTTGGCTATTCATCTTAAATACAGCAGTGTGTACATGTCCATCCTGAACTCCCTAACTGTCCCCTCCCTCCACCCTTCCACCTGCCAGCAGCCATAAGCTCGGTCTCTAAAAGTTTGTGAATCTCTTCCTGTTTTGTAAGTACGTTCATTTGTATCATTTCTTTTTAGATTGCACGTATAAGGGATGTCTTACAACATTTCTCCTTCTTTGTCTGGCTCACTTCACTCAGTATGACACTCTCTAGGCCCACCATGCTGCTGAAAATGGCATTATTTATTTCTTTTTAATGGCTGGGTAAAATTCCTTTGTACGTATGTGCCATATCTTCTTTATCCATTCCTTTGTCGATGGATATTTAGGTTGCTAGGAAGTTTCTCATTCTTTTTAACAGCTGCGTATCATTCCGTTATTTGCATATTTGTACCTACCACGTCAACAGGTGTTTCCCGTTTGTTGCTCTTGTGAGCAACACTGCATATGCATGCGTGATTTCATCAGGTGCAAGTGTATCTGAGGGATGAGTGCTCAGAAGTAGGTAGGGGTGCTGACCACAGATGTCAATACACCTGTAATTTTGATTGTTGTTGTTCAGTTGCTAGCCGTGTCCACCTCCCTGTGACCCCATGGACTGCAGCATGCCAGGCTTCCCTGTCCTTCACTATCTCCAAGGACAGGGAACTTTGGTAAATATTACCAAAAGACTTCCACTGGACCTCAATTAGCTAGATTTGTTCACCAAAATCTTTTTTTTTTAAATGAGAGCTGTTGTTTTTGCACTAAACCTTTGCAGGAAAAGATACATGCTTAAGTTGAAAAAGAAAATTTATTTGAAAAGGCACCTGTCCGGTTGCGCCTGGGGCTTAGCGCAGATTTCATCAACTGTTTACACTCAATACAATTTGAATCGATTCTGACACATTACAGTAGTTTCAATCAACAGAGGAAGATACAATAATGTTAACTAAATTGTACTTACCAAGGCGGAAAAGGAGACACATATATTTTATAAAGATTTCCAGTAACAAGGTTGAAACATGAAGAGGTCCTTTGGTTCACCCTTGGCAAACCAGAAAATTCAATTAACTCATAGCTCTCCCTCTCCAGATGGCCTGGGTAATTGAGGCTTATTGTATTAGAAAACATGTAAGCAATGTGTATCTTGATAGAAAAGAAAACTCCATTGCTGAAGAGTTCAGTGTGCAATTTAAAATTATCATAGGTTTCTCATTTCTGTTGCCTAACATAGATTATTAAATAATTTCATTACGCTTTCAATATTGATGAATCAAATCTTTGTGTCTATCATCCCTGCCTTGGCTTCTGTCTTCCTCTTCCTTCTGCCTTTAATTTAGATGTTTCTCTGCTCATTAACATCTTTCTCAGGTGATGATAGGAGGGGAGAAGAGGAAGAAAGTAGGTGAAAAACAAATGTGTGTCTTTTAATGCTAAGACATTTTAAAAAATTGGATGAAATGAGTTTTTGGTAGATTTTCTTGATCGACAAATTAAGTGTCTATCTAAAAAATAACTTGATTCCAGAGTCTTTAAACGAAAATGTAGTAGCTATCCTCAGGTAGTTCCTAATTTATGTGTAGACTTGAGGTGGACATAAATAAAGAAATTTCAAGATAACAATCTTATTTGATATTCCATGCTAAAATGTGAGATTGTAAGTGGAAGGAAATTTGAAAAAAGGATAAAGTAGGCTGACAAAATCATGTGAAACAGCATAAAATGAAATGTTAGATGTGGGGTATATGCCAAAGCCTTTGACTGTGTGGATCACAATAAACTGTGGAAAATTCTGAAAGAGATGGGAATACCACACCACCTGACATGCTTCTTGAGAAATCTGTATGCAGGTCAGAAAGCAACAGTTAGGACTGGACATGGAACAAGAGACTAGTTCCAAATAGGAAAAGGAATACGTCAAGGTTGTATATTGTCACCCTGCTTATTTAACTTCTATGCAGAGTACATCATGAGAAACGCTGGGCTGGAAGAAGCACAGGCTGGCATCAAGATGGCCAGGAAAAATATCAGTAACCTCAGATATGCAGATGACACCACCCTTATGGCAGAAAGTGAAGAAGAACTAAAGAGCCTCTTGATGAAAGTGAAAGAGGAGAGTGAAAAAGTTGGCTTAAAGCTCAACATTCAGAAAATTGAGATTATGGCATCTGGTCCCATCACTTCAGGGCAAATAGATGGGGAAACAGTGGAAACAATGGCTGACTTTAGTTTTGGGGGCTCCAAAATCACTGCAGATGGTGATTGCAGCCATGAAATTAAAAGATGCTTACTCCTTGGAAGGAAAGTTATGACCAACCTAGACAGCATATTAAAAAGCAGAGACATTACTTTGTCAGCAAAGGTCTGTCTAGTCAAGGCTATGGTTTATCCAGTAGTCATGTATGGATGTGAGAGCTGGACTATAGAGAAAGCTGAGCACCGAAAAATTGAGCTTTTGAACTGTGGTGTTGGAGAAGACTCTTGAGAGTCCCTTGGACTGCAAAAAGATCCAATCTGTCTATCCTAAAGGAGATCAGTCCTTGGTGTTCATTGGAAGGACTGTTGTTGAAGCTGAAACTCCAATACTTTGGCCACCTGATGTGAAGAGCTGACTCATTTGAAAAGACCTGATGCTGGGAAAGATTGAGGGCAGGAGGAGAAGGGGACAACAGAGGATGAGATAGTTGGATGGCATCACCGACTCAATAGACATGAGTTTGGGTAAACTCTGGGAGTTGGTGATGGACAGGGAAGCCTGACGTGCTGCTTCATGAGGTCGCAAAGACTTGGACACAACTGAGTGACTTAACTGAACTGATAGAGGAATAATATGAGAGTAGAAGATGTTTGGGATTAGATAGAGAATCTTCCCAGGTTGTGCTGTGTGTACTTAGTCACTCAGCTGTGTTCAGTTCTTTGTAGCCCCATGGACTGAAGCCTGCCAGGCTCCTCTGTCCACAGAATTTTCCAGGCAAGAATACTGGAGTCTGTTGCAATTTCCTACTCTAGGGGATCTTCCCCACCCAGATATTGAACCCACGTCTCTTCTACTGGTACGTGAGTTCCAGGTGGCGCTAGGGCTAAAGAATTGCCTCCACATGCAGGAGACATAAGTGGTGCAGGTTCCATCCCTGGGTCAGGAAGATCCCCAGGAGGAGGTCATGGCAACCCACTCCAGTATTCTTGCCTGGAGAATTCCATGGACAGAGGAGCCTGGTGGGCTATACAGTCTGTAGGGTCACCAAGAGTCAAACACAGCTGAAGCGACTTGGCACACAGCACATTTCTTAGGGAAATAACTCTGGAGCTTACCTTTCAGGTTAATAAGTATGTGTTGAGTGCCTTATGAACCTGGTGGTATGCTGGTCAGTAGAGTCTGAAAGGTGAGTGCTCTAGAAACATATGTATGATGAGAAGTAGAAGGATAAAAATTAATAAAGTGCTTGATTGATTAGGAGCCTACCTTGGGAATATGGAAAAATACAATCTCAGTGGCAAGATCCATTCAGTTGAAACCGAGCCTTGAGAAGAGGAAATTTGTATTCCATTCATTCAATTTAAAATACTTACTGAAAGTATGTTATGTGCCAGGCTCAGGGTTACAGTTATAAGTAAAGCAAAAAAGTTTTCTGCTCTTGTGGAATTAGAAATAAATGTAAAATTAGAGCCATGTTCGATGTAAAGGAAAAAGAGATTGTGCTATAAGATCACATAACAGGAGGGTTTGACCTACTGGAAGGTTTTGATTCAGATCTGAAAATGATTAGACTTAACAAGGCAAAGGTTGTGGGGGTCAGAATTCAGCAGAGCATTCTAACAAAAGGAGTCATGAGTGGAGAGACCTCATGGTGGAAGAACCGTAATGAAAAACGAGGCTGGAGGGATCAGATCATGCAGGGCCTTTTTGGCAATGTTTAAAGATTTTTTTCTGCTTAAGAGTGATGGGGGGGGAGAAACTAAGATGGCGGAGGAATAGGACGGGGAGAACACTCTCTCCCCAATAAATATACCAAAAGAACTTTTAAAGGCCGAGCAAACTCCAAAAAACAGGAACTGAATGCTGGCAGAGGACATCGGGCATCTGGAGAGGCGACCCAGTGCCGACGTGAGGAGTAACAGTGAGGAAACCTAGACTCACCCACCAGAAAACCACACAAGCCTTTCCACCCAGGAAACTTCGACAAACCACGCATCCAACCCCTCCCATAGAGAGGAATCCCCACAGTAAAGGGACAACACAGCAAGATAAACAAGATGAAAAGGCAGAGAAATACCCAGCAAGTAAAGGAACAGGATAAATACCCCCTAGACCAAACAAAAGACGAAGAGATAGGAAGTCTACCTGACAAAGAATTCCGAATAATGATAGTGAAAATGATCCAAAACCTGGAAAATAAGTTGGAGTTACAGCTCAATAACCTGCAGGCAAGGATTGAGAAGATGCAGGTAAGCTTTAACAAAGACTTAGAAGAAATGAAAAAGAGACAAAATACAATGAATAATGCAATAAATGAGATCAAAAACACCCTGGAGGGAACCAACAGTAGAATAACAGAGATAGAAGACAGAATAAGTGAGGTAGAAGACAGAATGACAGAAATAAATGAAACAGAAAGGAAAAATGAAAAAAGAATTAAAAGAAATGAAGACAACCTTAGAGACCTCTGGGACAATATTAAACGCACCAATATTCGAATCATAGGAGTCCCAGAAGAAGAAGACAAAAAGAAAGACCATCAGAAAATTCTTGAAGAGATAATTGTAGAAAACTTCCCTAAATTGGGGAAGCAAATAGCCACTCAGGTCCAAGAAACACAGAGAATCCCAAATAGAATGAACCCCAAGCGGGACACCCCAAGACACATATTAATCAAATTGGCAAATATCAAATACAAAGACCAAATATTAAAAGCAGCAAGGGAGAAGCAAAAGATAACTCACAAGGGGAATCCCATAAGGATAACAGCTGATCTCTCATCAGAAACGCTTCAGGCCAGAAGGGAATGGCAAAACATACTTAAAGTCATGGAAGAAAACAATCTACAACCCCGACTACTCTACCCAGCAAGGATCTCATTCAAATTTGAAGGAGAATTCAAAATCTTCTCAGACAAGCAGAAACTGAGAGAATTCAGTAATACCAAACCAGCCCTCCAACGAATGCTAAAGGATCTTTCCTAGATAGGAAACACCCATGGGATAGATAATCTGGAGCCCAAAACAATAAAATAAATGGCAGCGGGATCATACTTATCAATAATTACCTTAAATGTAAACGGGCTGAATGCCCCAACCAAAAGGCAAAGATTGGCCGATTGGATACAGAAACAAGACCCCTATATATGTTGTCTACAAGAGACCCACCTCAAACCTAGGGACACATATAGACTGAAAGTTAAAGGCTGGAAAAAGATATTCCATGCAAATAAAGACCAAAAGAAAGCAGGAGTGGCAATACTCATATCTGATAAAGTAGACTTTAAAATAAAGGCAGTGAAAAGAGATAAAGATGGACATTACATAATGATCAAAGGATCAATCGAGGAAGAAGAAATAACAATTATAAATATTTATGCACCTAACATAGGAGCTCCACAATATGTAAGGCAAATGCTAACAAGTATGAAAGGGGAAATCAACAACAACACAATAATAGTGGGAGACTTTAATACACCACTCACACCAATGGATAGATCAACTAGACAGAAAAGTAACAAGGAAATTCAAACTTTAAATGAAACAATAGACCAACTAGACCTAATTGATATCTATAGGTCATTCCACCCCAAAACAAGGAATTTCACCTTTTTCTCAAGTGCACACGGGACCTTCTCCAGGATAGATCACATCCTGGGCCATAAATCTAACCTTGATAAATTCAAAAATATTGAAATCATCCCAAGCATCTTTTCTGACCACAATGCAGTGAGATTAGATATCAACTACAGGAGAAAACCTCTCAAAACTTCCAACATATGGAGGCTCAACAACACACTGCTGAATAACCAACAAATCGCAGAAGAAATTAAAAATGAAATTCAGTTATGCATGGAAACGAATGAAAATGAAAACACAACAGCTCAAAACCTATGGGACACTGTGAAAGCAATGCTAAGGGGAAAGTTCATAGCAATACAAGCTCACCTCAGGAAACAAGAGAAAAATCAAATAAATGACCTTACTATACACCTAAAGCAACTAGAAAGGGAAGAGATGCAGAAGCCCAGGTCTAGTAGAAGGAAAGAAATCTTAAAGATCAGGGCAGAAATTAATGCAAAGGAATCAAAAGTGACCATAGCAAAAATCAACCAAGCCAAAAGCTGGTTCTTTGAGAAGATAAATAAAATTGACAAACCGTTAGCCAGACTCATCAAGAAACAAAGGGAGAAGAACCAAATCAACAGAATTAGAAATGAAAACGGAGAGATCACAACAGAAAACACAGAAATACAAAGGATCATAAGAGACTATTATCAGCAACTATATGCAAATAAACTGGACAATTTGGATGAAATGGACAAATTCCTAGAAAAGTATAACTTTCCAAGACTAAACCAGGAAGAGATAGATAATATTAATAGACCCATCACAAGCACGGAAATTGAAACCGTAATCAGAAATCTTCCAAAAAACAAAAGCCCAGGACCAGATGGCTTCACAGCTGAATTCTACCAAAAATTTAGAGAAGAGCTAACACCTATTCTACTCAAACTCTTCCAGAAAATTGCAGACGAAGGTAAACTTCCAAACTCATTCTATGAGGCCTCCATCACCCTAATTCCAAAACCTGGCAAAGATGCCACAAAAAAAGAAAACTACAGGCCAATATCACTGATGAACTTAGACGCAAAAATCCTCAACAAAATTCTAGCAAATAGAATCCAACAACACATCAAAAAGATCATACATCATGATCAAGTAGGCTTTATCCCAGGGATGCAAGGATTCTTCAATATTCGTAAATCGATCAATGTAATACACCACATTAACAAATTAAAAAATAAAAATCACATGATTATCTCAATAGATGCAGAGAAAGCCTTTGACAAAATTCAACATCCATTTATGATAAAAACCCTCCAAAAAGCAGGAATAGAAGGAACATACCTCAACATAATAAAAGCTATATATGACAAACCCACAGCAAACATTATCCTCAATGGTGAAAAACTGGAAGCATTCCCCCTGAAATCAGGGACAAGACAAGGGTGCCCACTCTCACCACTACTATTCAACATAGTTTTGGAAGTTTTGGCCACAGCAATCAGAGCAGATAAAGTAATCAAAGGAATACAGATTGGAAAAGAAGAAGTAAAACTCTCTCTGTTTGCTGATGACATGATCCTCTATATTGAAAACCCTAAAGACTCTACGAGAAAATTACTAGAGCTAATCAGTGAATATAGCAAAGTTTCAGGATACAAAATCAACACACAGAAATCCCTGGCATTCCTATACACTAACAGTGAGAAATCAGAAAGAGAAATTAAGGAAACAATCCCATTCACCATCGAAACAAAAAGAATAAAATACTTAGGAGTATTTCTACCTAAAGAATCAAAAGACTTGTATATAGAAAACTATAGAACACTGATGAAAGAAATCAAGGAGGACACAAACAGATGGAGAAATGTACCGTGCTCATGGATTGGAAGAATCAATATAGTGAAAATGAGTATACTACCTAAAGCAATCTATAGATTCAATGCAATTCCTATCAAGCTACCAGAGGTCTTCTTCAAAGAATTAGAACAAATAATTTCTCAATTTGTATGGAAATACAAAAAACCTCGTATAGCCAAAGCAATCTTGAGAAAGAAGAATGGAACTGGCGGAATCAACCTACCTGACTTTAGGCTATACTACAAATCCACAGTCATTAAGACAGTATGGTACTGGCACAAAGACAGAAACATAGATCAATGGAACAGAATAGAAAGCCCAGAGATAAATCCACGCATCTATGGACACCTTATCTTTGACAAAGGAGGCAAGAATATACAATGGAGAAAAGACAACCTCTTTAACAAGTGGTGCTGGGAAAACTGGACAGCCACTTGTAAAAGAATGAAACTAGATCACTTTCTAACACCATACACAAAGATAAACTCAAAATGGATCAAAGATCTAAGCATAAGACCAGAAACTATAAAACTCCTAGAGGATAACATAGGCAAAACACTCTCTGCTATAATCCAAAGCGGGATACTCCATGACCCACCTCCCAGAATATTGGAAATAAAAACACGAATAAACAAATGGGACCTAATTAAAATTAAAAGCTTTTGCACAACAAAGGAAACTATAAGCAAGGTGAAAAGACAGCCTTCAGAATGGGAGAAAATAATAGCCAATGAAGCAACAGACAAACAATTAATCTCAAAAATTTACAAACAACTCCTGCAGCTCCATTCTAGAAAAATAAACAACCCAATTAAAAAGTGGGCCAAAGAACTTAACAGACATTTCTCCAAGGAAGATATAAAAATGGCTAACAAACACATGAAAAGATGCTCAACATCACTCATTATCAGAGAAATGCAAATCAAAACCACAATGAGGTACCACTTTACACCAGTCAGAATGGCTGCCATCCAAAAGTCTACAAGCAATAAATGCTGGAGAGGATGTGGAGAAAAGGGAACCCTCTTACACTGTTGGTGGGAATGCAAACTAGTACAGCCACTATGGAAAACAGTGTGGAGGTTCCTTAAAAAGCTGCAAATAGACCTGCCATATGACCCGGCAATCCCACTGCTGGGCATATACACCGAAGAAACCAGAATTGAAAGAGCCACGTGCACCCCAATGTTCATCGCTGCATTGTTTACAATAGCCAGGACATGGAAGCAACCTAGATGCCCATCAACTGACGAATGGATAAGAAAGCTGTGGTATATATACACAATGGAATATTACTCAGCATTAAAAAAAAATTCATTTGAAGCAATTCTACTCAGATGGACGAAACTGGAGCCCATTATCCAGAGTGAAGTAAGCCAGAAGCAAAAACAACAATACAGTATATTAACACATATATATGGAATTTAGAAAGACAGTAATGAGAACCCAACATGGGAGACAACAAAAGGAACGCAGATGTATAGAATAGACTTGTGGACTTTGTGGATGAGGGTAAGGGTGGGATGATATGGGAGAAGGGCATTGAAGCATGTTAATTGTCATGTGTCTAATCAATCGCCAGCCCAGGATTGATGCTCGGGACTGGTGCAGCGAGATTTCCCGGGGGGGAGGGAGGAGGGAGGGGGGACCCGGAGGGGAAGCATATGTAAACCCATGGTGATATCATAACAATGTATGGCTAAAACAATAATTAAAAAAAAAAAAAAAGAGTGATGGGAAGCCATTGAAGTGTTTAAATTTTAATCGCATAGTGTCATGACCAGAAGTACGTTTAGAAAAGATCTTGTGACTGTGGAGAATGAATTGGACATAAGATAGAAGGGATGTGGGGTGATGGGTTACTGTATTAGTCATATTAGAGTAGCTCTGATTCAAAATAGTGATGCAGAGTTACTGCTAATACAAAGAGAGGAAAAAGCAAAGACTCAAAAGATACTTAGGAGTTAAAATTTCAAATGACTCAATGTGACATTTTGTTGTGAAAAGAAAGGAGAAGGAGTTGAAGATGACTCCCAGGTGTCTGGGGCTTCCCTGGTGGCTTAGCTGTAAAGAATCCACCTGTAGTGCAGGAGCAGCAGGAGACCCAGGTTCGATCCCTGGGTCAGGAGGATCCCGTGGAGGAAGGCGTGGCAACCCACTCAATTATTGTTGCCTGGAGAATCTCTCGTGGACAGAGGAGCCTGGCAGGGGTACAGTCCATAGGATTGCAAAAAATCAGACACGACTGAGGTAAATCTTTAGCGCACTCGCTCCTTTCCTTACAAGTATATCAGATTTTCAGTGTGTTTTTTTTCCCCCTTTAGGGCAAGTCAGGGAGAAGGTTCCACATGTTAAGTTTGAAATGTCCTTTGTCTAGTTAAAAACAAATGCACGATGTGAGAGTTGCCTCATTTGGGGCAAAATGAGGACTGCAGCCCAGGGAATCTCACTTCAGATAGCTCTGAGGAGCTACTCCAGAGAGGTGGAGGTGGGGAGGGTCAATATATATGTGATTTTGGTTAAGACGGAGTTCTTGCAATCAAGTGCTTATTTTACAAAAAATTTTCTGCTAGTCATGAGGAACTGATGTCACCTTGAAGGGATTTAGTAATTTTCTAGATATGAGGAAATGCAAGGATTGGGTTCATAAAATCAGTTCCTAAAACTGTCTGTCTGAAGACCTGTTCTGCCAGTTTTCCCAGAGCACAGAGTGGCTCATTCCTGACTTCCACCCTGAACTTCCTCCAGGGGATGTTGAAGGACAGACAGCTGCAGCAGCACACATGATGTAACCCTTGTAGAGGGAGATGGCTAATGCCCATGGCAAGTTACAGCGTGTAACTGACACTTCAAAACATGCGAATAGAGATGGCGAGTTGTAGCTAGTGATATGGGATATATTTTCAGAAATAATTACGTCACCGAATCTTTGGACATGCATGCAAATTCTCTAGGGAGAAAGTATAGATTAAGAAAAAATGTAATATGAATTGTAAGTGATAAATTGGGATTTAAGCATTACTAGCAGTGACTGGCTAAAGAGTGGAGGAAGAGTCAAAAAGAAGACAGAAGTGGAGATAGTAGAGAGGAAGGAAGAAAAGTCAGAAAACTACTTACAGGATAAGAGAGGGCTACTTGCTTAATGGGTGTGATGGTCATTGAACCCATTTCCCAAAACAAGAAGCATTAACACTATGGAAAATACACACTGAGAATCCAAGGGAACTAATGACAAGAGATGAGAGCCTAGAATAGATTTGTTGTGATCAGAATGGAAAAAATCTGGAGAGGAGAGAACGACTGGTACCAATGTTAAAAATAGGCCAACAAAAACATTTAGTTTCTTAAGAACAATTAATATGGCCTAATTAGGAAGCTGTGAATTATGTTTAAAGGTTTTGAAAATACATTGATATTTTGGGATAATAATTTCTAAAAATCCATAAAATAGAATTGTTTATTCATATAAAGGACTTCGCCTTCCAATATAGAGGATTTGAGTTTGATCCCTGATGAGGGAGCTAAGATCTCACATGCCTAGTGGCCAAAAAAACAAAACATAAGATAGAAACAATATTGTAACAAATTCAATAAAGACTTTAAAAGTGGTCCACGTTAGAAAAAAAATATTTTATAAAAAAGTAGCTATTTTCCTGCAAGACATAAAGGAATAAAGGTAGGAGAAAAGGATGAACATTTATTGTCTACAGTGGATCAAAATTTTATGTTTAGTTCTGTGTTATACTACTTGGATGTATTTTCTCAGATAACTAATAGAACCCCTAATACTTGTTTACAACTTTGATCTGAGATGGCTAGAGGGAGCTGTTTTAATACAAAGCCAGAGCGTTGCTGACTTGTCAGTGATTCAAGAGATCATTATATAGGGCAAAGCAAGACTTAAAAACTAAAATTAATATAAAACAGAAGACTGTGTATTAAGGCCTGTTGTGTCCTATGAAAGTAATGCTAAATCTCCTCTCTAAATGACCTTTCTGCTTTGCTTCCTCTACCTTACTACAATATAAATTTTAAGTGATAAGAAGTTGCCTTGCATCAAATAAGAATAATGTGAGGATTTTAAGCAAGTTTGGTCGAAAGCCAAGTTTTATCACAGATGCTATGCAAATATTTTGCTTCTGTTAAATAACAAACATGGCAACTTGTACTTCAAGCCGCAGTCTCCCTGATGGCTCAGTGGTAAAGAATCTGCTGGGCAATGCAGGAGACACAGGAGGCAAGGGTTTGATCCCTCGGCTGGGAAGGTCCCCTGGAATAGGAAATGGCAACCCACTCCAGTATTCTTGCCTGGAGAATTCCACGGACAGAGAAGTCTGCTGGGCTACAGTCTATGGGATCACAAAGAGCTGGACACGAATGAGTGACTGAGCACATTTTGGACACAGTTGGACACGACTGAGCACATTTTGGACACAAATGAGAACTGAGCACAACTGAGATCTTTTCTGAACCAAGATCGTTTTTGGCTATCCTAGGAGAGAGGAACTAGGAACCATACTTTATGGGAAGGTAGTTCATTTCACTTTCTTAAGTCAGGAAATATAGAATGAGGTTAAGCAGCCTGGTTAACTGGCTCTGGATTCTGATTCTGTGCTTATTCTCTATCTGGGATAAATATCCTAACCTCTGTCTTTCTCATTTTACTTCTTGGTTAAATGGAGATAGTCACAGTACCTACCACACAGTTGTTGTAAGGGTTAAAGTAGTTAACCTTTAGAAGAGCAAGTGTTTGATAAGTATTAATATAAATATAATAGAATCATATTTTTTAAAAGTTTGGTGAGAAAATTAAGCTTAGGTAATATTATGTAATTGATGTACTCTTCTTTTTTTAAAAAACCCGAGTTGACATTTAACCACAATGTATCACACAGAATTTAAGTATTATATATTGTAAAGAAGATGCTAAGCTGGAATGCAATCTCCCACAAATATGACTGGATGATGGAATTGCAAGTGCATGTTACTAAATGGTACAGGTCATGAGCTTCCCTCGCTGGTGACTCCCCTAGTGCTGTGGGATTCAATTCATCCATGGTCCCCTCATTATTTATGCTGTGTCTCTCCTTCTCTCCGCCTGTCCTGTTCCTTGCAGTCGGATACTTCTGGAGACTATGAGATCACACTCTTAAAGATCTGTGGAGGAGATGACTGAGTCAAGAACATCCTTTCCAAAGGCTGCCTGCTCCCATGATGGGCATTTTCCTCAGCTCTGCTTACTCCTTTTTCACGGTATTTACAAGTCAAGCAAGTGTCCACAATAACCTGTTTTTAACAGAAATTCTCATTGTTCCATAATAATAACAACCACAAAAAGTGATTATTGTCATAGAACGTCTCATCCTAATGTAGCCACTTATAAATGAAATTAAAGATCTGCTAATACTATCCAAATTGCATTTCTTCTTTGGAAATGAGAATCTTTGTATAGTTCTAAAACACTCAATGCCAAACAATGTAATAAAAATTGTTGCCTATGTAAAAGGTGATCTGTCTGTTAGTTTTTGTCATCTGCCAGCATGGTTTGGTACCTAGCTCCAATGACTAAAGATATTTTAAAACATGATTTTGTTATAAATGCTGTGGTTGCTTCAATTTATCTATTGTCTTATTAATCACATTCATCTTTAAGAAAGAAATAAAAATGAAGATCTATCTAATCCCGGCCTCCCTTTTCTAGTTTGATCAAGCTAAAGGAGTGGCAATGCATGAGACGTTATTTTAGCCCTCAGAAAACATCTGCTAAACTATTGATCTAACCACTGCCCATCTGAATAGTGAACATGACTTATGATTGTTTCATGCTAAATAGTACTTTCCCAGAATGGGTATTTAGAATCAAGTTTCTTAGGTATCTTTTTCCTCTAAAATAAGTTTGCAGGACTACACATTTTAGAAATCTTTTATGTTATTTTTGAAAGGGACCTGAAATGAAATATTGAAAGGAAATATATAAGGTACAAAGTTCTAGTTAGAGTTATGAGCCTGAGCAAAAATAGAAATGATAGATGTGTGAAAAATAGAAAGAGTGATGTGTGAGTTCAGAACTTTTAGTCAGTGGATTCCACACTTCAACATTTCTGAGACCTTTCAAAAAGATGGCGAAGAAGTTATTTCTTGTCCTGAGATTTCCAAAATGCATATGGGAATAAAGCACGGGGATTTAGAATCTACATGCCAGATTTTGACATCCTGCCTGTGAAAGTGAAAGCCATTCAGTCATGTCCAACTCTCTGCAATCCCATGGACTATACAGTCCAAGGAATTCTCCAGGCTAGAATACTGGAATGGGTAGCCTTTCCCTTCTCCAGGGGATCTTCCCAACCCAGGGATCAAACCCAGATCTACCACATTGCAGGCGGATTCTTTTCCAGCTGAGCCAACAGGGAAGCCCAAGAATACTGGAGTGGGTAGCCTATCCCTTCTCCAGCAGATCTTCGTGGCCCAGGAATTGAACTGGGGTCTCCTGCATTGCTAGTGGATTCTTTACCAACTGGGCTTCCTGCCTTACCATACAGACAAATAAATAAATGTTAAAAAAAATAAAATGGTGATAATTATAGCACTTACTTCTTTCCTAGGTTTAAGTAAAATAATACTTGTGAGGCACTTAGCCCTATGCCTGAACTTGACACGTGTTCAGTGACTGCATCATCATTTACTATTAGCAAGCAACATCAAAATGATCATGACAGCATTGCAGCTAGTCTTCAACAGGCTTCAGTCCATCTATCACATACCATCCCCTGTGCTAAGTAAGCGTTGGATACTCCAAAGGCGCTCAGACTCGTTTACTTTGGCCAGAGAGCTTTAAAATCCATTTAGGGAGAGAGACCTAAACAGTTGTAGGTCTACGGGTGGGGCTTAGCACACAGAAGGAGGTGACCAGTGACGAGGACTAGACTGTGAAGGTCTCCAGACCATGCTAAAGAGTTTACTAGCAAGGGAGAGTCATGGAAGGAGCATTCCAGGAGGATTTCAATCAGGGAGATGATGTCAAATTTTTGATCAAGGAGGAAAAATGTGTGGGAGAAGAAAGCTAAAGATAGGGAGCCTACTTGGCAAATTAGTTCTTTAATCAATATAGAAGTGTCAGCCTGAGCTAGGATAATGGCAAGGGAGAAAAGGAAGAAAAATACACTCATTTAGGTATTTAGAAGATAAATACTTCTAAAATTGATAGAACACTGTAATTGAAAGAGTCAGGTATCATGTACGCCCTCACAATTTTGGCTTAAGTAAGTAAGTGTATCACTGAGCAATAAATCATTGCTAATACTCATTGAGTGCTTATTGTATAGCTGTATTAAGCAGTGTATATTAAATCATTCATCCTCAAGGAACTTTCCAATGTAGGCCTTAACTCAAAGACACAGGAACAAAAGCTGAGAGAAATCAAGTATGTTGCCCATTGGAAGAGACAAGCTTTAAGCCCAAGCAGTCCAACTCAACCGTGTCCAGGTCATTAACCACTATTTTCCCTTAGTATTTATCTCGTTCTAAGGCCACTGTCCTTTTCAACCTTAGAACTTAGTTTGAATGAAGGGATTTTTATCTGTTGCCTTCTCTGCTGTATCCCTAGTGTTTAGAACATACACACATACTATTGGGTGTTGATAGAAGTTTCATCACATAGACTTGATCATTCATTAAGGCCATTTTCGGCCCTTTTCCCTTCTTAGGAATCTGAGGGACAGGGCTGAAAATTCCAAACCTCTCATCATGGCTTGTTCTTTCCAATGACCAGCCCTTATCCAGGAGTCCATCCAGAGCCGCCTCTTTAGCAGAGACCAAATATTAGGACAAAAGATATTTCTAGTGTTCTTATCACTTAGAAAATTACAAGGGTTTTAAGAGCTCTGTTCCAGGAATGAGGGGGCAGAGACCAATATACAATGTTTTCTGTTTTCTCACTAGGGATTCCCTGTCAGAAAACCACTGTGACTGTCAATGTAAATGTTATCCATCTCTAAATTTCTAGCCCAGTTCCCTAGTCATAGTAGATATGTGACCAGTTTTAATGACAATGATTTGTAAAGTGGGATAGTAGATCTTTCCTATCATTAGTACCAAGTTGATGTAAGGAGCACATGAAACAATGATTGGAGCTACCATGCAAAGTATTACATGTGATTCAAATGTGATGTGAAATTTTCAACAATATTAAAAGAGTCAATTTTTGTTGTGTATATGAATCAAGGACTTACTAGATACTGAGTACTGTGCTAGATCTTTAAGATCTCATTTATTCTTGGAGCCAGGTCATATGTGTCATTATCTCTATTTACAGATGAGGAAGATGAGACTCGTCAAGTATTTACTTGCACGCATGTTGCATGCGAAGTTGCTTCAGTCCTGTCCAACTCTGCAACCCTATGGACTATAGCCTGTCAGGCTCCTCTGTCCATGGGACTACTAGCCCAAGGTTACACAGCAGAGAAACCAAGGTTTCCCAGTACAGATGGTATTTGTGCATGAGTGGGCATGAAGAAGGATAAGAACATGAATGGAGTGGTGATCACTGGGCAGAGCCCTGCAGAGAGAAAGGAACACTGAGATAAGGACAGATTCCAGGGAAAGCTCTCCTCTCATCCTCTGGCCTCCTGTGCATTGGGCTAGCTGGTGGCTGATGGATTCTGATAATTCTGATGGTATGTGGTTATCTCAAGATGTAGGGTTATTGTTAGTGACCCGTCCAAAGAACTATGATTTTTATTATTAAATATTTAATACATGTTTAAATACATGAAAATGAGAAAGGCTGTATATGGCCCAGGGCAGTGCCTGGTTTAATTCATGGGCCCTGAGGTCACGATGCCCTCATCTGTGACAGTAGGCCAATTACCTTGCTAAGTCACACATTCCTCACCCTTAAAATGGGGACAATAATAGTTTGTACCTCATAAAGTTATTCTAATAATTAAGTGAGAAAACATTTAAAAACTATTTTGTATAGTGCCTGGCATATGGTAGTTCAGTTCAGTTCAGTCGCTCAGTCGTGTTCGACTCTGCCAGCCCATGAACCGCAGCATGCCAGGCCTCCCTGTCCGTCACCAACTCCCGGAGTCCACCCAGACTCATGTCCATCGAGTCAGTGATGCCATCCAGCCATCTCATTCTCTGTCTTCCCCTTCTCCTCCTGCCCCCAATCCTTCCCAACATCAGAGATTTTTCCAATGAGTCACCTCTTCGCATGAGGTGGCCAAAGTATTGGAGTTTCAGCTTCAACATTATACCTTCCAATGAACACCCAGGATTGATCTCCTTTAGGATGGACTTGTTGAATCTCCTTGCAGTCCAAGGGACTCTCAAGAGTCTTCTCCAACACCACAGTTTAAAAGCATCAATTCTTCGGTGCTCAGCCTTTTTCACTGTCCAACTCTCACAACCGTACATGACTACTGGAAAAACCATAGCCTTGACTTGAAGGACCTTTGTTGGCAAAGTAATTTCTCTGCTTTTCAATATGCTATACAGGTTGGCCATAACTTTCCTTCCAAGGAGTAGGCGTCTTTTGATTTCATGGCTGCAAGCCCCCAATAAATGTTAGCCCAGGTCATATTATTATAATCCAAAGGCCATGTTTTCTTATTGCCTCCAATTTCCACAAGGTGGCAGGTCGAGTTCAAAGTGGACCCCATGGCTCTGTGTCCCAAAGGCAAAACCTATTGTAATTGTTTCACAATAATGGGACCCAAAATGAATTGTTCGAAAACATGTTCATTGTCTTTAGAATATTTGTTACCATCCAGGAATCTTATTGTTGCTGTAAAACCCATCTTAATGGAACATATGTATCATTTAATTTCATCCTATTGTTGTTTCTCAAGATTCCCAGGACCATCTGCATTTACATGAAATGCATATTAACTCTTCCAGGGGTCTAAGTGAGTATGTTCAAGTCATCTCATTGCAAGCTGTTTATTCCCTGAAAGACTGTGAAAAGGAGAACACTAGCAAGCTGGAACGAGTCCTGGGCAACTGCAGAAGGCAGGAGATTTGTGCACCTCGTCCTGGAGTGAGAGGGTGCTTGGTCTATTTGTGAGGAGCTACGAAAAAATGACAAATGGAGATTTTGAATAAGGGTGTGTCTAACATATTTGTAACATTTGAGAGAAATGTTTAACTCACACAATTTCAGACTTTTCTTCTGTATATCCTCTCTTTTTTCCATTCTCCTAATTTCATGTCATATTGATAGCCTCCAATTTCTACAATTTTGCTTCATCTTTGACAAATTGGTTTTGGGGTCAGGTCAAACTGGGTCCAAATCCTGTCTCTGCTACTCATTATAGCAGCGTTTATAGCAGTAAGGATTTGGCAAACACTTAGCTTCTTTCTACCTCAATTCTTTTTTTTGCCCCTTTGGCTGCTCTGGGTCTTTGTAGCTGCGCAGTCTCTTTGTTAATAGTAAAGAACGCGTGGATGTTGTCTGGTTGCAGGCTGCTCTCGAGGTTGCAGTGGTGCTTGGGCCTCTCATTGCAGCGGCTTCCCTTGTGCATGGGCTCTAGGCGCTCAGGCTTCAGTAGTTGTGTGCTTGGGCTTAGTTGCCTCCACAGCATGTGAGATCTTAGTTTCCAGACCAGGAATCAAACCTGTGTCCCCTGTATTGGCAGGCAGATTCCTAACCACTGGGCCACCAGGGAAATCTCCCTCAATTCTTTTAATTTTTTAATCAAGGTGGAATTGATTCATAACACTACCTAAGTTCCACATTACAATGTTATATCTCTAGTTCTATATACCCTACAACATCAATTCTTTACCTGAAAATAACAAAACCTACCTGAAAGAATTGTGAAGATTAAATGAAATAAAACATGCAAAGAATTTAATTCAATCAGAAATAGTTACTAGTAATTAGACTAACATAGCCTTGCCCAGAAAATGGCAGATAGAAGGAGCTCAATAAGCATTTGTAAAAGAAATATTAATAAATGATGCTTATTTTAGTACCACACAGTTATAATAACTCTAAGACTGGCCTTGGAATTCTCCAAGGAGAATGTTTACTGGAATCAGTGTGATTTTGTCAACTGTGTCCTCTGGTGACCGAGTCAAAGATGTGAAGCTTCTCTGGCTTACTTCCTGCTCATCACTTGATAAACTATGTGACATATGAGCAATCATCTTACTTAACCTCTCTGGGCCTTAGTTTCCTTATCTGTAAAACTGGAATGGCAGTAGCATTTAATGGCTCAGGTTCAGGTGAGTGTGAGGTTTCAGTAAGTCAGTTTAGCCCAGAGCCTGCTGTGGGCTTCCCAGGTGGCGCAGTGGTGAAGAATGCAGGAGACTCAAGAGACGTGTCAGTCCGTGAATTGGGAAGATCTCTTGAGTAGGAAATGGCAACCCACTCCAGTATTCTTGCCTGGAAAATCCCATGGACAGAGGAGCCTGGTAGGCTACAGTCCACGGGGTCATAAAGAGTCAGACAGTTCTCAGCACAGAGTTTGCCATACCTTAAATGCTCAATAAATGTTAGCTGTTATTCTCTGGCTCACTTCGGAAGACCTATAGTTGCTTCTCCGTGATTCACTTGGGGGATTTTCAGATGTTGTGAAGTGAACTCTCCTAGTTTGTAATTGAAAAGAAGATAAACCAGATATTCTTGGCCATTTCCTGCCTTTGAAACCTCATGTCTTATGAACCATGGAAAGTACCACAAATTTCTTTTCAACTCACCCCAGCAAACTGACAAATTCAGATCTTTTTCACCCACCTTCTGTACATCTCCCATGGGACTGTGAAAATAAATGAAGTATCCGTTGCTTTGTGTGTAAGCTGTTTTCCAAATGTCTATTTCTTCTGAGTTTCGACAAACTCAGCTTTCTCTCAATTTCATCTACCAGAGGATCAGCCCGGCTCTAAGACCAGAGTTTGCCTGTTTCTGTGGATTTTGCAAAGTCAAAAGTGGGAGAGAGGAGAATTTCAAGGGGTTACATTACAGAGTAGGAGTGGCATTGAAGGGCTGGTGCAGTAAACAGTAAAAAGAAATCCCAAACTCTCAAACCCAGGACACCAAAACAGCCCATTCTGCGGCATGAGTTTTCAAACCCACATGAGAAAACAGGTCATCAAAACCTACCAGAGTCCTCTTCCAACACAAGCTTTGGTGGAACTGGATATGGCTAAGTAATGGCCCAGGGTGACTTGCAGAGTTCTGAGCTTGCCCTGAAGTAACTGATAACAGTAATAACCATCAGGCAAAAGAGAACTTTGACAAAGGACGCTGAGATCAAATCAACTCCTACACACACCAGCATGCCACAGTGCGGGGAAGCGTGGAGAACCAAGGCCCCTGGAGGGAAGTAAGGGAGAAGGAGCCAAATTCACACTTCCCCTTAGGGAACTGCAGCCAGGGCATAACTGGCTTCTACCAGTGCCCCTGGCCACATTCGTCCTGCCTAGATTAGAGATTTTCCATGGGGGAAAACTTGAACTTTTGTGTTAGAGAGCCAAGTTTACAAAGACAAATTCAGATCATGTAGTGCCTATTCTCTTTAAACAGGTGTTGACTGATCTCTTCAGTCAAAATACCTTCCTTGTTTGCTGTCAGTCACATCAATACCATGAGTCCTTTATTCCTTCAAGTATTTACTCTACGGTATCCATACCCCGGGAACTGTGCTCAGTGTTGGGGTTATACAGATGAATAAAGCTACTTATTTTCTGACCTCAAAGACTTGATAGTCTGGGGAATGAGGAAGAGAAAGTAAAGACGGATAACCTAACTAATTCAAGATAACACGGTGGTGATGGCGTTAGCGGTGGTGGTGGTGGTAATGTTGATAGCGATGGGGGTTGATGGGACGGTGGTGATGGTGGTAGTTTTGGGTGGGTGATGGGTGGTGGTAGGATTGAGGGTTGATGGTAGTAGTGGATGGTTGAGAGAGCAGACAGGCCTGGCTGCCCTATTTTGAATCTGTTTACCATCAGACAAGATTCTCATGGCTGTTTCTGACTTCCAGAATCAAGAAATAAAATATTTGAAGAAACTGCTGATTCCTGAACTGAAGTGAAATTTGCTCAGTCATGTCCGACTCTTTGTGACCCATGGACTATACAGTCCATGAAAGTCTTCAGGCCAGAATACTGGAGTAGGTAGCCTTTCTCTTCTCCACGGGATCTTCCCAACCCAGGGATCAAACCCACGTCTCCCACATTGCAAGCGGATTCTTTACCAGCCGAGCTACGAGGAAAGCCCAAGAATACGGGAGTGGGTAGCCTTTCTCTTCTCCAGGGGATCTTCCCAACCCAGGAATCGAACTGGGGTCTCCTCCATTGCAGGCGGATTCTTTACCAACTGAGCTACTGGGGAAACCCTAAAGTGAAAGTGAAAGTCGCTCAGTGGTGTCTGACTCTTAGGGAACCCATGGACTGTATAGTCTCTGGAATTCTCCAGGTCAGTATACTGGAGTGGGTAACCTTTCCCTTCTCCAGGGGATCTTCCCAACCCAGGGATCAAACCTGAGCTGATTATTAGATGCTCAGTTATTTGTTGTTAAATTCATGAAGGGCAGTGGTTAAGAATCTAAAGCCAGTCAGGTTCAGGTTCAAATTTTAGCTTTAAACATACTAGTCATGGAAAAATTATTTAAACACTTGGTCACTCCATTTCCTTATCTGTGAAATTTGACAGTAAAAATTAAAGCAACCATCTCAGATTATACAGATTAAATAGATCGATGCGTGTAAGCAATTAGAACAACTCAGGGAATATTATGTACTGTGTGAGTGCTAGCTGTTTATCTTGAACTGTAGTAAAAATGTGATATGCTCAGTAATGATCTTATTAAAAATTCTGAAACTACTACTCACCATTAAAATGTATAGATATAGATAGGTAGATAGATAGATACACTTGTAAAAGAGACACTTGATATTTTGCCAAACAGAGGGAAAAAAAAAAAAACATGTTAGCAAAACAGTGGGAAATAGAAAAACAGACAGACTGGAAAAACACATGACAATAGTCATTGTTCATCTCTGGGTGGTTCAGGTAACTCATTTTCTTCTTTTTTCTAAGTTATACTTTATAAAATTTTAATAGTCATTGGTTTGTGTGCTCAGTCGTTAGGTCATGTCCTACTCTTGCGACTCCATGGACTGTAGCCTGCCAGGCTCCTCTGTCCGTGGGATTTTTCAGGAGAGAATACTGTAGTAAGGTGCCATTCCCACCTCCAGGGGTTCTTCCGGATTCAGGGATTGAACACGCATGTCTTCTGCTTTGGCAAGTGGATTCTTTGCCACTCAACCACCAGAGAAAATTTTTAACAATTATTTGTTTACTCATTTTTAAATATTTAAAAATGAAACTTAAAATGAGATGAAAAGTGCTTAGAGCTCCAATGAAGGACTGATAGGATCTGTCAGGGAAAGATTCATTGGAAATGGAAAAACTGAGCTAAGTATTAAAGGAATGAATTGGTAGGAGCTTTGAAGACATACAGATTAGTACAGAGATGACAAGTTCCCAAGAGCTGCTTAATTATGTGTTATTTGATTGTAAGGGAAAGTCATGTGGCAAATGGTGCATGGGATAACTGAGCCATCAACCCTCAAAGGGCCTTCTCTTGGCCTGAATATTGAGTCCATCCTCAAAGCTCACTTGTGTTCCTGCTTCTACAGTATCTGGTGGAAGGTTTGCTCGCCTCTCACCCTCAGAATCTCTCTCAGGCTTGCTCTCACTCTCACTCTTGCTCTCGATCTCTCTGATTTCAAAAACCTTACTGTGGAACCCTATCCGTCGAAGATAGCTAGAGACCAGTTTGCATCTTCTTTAGATAGATGCTAATTACGTTGCCTCTTTTCCAGATACTGACAATCTGAGAGCCGTGTGGACCTCCCTATCATGGTGCAGAACCAGTGTAAGATCTGTCTTCTGGGAGGACACGCAAAGCTGAGTCTTTCCTAGGAAGTGGGTGAAACAGAACAACATTCAATTGGGAATGGTCCTATTTTTCCAGCTCTTGCTCTGCTTCATCACAGACCCTGGGACTCTAAAGGGAGTACCAAACTGTGTTGCAGGCAGGGCCCACCAGTCCCAGGCACCTGGCAGTTATTTCAGATCTTTCGGGTACCAAGGCACACCTTAACCTTCAGTCGTGGGAGGGCTGAATTTGACAGCAATGATTGGAGAATACGCTCAGATGCTCAGTTGTGTCTGACTCTGTGACCCCATGGATTGTAGCCCGCCAGGCTCTTTTATCCATGGGATTTCCCAGGCAAGAGTACTGGAGTGGTCTGTGATTTCCTATCTTCCCCACCCAGGGATCAAATCTGGGTCTCCTGCATTGCAGGCAATTCTTTACCAACTGAGCCCCCAAGGAACCTTCAATTTATTCCTATATGTTTCTGGAGAGACTTGATGAGAAGGGAAAAAAGCAGCTTCCTTCCTCTTTCTACCACCTGCCTCTTCTTAAGCCCTCTGCCTTAATTTTTCTGGCTGACTTGAGCAATGTTGGCAAGACAGAGAATTCTTTCCACTGTTTAGTCTGCTTTTAATTATTTCAAGATGGGGTCCTTCCCTGGCCACCAGAGCTGTCCGTTTTTGAGTTTCTCTTCATTCTTACTTCTGGGTATTGGGGATGTAGTTTGGTTGGACCAGGTGCAGCCAGAAACTTCTTGGGAGGTCCAAGGTTTCCCAGAATTTATGATCTACCCAAAGAAAGCCCCTGTGGGGGAACTCCACTGCCCTTTCTCTGGTTACCCACTCTGGGGACATTGTGGATGTCCTCTTTCTCCTGGGCTGCCTTGGCTTCCCCAGTGTGATGTCTCTGTCTTCTTTCTTCACAAAAAAAAAGACCTTCCTGATCCCTCTCCCCACTTCCCAGGTGTAAAGGAAAGACTTTAAGCCCTGGGGCTAACCTCAGACTTCAAATACCAACTACTGGCTATGTAACTTTGGGAAAATTACTTTGTGATTCTGATCCACCATTTCCTTTTGTTTATAAGATGGGAGGAGTGAAATAAGTCAGACAAAGAAAGATAAATACTGTATGATCTCACATGTGGAACCTAAAAAAAAAAGAATCTCATATATATAGAGAACAGATTGGTGGTTGCCAGAGGTGGGATTTGAGAGGTGGGTGAAATAGGTGAAGGCAGTCAAAAAGTACAGATTTCCAGTCGTAAGATAAAGAAGTTATGGGGAAATATTATAGTGACTATAGTTAGTAATACTGTGTTGTATTTTTGAAAGTTACCAAGACAGTAAACCTTAAACTTCTCGTCACAAGAAGAAACAAAAATGTAACAATGTGGTGATGGATGTTAACTAGCCTTGTTGTGGTGACCATTTTACATTAGATATGTGTATCAAATCATTATGTTGTTCACTTGGAACTAGTACAACATAAATGTAAACTATATCTCAATTTGAAAAAAAGATGGGAATAATTTCTGTAACTCATAGTGTCAGAAGGCCCAAGGAGGGAATACTTAGATCTATTACGGAAGATTGGAGAAGGAAATGGCAACTCACGTCAGTATTCCTGCCTGTGAAATCCCATGGACAGAGGAAGCTGATGGGTTACAGTCCATGGGGTTGCAAGAGTTGGACATAACTTAATGATCACAACCACCACCATTACAGAAGTTATAAAGAGTTTAATGAGGTAACAAAAGTTATCTAACTAAAAGCACCAACACAGCATCTGAAATAGTGCAATAACTGGACATTATTTATCCCTTCCTCTGTTTTCTGTTCTCTTTTGCTATTAGTACATGTATATGATCCTTTTTGTTTCTAATGTTTTACTGTTAATAATTGTAGGGCAACTGACACAGGACTGCTTATTCTGTTTAATAACCATGGGGAAGTTTGGCAGCTTAACAAACATCCTTGACTCCCTTGCAGAGAGGAAAGCTCAGCTTCCCTTGGACTTTGGCTTCAAGACCTCACATTCTTTTCTCAGAAAACAGACCTGAAGCCCCAATGAGTGTTAACTGTGCTCTGATCCTTTCAGGTGTCTTTGTTTCAGTAATAATAGACACCAGTTTCTTAATACTGAATATGAGCAAATTAGAGATTTTATTTCATTTAACCTCAGCTCCATGAGGCATCATCCCCATTTATAGTTAGGAAACTGAGGCTCAGAAAAGCTAAGCACCACCATACATTACATACCTAGATCATTCTGAAACCAAGACAAACCAAGACGTCTAAGACTCCAAAATCCATGCTCTTGGCTCTCTTTCCAAGGGGAGAAGGGTCGGGAAACATGCAGGGATCATGAAACCCCTGGCTTCTGGCCCCAAGCAACTTCACAATATATCACTGGCATGTAAGTGTGCGCGTGCTAACTCGCTTCAGTTGGGTCTGATTCCTTGCAACCCCCTGGGTGTCGCCTGCCAGGCTCCTCTGTCCATGGACTTCTCCAGGCAAAAGTACTGGAGTGGGTTTCCACTATGACTGCCCTCCCACAGTCATAAGGACCGAAATCAAAATTAGCCTCTCCAAAGGTTACGGATCAATAAACCAAAATCATCTAGTACAGGACAAAAGCCATCATGACAAAGAAAGCAGTGACTATTATCTTCAACTCTGTGTCAGGTGGCTCTCAGACTGGAACAGAATGGTTGGCTGTATGTCTTCTGCCTCGCTGAGCACTGTGCTGTTAAAGGCTTGAGAACTCCCAGAGATGTGGATGGACCTAGAGACAGTCAAGCAGAGTGTAGTAAATCTGAAACAGAAAGACAAATATCATATATTAATGCACATATGTGGAATCTAGAAAAATGATGCAGACGAACCTATTTGCCAAGCAGAAATAGAGACACAGACATAGAAAACAAACGTATGGATACCAAGGGGAGGTAAAGGGGGAGGGTGGGATGAATTGGGAAATTAGGATTGACATATGGACACTCCTATGTATAAAATAGATAACTAATAAGAACCTACTGTGTAACACAGGAAATTCTACTCAATGCTCTGTGGGGAGCTAAATGAGAAGGAAATCCCCAAAGAGGGGATATATGTAAACATGTAACTGACTCACTCTGCTGTACAGCAAAGACTAACACAGCATTGTTGAGCAATTACACTCCAATAAATATTTTTCAAATAAAGAGAATTTTTCTGAAATTTAAAACAAAACAAAACAGAGAACTCTAGAATGTGCCAAGTTGGAACCCTGAACAAACTTTCCAGTATGACTTACAGAACGTCCTTGGTTCTGTGTTTCCCATACTTTCCGAGGGGGAAGTAGGCTCTTTTGCTGTCTTCATTTCCCCATACTGCCCAGAGCAGCAGTACTGAAATCATTCAGCAGTGCGAACTGGGCAACGTCTAAAGGTCACGTCGCCGGAGGGTGCAGTCTGAGTTGAGGTGACCACAGATGTGCAGGCCAACATCTGGAGAGCCAGCAGGGCCCAGGCCTGACTGAAGGAATCCACAGTTTCTGGAGGCAAAAGAAGACTGAAGAATAGAGAGACTGGGCAGAGCTCTGGAGGAGAAGCAGCACAGTCTCCTTGCTTCCAAGACTTCTTTAACAAGGGATGCTTTTGAACCGTGGTGCTGGAGAGGGCTCTTGTGAGTCCCTTGGAGAGCAAGATCAAACCACTCCATCCTAAAGGAAATAAACGCTGAATATTCATTGAGAGGACTGATGCTGAAGCTCCAATACTTTGGCCATCTAATGTGAAGGGCCGACTCATTGGAAAAGGCCCTGATGCTGGGAAAGATTGAAGGCTGGAGGAGAAGGGGACAACAGAGGATGAGATGGTTGGGTGGCATCAATGGACATGAGTTTGAATAGGCTCTGGGAGTTGGTGATGGACAGGGAGGCCTGGCGTGCTACAGTCAATGGGGTCACAAAGATTCGGACACAACTGAGCGACTGAACTGAACTGACTAATATATACATACATATGTATATCAAATCATATATATGTATACATATATATAGATATCAACTCATTATATTGTTTATCTTAAGCTTATGTATCATGTTATATGTCAGTTATCTCAAAAATCTCATCTTATCTCACAAAAGCCGGAAAACTTTTAACAAAATAAAATATTTCAGTGTCTATTTTGTGGAACTTATGATTTATAAATACAGGCAAGTGTGGTAAATTTTATAAAATATTTGGGATTTGGTCATTGTTTCATTTAATCTTCACAGTCATCCTATGAAAAGAATGCTTTTTCACATCAATGTTATCTACTATTGTTAAATGTTGAAAATAAACTTAGATCCAGAATGAGAAAAAAAAATACCAAGTACTAAATTCATCTTAATTGCAAAAGTGAAGTGGCCATCATTAGCTGATCATTTCATATAATTAAAGTAAGTTTGAGAATGTGGTATATTTCATACTGAAAAATAGACTTTGTGTTTTGTTGACTCATACCTTGTTTCAGTGGACATTTGTGGCCCATCACTGTATTCTTAGCATCTGGCCCAGTGTCTGGTACATATTAGGTGATTAATATATAATTGTTTAATAAAATCGACCACCTATTCCATTATTACCAGACATTACTTATTCTGGAAATTGGCATTATATCTCATCTTTGTTCCTAGAAATAGTGTTAAAGTGAAAGTGAAGTTGCTCAGTTTTGTCCGACTCTTTACGACCCCAAGGAATGTAGCCCACCAGGCTCCTCCATCCATGGAATTTTCTAAGCAAGAGTACTGAAGTGGGTTGCCATTTCCTTCTTCAGGGGATCTTTCCTATCCGGGGATTGAATCCAGATCTCCCTCACTGCGGGCAGATGCTTTACCGTCTGAGCCACCAGGGAATCCCTAGAAATTGTGTTAAGCCTTGGATAAGAACATGAAATTCTGGCCCAATAAGCTTTAGAAAATCTATGTCAATACAAATAAAGGGAAGGAAGAGTAGTGGAGACTAGTCTTAGATGAAGAGTGTCCCCCCCAACTCCAAAGTAACCCCTCTATCGCTACTCTGAACTGCTTTCCAAAGAACATCCTACAGGGAGAATGAGCCCCAATTGCCCACAGTAATAACCTGCTTGTAACACACCTGTACTGACTCTTCCTGATTTTATGTTAGGTCTGATCTCACTTTCCAGGGCCTCCTGAAATCCCTTGATCCTTATTTCAGAGTTTCTTTCTGGGGAGACTTACCCTAAAATAGTTAAATTTTGTTAAGCAGAAGGCGTAACTGTGTGTATAACTTTGTAAGGTTACAAGGGTAGAGAAGTTGAAGGAAGAATATGAAGGCTTTGGGCTAGGAATAATTTAGAAAGGTCAGTTCTCTTTGTCGGTGTGCTAGGGAGTTACCAAGAGACCTAAAGGAAAATGGAGAGGTGGGATCAGGGTGCAGCTAAATTTAGCGAGGACAGGGCAGGAAGTGAGCCCATCCTCAGAGAGCTGCCTTTACCTCCAAAAACACAGAGTAACTTGGAAACACAAGAAGAGGAGCGAGCAGAGGGCAAGGGATAGGAGCAAAATGAAGAGGAGGAAGGGCTCCTATTTAATTACCATCTACCAAGATACTAGTGGGCTTCCCTGGTGGCTCAGTTGGTAAAGAATCTGCCTGCAGAACAGGAGATCCAGGTTCAATCCCTGGGCAGGGAAGATCCCCTGGAGTAGGAAATGACTACCCACTTCAGTATTCTTGCCTGGAGAGTGCCATGACAGAGGAGCCTGGCGGGCTATAGTCCATGGAATCACAGAGTCTGACGTGACTCAGCAACTAAACTACCAGCACCACCACCACCAATTACTAGTACTACCTGCTAGAGCTTTATGTTTATTTCCACAGGGTCTTTGAATGTCAAGTCTAGGGTGTGGAGGCACATGAAGAAAATGATTCCAACAGGCAAGACAGGAAGCAGTGAAGGCAAACAGAATTACCAAATAAAGGAGGGTAGATTGTGTGAAGCAGGAGAGGGGCTTACTGAGTGGGGTGGAGGGGGTGACAGGCTGTGGCTGCAAGTGGGAGAACAATGCTCAGAAACAGACCAGTAAAAGCCGCGAGTGTGACTCCACAGACTGGTGGACCAGAGATGGAGGTCGTTAGCCCAGACAATGCTCACGGGGTCAAGGGATCTGAAGGGCTAATTCAGATATGAAGTCACTAAAGATGAGGGCAAGGGACAAGGCAGAGGGGAAGGGACTGGAGTCAGCTCAGAGTCTCAGGAAGTGAGAACAGATCCTGTGAGTCACAGCGCTGAGATGGTGCAGGCTTCACCTGAGCAGGTGAGACTCTATGAGGGTAGGGAGAGGGCAAGCAGGCACACTGCCAAGAGCACAGAGCTGGTGCTCCATCCTGCCTCTGACTCAAGGAGGTGAGGCATAATGAGGAGAACTATTGGGAGAACAGCAATTTTAGGCGAGAAGAAATGGACTTTCCTGGTGGTCCAATGGTCAAAACTCTGCCCTTCCAATGCAAGGGGCCCAAGTTCAATTCCTGTTCAGGGAGCTAGATCCTTCATGCTGTAACTAAGACCTGGCACAGCCAAATAAATAATAAATATTTTTTAAAAGAAGGAAAAAAGCTTTCAAAATGTTGATTTATATAAATGGAAATGTAATGGTTATTTTTACATGTCAGTTTGGCTAGGCCACAGCACCCAGATACTTGATCAAACACTATTCTATATTTCTATGAAAGTATTTTTTAGATGTGATTTTTCAAGATTTCTTTTATTTTTGGTTGTTCTGGGTCTTTGTTGCTGCACAAGGGCTTTCTCTAGTTGCAGCAACTGGGAGGGTATTCTTTGTTGCCATGCATGGTCTTCTCACTGCGATGGCTTCTCTGGGAACACAGGCTCTAGGTGGGCGGGCTCAGTAGTTGCGGCGCACGAGTTTTGCTCCCCTGAGGCATGTGGAATCTTCCTGGACCAGGGATCGAACCCATGCCCCCTACATTGGCAAGTGGATTCTTATCCACTGTACCACCAGGGAAGTCCTTTGAGTAAAGTTGATTGCCCTCCATAACATGGGTGCACGCATGTGTGCTAAGTTGCTTCAGTTGTGTTCGGCTCTTTGCAACCCCATGGACTGCAGCCCACCAGGCTCCTCTGTCCATGGGATTCTCCAGGCAAGAATACTGGAGAGGGTTGCCATTTCCTACTTCAGGAGATCTTCCCGACCCAGGGTTCAAACCTGTGTCTCTTAGGTCTCCTGCATTGGTACGCGGATAACCCAGGTGGGCCTCATCCAATCAGCTGCAGGCCCTCAGGGGAAAACACTTTCGTCCCCCCATAAAGGGGGAATTCTGCCAGCAGGCTGCCTTTAGACTTGAACTGCAACTTCAGCTCTCTCCTGGGTCTCCTGCTTCCTGAGCTAACCCTGCAGATTTTGGACTTGCCTGCCACCACAATGGTGTGAACCAGTTCCTTAAATTAATCTCTTTGTCTCCTCCCTAACCCCTTTCTCTCTTTCTCTCTCTGTCTCCCTTAGTAGATGATACATAATAAGAAATGTAATAAAAAGAAACATAATCTGTTGCCTCTATTTGATATTACATCATAGACAAAAGGGCTTCCCAGGTGGCTCAGATGGTAAGAAACTGCGTGCAGTTTACCAAATCTGGGTTGGTAAGATCCCCTGGAGGAGGGCATGGCAACCTACTCCAGTACTCTTGCCTGGAGAATCCCCATAGACAGAGGTGCCTGTCGGGTTACAGTCTGTAGGGTCACAAAGAGTTGGACACAACTGAGCAATTAAGCAGAGCAGAGAGCAGAGGGATGTAGAGATGTAGATATAAACACACCATTTTATATCTACAGGTCTACATCTAGATACACACACCTTATTGGTTCTGTTTTTCTGGAGAAATCTGACTAATACAGGGACCCTGGGACTTTCCCCCAATAGAATGAGAATTCCAAAGATTACAGCAAAAGCCAAAATGGTAATTGAGTGAGGGAGAGCAGAAAAGGGGTGAGAAGGGTGAGACTGACCCAATGGGGAATTTGAGGATAAGGAACAAATTTGAGGGATTCATGGGGATAAAGGCATTAAATCCCCATCAACTGAGTTTAATTGCAGAAAGCAGACCATTCTGGTTATTTTAAACGAGTTTGGATTTAACACAGGGAATTGGGTGCTTACAAAACTTCAGGAAAAACTGGCTTTCTGGAAAAGATTCCTAGAACAATACAGCCAGTGGGCCTTCTGGGAGCTGCTTCCTGGCCACAAACAGGAAGATGGGCACTCAGAGCTGCCGCAGGAAGACAGGAAAGACTGACCTCACAAATACACGGCTTTAGCTGAATTCCTGGGACCCTAACACCATGGAGGTGGTAGATACAATACCTAGTGCCAGCAATACATTTAGAGGCCCGTAAAACTTCTTACCAACAAATTTATTTTTTGCTTTGTTTCTTATTTTATTTTATTGGATTATAGTTGCTTTACAGTGTTGTGTTAGTTTCTGCTGTACCACAAAGTCAATCAGCCATAAGCATACGTATATCCCTGCTCTCTTGAACCTCCCTCCCACACCCCCTTAAAACTTAATTTCTTTTAAAATTAGATTAAAACTGAAATTTTAGGCTAAACTAATGTTTAAGTATTTAACAATAACATTAATCTTTCTCCCAATGCAGTCACAGAGTATGATTTTTTAATGAAGGAAGAGGTTCATGAAGGTTGGAGTACCTAGGGCCAATGAAAGCCACAAGGTGGTCGCAAAAGCCATTGCTTCTGCCACCTTTGCAACTGCCTTGCGAATCCTGTGACACTGGAGGATGGACCCTGTAATGTGCTGCAGAAAACAGCACTCTAAACAAAAAGACAGTGAAGAAGAAAGAAAACCTGGCTTCCACCTTCTTAACTGATGCAAATGCATCTAATCAATGGGAATGATTTGTATCCAAAGTCTTAGCTCCACAGGAGTCTGGAACAGGCAGTTTTAGATTTCTAGTCTCCATTGCGCCAGGAGACACACACAAAGGAAGTCAGATCAGATGCTGAGAACTTGTCTTACCACATCCAGCACACTTGCATTAGGGAGCACAGGAGTACCACAGGGCCTCCTGATAGAGGGAGAGGCAGGACAGAGGGCCCTGATGTTAGATAAGTTAGAATTTGCTGAAAATGAAAGAAATGCCTCTTCACTCTCCAAGGAAGAGCACATGTTTCTGACAGTTGAGTTTCAGGTTCTGATCTCACCCTAGTCCAAACAGCTATTACAACTGAACTGAACCCGTCTACTCCCTCTCGCCAGTTTTACTAGCAAAGATCCACACATAAGAAGATGAGGAAAATTCATCTTCAAATCAACAGCATCTTCCAGCTTCTCTTGGTATTTTTCTTCCCCTCTGATCTCATCTTTACCGTGCTTCCCTTTTCTCACTGTGTTCCAGTAACAAATGTTCCTAAAATACAATAAAACACACTCACCGTAGGCGCTTTGCACTTGCTATTCTTTAGTAGGAAACAGCCAGACTTACTCTCTCACCTCCTTTAGGTACCTCTTCAAATGCCATCTTATCTGTGACACTTTATGTCAAAGAGCAAACGGCAAACTCAAGCACATCCTGTCTTTCCCTCTGCCCTAGTTTCCTGCTAAGAACCTATCATCTTCTAACACACATCATATTTTTTTTTTTGGAGTATAATTGGTTTACAGTATTGTGTTGGTTTCTGGTATATAGCACAGTGTTCAGATAAATATACATATGAAAGACAGGGAACTATCTTCAGTATTTTTTAAATAAACCATAATAGAGAAGAATATGAAAAGAATGCATGTATGTGTATATATATATATAAAATAACTGTTGTTTATCTGTTTTGTATGTAGCAATTTGTATCTGCGAATCACAAACTCCTACTTTATCCATACCCCACTCTCTTTCTCCTCTCATAAATTGGAACAGCCATTATGGAAAACAGTATGATGTTTCCTTAATAAACTAAAAATAGAACTACCAGAACTACCATATGATCCAGCAATTCTATTCCTAGGCATTAGAGAAAACTTTTAATTCAAAACGATACATGCACCCCAATGTTCATAGCAGCATTATTTACAATAACCAAGGTATGGAAGCCAAGACATGGAATCAACAGATGAATAGATAAAGAATATGTGATACAGGGATTTCCCTGGTGGTCCAGTGGCTAAGACTCCACACTCCCAGTGCAGGGGGCCTAGGTTCAGTCCCTAGTCAGGGAACTGAATCCCACATATCCCAACAAAGATTAAGCATGCTGCAATTAAGACACAACACAGGCAAATAAATAAATATATATATTTTTTTAAAATAATATGTGATGCATATATACAATGTAATATTCCTTGGCCATAAAAAGTGAGATAATGCCATTTGCAGCAACATGGATGAACTTAGAGATTATCACACTAAGCGAAGTAAATCAGACAAAGAAAAATATCACATCACTTATGTGTGGCATCTAAAAGATAATACAAATGGACTTATTTACAAAAGAGAAACTGGCTTAGACACAGAAAACTGACACCCTCCATTTAATATATTTGATTAGAATTTTTTTTGTCTTTGCTATCTATGTTTTTTATTTTATACACTTTTTTTATTGGTTTTGCAATACAATGACATGAAACTGCCATGGGTTTACATAGGCTCCCCCTCCAGAACCCCCCTCCCTCCTAGAATATATCTTCAGCCCTAGAAAATAAATTCTATGAAAAATGAGACTGTTCACCTATATCCTCAGCACCTGTAGTAGTGCCTGGTGCTTTTGAAGTACTCAAAAATATTTATGAGTGAGTGAGTGAATGAATGAATGGAGAATATTCACCCTTAGACTCTACTTTTCTCCCAGCTAATTCATGTTGGCTAATGTGATCATTTTCAAAGTTCTCTGATGTATACACTTTGTGTTTAGATTTATGCACAGAATTGAAACTGAGAAGAATAACATCTCCAAATGCTCTATTTCAGTCATCCAGATTTATAGCTCTGTGCTCCCTCACGTTATGTCTGAGGAGAGATCCAAAGAGGAGTGACTGCAAAGGGGTGAAACTAACAGTGAAAGCTGGTCAGTCATGTCCGCCTCTTTTCATGGACTGTACAGTCCATGGAATTCTCCAGGCCAGAATACCGAGTGGGTAGCCTTTCCCTTCTCCAGGGGATCTTCCCAACCCAAGGATCGAACCCAGGTCACTGCATTGCAGGCAGATTCTTTACCAACTGAGCCGCAAGGGAAACCCAGAACAAAGTTTAGGTCCTCTGATTCTGAGCAGAGTATATTCTGCTCTAAACCATCATGATTTGTATTCTTTTAGCATCCTTATTTTCATGTACACTCTAGGAAAAATTGAGGGAAAAGATAGCTAACATGGGCAAATCCAAATTCAAATATTATTGCTCAATCATGTCCAACTCTTTGGGACCCCATGGACTGTAGCCCACCAGATCCTCTGTCCATGGGATTTCCCAGGCAAGAATACTGGAGTCGGTAGCCATTTCCTCCTACAGGAAATCCTCCTGACCCAGGGATCAAACTCTTGTTTCCTGTGTCTCCTGCACTGCAGGCAAATTCTTTACCTGCTGAGCCATCAGGGAAGATCCAACATGGGCAGTTCTCCAGAAAATAACTCTAATTCTACTCTTTCTCTTTTAAGAAAAGATATGGAATACAATTGAGTGAGAGTACATTGTCATAGGATATATTAGCTAAGGGGCTTCCCTTGTAGCTCAGTTGGTAAAGAATCCGCCTGCAAAACAGTATACCTGGGGTCAGTTCCTAGATTGGGAAGATCCCCTGGAGAAGGAAATGGCAACCCACTCCAGTATTCTTGCCTAGAGAATCCCATGGACCCTGCCAGGCTTCTCTGTCCATGGGGTCACAAGAGTTGGATACAACTTAGTGACTAAACCACCACCATATTAGTTAAGATCTTTCTGGATGATAAAGACAAAATCCTTCTCAGACTGACTTTACCCAAGAGAAGGAATTTATTGGATTGTGTAACTAAAAACCCAGAGATAGAGTGGACTTGAGGCACAGTTGGATTCAGGCTTTAAAATGTTTCATAAAGACATGGTTTTTCCTCATCTCTCAGCTCTGCCTCCCACTGATGAATTTCAGCCTCAGTCTCCACATGGGTACGAATCACTGCAGGAGTTCCAGCCTCAGGACAGCTCCATGATGGTTCACACCAATTGAGAGGGAATGTCTGTTCCTGCTCCAAAGCCTTACCAAAGCTTCTGTTGAATTTTGATGGCTGTTATGGGCCATGTGTCATCCCCTAATCAAATCTATAGTCTAGAGTAGGCTAGACTCTCATTGGCCAGAATATTTTTCGGTTGGGGATGGAAAAATCACCAATACCACTGGAACTGAGAATGTGGAAGAAGTAAGTCCCTGACTGAAAGTAAGTCCCTGATCAGGGAGTACTATAAAGAATGCTAAAAATCCAAATAATTAAAAATGTCCACAAGGCATGGAAAATCTAAAGTTTATTCATATTCAAATTTACTACATTAATTCTGTGTGACTTTTGACACATCCCACAACTGCAGGAGACAGCAGAGTGTATTGACTGTAAGACTGAGAGGATGAGCAACTTTGAGTTTCTAGTCAAGAGCATAGAACTGGAGCTTCAGCATGGCTGAATAATAATCTTGAATCTTGTTTTGACCTCAGACTTTTCCATGTGATCCTGAGTAAGTCACCTTACCTTTCTGGTTCTCCAGCTTTTTTTTTTTAATCTGTTAAACAGACAAAAGAAACATCTACTTGCATTACCTAGCTCGCTGGTTACCATGTGCCTGAAATCAGATAAAATCATTTTGCAAGGTGAGGCACATAGTTTTGTTAGTTAATCATAAGAGATTTTCCATACAAATATCACATATTTTGTTTCAATAAAGGAGGATGAGGCTAATCTACCCAGTGACTCTAAGTTCCAAGTGTTATACAGTTGAATTTCTGACTGCAAAATTGAAGCAACTTTTTTTGTAGGTTCCAACATCTGAGTCCAAAGTTTAACCAGGTATTCACTGACTGACCTCTCACTAAGAAAGAACATTTGAAGAGTTAGCATAAGATCTGAGATGAAGGTAATCCACTGACAGATTTTTTAAATTCTCATTCATTCATTCCTTCCACAGATAATTTTAAGTACCTATCACATGATAAATAATATAAACAAGGTTCTGAAACCATAGCACTTAGAATCAAGGGGACATAAAGATTTTAAACTAATAATCATGCCAGTGAATGGGCTTCCCTGGTGGCTGACTAGTAAAGAATCTGCCTGCCAGTGCAAAAGACTCAATTTCGATCCCTGGGCTAGGAATATCCCCTGGAGAAGGAAACAGCAACCTGCTCCAGTATTCTTGACTAGGAAATCCCACGGACAGAGGAGTCTGGTGGGCTACAGTCCATGGGTTGCAAAAGAGTTGGACATGACTTAGTGACTAGAAAACAACATGCCAGTGAATATATAACCAAAAACTGTCAAGAGCTATAGGATCATCTGATGAGAATTTGAAATTGACTGAAGGAAGCCTCTCTGGTGAAATGACATTTAATCTGAAACTCAAATGACAAGTATACTTAGTCATTAGAAAACTGTGATGATGGTGGAGGTGGTGAGTAAGAATCAGGAGTGTTCTCAGAGAGGGAAAGGCTGTACAAGTGAGCCATATTGTCTGCTATTTTTGTCTACCCAGCATCCCTATCCCCCTTCTTTTTCTTTTTTTTTTTCTTTTCTTTTGGTAACCTAAACCTTCTCACCTGTGAGGAACCCATTCTGCCACAGTTTAGGTAGATATCTGTGGCAGATATCTGTGGCAGATATCATTCAGGTATGACCTAAATCAAATCCCTTGTAATTATACAGTGGAAGTGAGAAATAGATTAAAGGGACTAGATCTGATAGACAGAGTGCCTGATGAACTATAGACGGCGGCTCATGACATTGTACAGGAGACAGGGATTAAGACCATCCCCAAGAAAACGAACTGCAAAAAAGCAAAATGGCTGTCTGAGGAGCCCTTACAAATAGCTGTGAAGAGAAGAGAAGCGGAAAGCAAAGGAGAAAAGGAAAGATATTCCCATCTGAATTCAGAATTCCAAAGAATAGCAAGGAGAGATAAGAAAGTCTTCTTCAGCGATCAATGCAAAGAAATAGAGAAAAACAACAGAATAGGAAAGACTAGAGATCTCTTCAAGAAAATTAGAGATACCAAGGGAACATTTCATGCAAAGATGGGTTCGATAAAGGACAGAAATGATAGAGACCTAACAGAAGAGGAAGATATTAAGATGAAGTGGCAAGAATACACAGAAGAATGTACAAAAAAGATCTTCACGACTCAGATAATCATGATGGTGTGATCACTCACCTAGAGCCAGACATCCTAGAATGTGAAGTCAAGTGGGCCTTAGAAAGCATCACTACAAACAAAGCTAGCGGAGGTGATGGAATTCCAGTTGAGCCTTTTCAAATCCTAAAAGATGATGCTGTGAAAGTGCTTCATTCAATATGCCAGCAAATTAGGAAAAGTCAGCAATGGCCACAGGACTGGAAAAGGTCAGTTTTCATTCCAATCCCAAAGAAAGGCAATGCCAAAGAACGCTCAAACTACCACACAATTGCACTCATTTCACACGCTAGTAAAGTAATGCTCAAAATTCTCCAAGCCAGGCTTCAGCAACACATGAACCGTGAACTTCTAGATGGTCAAGCTGGTTTGAGAAAAGACAGAGGAACCAGAGATTAAATTGCCAACATCCGCTGGATTATCAAAAAAGCAAGAGAGTTCCAGAAAAACATCTATTTCTCCTTTATTGACTATGCCAAAGCCTTTGACTGTGTGGATCACAATAAACTGTGGAAAATTCTGAAAGAGATGGGAATACCAGACCACCTGACCTGCCTCTTGACAAACCTGTATGCAGGTCAGGAAGCAACAGTTAGAACTGGACACGAAACAAAAGACAGGTTCCAAATAGGAAAAGGAGTACATCAAGGCTGTATATTGTCACCCTGCTTATTTAACTTATATGCAGAGTACATCATGAGAAACGCTGGGCTGAAAGAAGCACAAGCAGGAATCAAGATTGCCGGGAGAAATATCAATAACCTCAGATATGCAGACGACACCACCCTTATGGCAGAAAGTGAAGAGGAACTAAAAAGCGTCTTGCTGAAAGTGAAAGAGGAGAGTGAAAAAGTTGGCTTAAGGCTCAACATTAAGAAAACTAAGATCATGGCATCTGGTCCCATCACTTCATGGCAAACAGATGGGGAAACAGTGGGAAAAGTGTCAGACTTTATTTTTCTGGGCTCAAAATCACTGCAGATGGTGATTGCAGCCATGAAATCAAAAGACGCCTACTCCTTGGAAGGAAAGTTATGGCCAACCCGGATTGCATATTGAAAAGCAGAGACATTACTTTGCCAACAAAGGTCCGTCTTGTCAAGGCTATGGTTTTTCCAGTAGTCATGTATGGATGTGAGAGTTGGACTGTGAAGAAAGCTGAGCACCGAAGAATTGATGCTTTTGAGCTGTGTTGTTGGAGAAGACTCTTGAGAGTCCCTTGGACTGTAAGGAGATCCAACAAGTCCATCCTAAAGGAGATCAGTCCTGGGTATTCATTGGAAGGACTGATGTTGAAGCTGAAACTCCAATACTTTGGCCACCTGATGCAAAGAGCTGCCTCATTTGAAAAGTCCATGATGCTGGGAAAGATTGAGAGCTGGAGGGGAAGGGGACGACAGAGGATAAGATGGCTGGATGGCATCACTGACTCAATGAACATGGGTTCGGGTAGACTCCAGGAGTTGGTGATGGACAGGGAGGCCTGGCTTGCTGCGAATCATGGGGTCACAAAGAGTTGGACACGACTGAGTGACTAAACTGAACTATCTGGCTGGTGTACAGCCCCCAGGCAAGTAGAGACACTCTTATCAAGCATGACATTCAAAGTGCCTAAAGATTACTTCCCAGAAGCCTAGGACAAAGGCCAGACCTCTCTCTGGGTAAGATTATTTCTTCATTATATAAATCAGCATCTTAGAGAGTGGATATCTTGCTCTGTCTGTGAAGACAGATCATGTCAAAGCAGGAAAAATCAAGCCAAAGATAAGCAGAGTATAAGATAAAACAGTGGAGCAATAAGGGCATAATATGAGTTTCTGGAATTGGCCACATTTGAGTTCAGTTCAGTCACTCAGTCATGTCCAGCATTTTGTGACCCCATGGACTGCAGCATCTCAGGCTTTCCTGTCCATCACCAACTCCTGGAGTTTGCTCAAATTCATGTCCATTGAGTCGGTGATGCCATCCAACCATCTCATCCTCTGTTGTCCCCTTCTCCTCCTGCCTTCAATCTTTCCCAGCATCAGGGTCTTTTCCAGTGAGTCCATAACTTTGACTATATGGGCCTTTGTTGGCAAAATAAAGTCTCTGCTTTTTAATATGCTGTCTAGGGTTGGTTATAGCTTTTCATCCAAGGAGCAAGCGTCTTAGCCACGTCTGAAGTCAGCCACTTAGTACATGACTTACTGTGTTCCCTGTTTTTGTTTAAGTTTGTTTGAGCTGATTTTTTTTCTTGCAGTCAGAGAGGTTCTCAGGCAGGTTCAATCTGTAGATTGGGAAGATCCCAGAGTAAGAAATAGCAACCCACCTCAATATTCTTGCCTGGGAAATTCCATGGAAAGAGCAGCCTAGGGGCTTATAATTCCACAGGATTACAGCCCACAGGGTTGCAAAGAGTTGGGTACGACAGACTGAACACGCACGAGGTGGGAAAGAACACATTCATTTCAAAGGGTTAAAAGAAAAGCCAAAATGTAATGAGCAAAGAGGAGTGATTGCTAGATAACACCAAAGACATAGGAAGAACAAGACCATGTAAGAGTTTATATGCTGTATTTATTAAGAAAAATTTCAGAGAATTTATTCTAAGACAGTGGATATTTTCTGAAGAATTTTAAGAGGGAAGTGACATCTGATTTACAATTTTAATCATAAATCAGAAATTTAATCATAAAATGGGAAGGGTTGAGGGAGAATGCAGATGAAGAAGAGTATCTACTTTTGAGAAAAATTAGGAGCTAAAACTGGCAGGATGTGATGATTGATTGGCTATGGATAGTGAGAAAGAAGGATGTGTTCAAAATGACCCTGAGATTCTCGGCATGAGCCACTAAGATGAGTGGAAGTACCACTTATTGAGATGAGAGAATGGAGGGTAGAAGCTGGAGATGAGTTTTAGATATGATACCTTCAAAATTCCTGTCATTCACATAAGAGATTATTTCAAGGAACCAAGAGAAGATAATATGTCATGAAGGAGAGGGTAACTGACAGTGTTAAATCCTGGGAACTACAATGAGGACTGACATGTGTCTGCTGGATTTGGAAATACGGCATTCATAGAGTGCTTTAGCAAGAGCAGTTTTAATGGAGTGGTGGCAAAGAATTGGGCTACAAGTGAATGGGAAGCAAGCAATTAAGACTGTATAGAGAACTTTCCTAATAATATTGTCTGTGGAAGGAAATCAAGACAAGAATGCGGAGTCAGAGGAAGTATATTTTTAGAAAAATGGTATAGATGATTTCATTGGAAAGGCAGAAATACAGACACAGAAGTGGAGAACAAATGTATGGACACCAAGGGAGAAAAGGGAAGGGGTGGGAGGAATTGAGATTGACATGTATACGCTAATAACTAAAGAGACCCTACTGTATGCCTCAGGGAACTCTACTCACTGCTCTGTGGTGACCTTAATGGGAAGGAAAGTCAGAAAAAGAGAGGATATATGTAAACATGTAGCTGATTCATGAAATCAAAAGATGCTTGCTCCTTGGAAAAAAAGCTATGACCAACCTAGACAGTATATTAAAAAGCAGAGACATTACTTTCCCAACAAAGATCCATCTAGTCAAAGCTATGGCTTTTCCAGTAGTCAGGTATGGATGTGAGAGTTGGACTATAAAGAAAGCTGAGTGCCGAATAATTGATACTTTTGAACTGTGGTGTTGGAGAAGACTCTTGGGAGTCTCTCGGACTGCAAGGAGATCCAACCAGTCCATCCTAAAGGAAATCAGTTCTGAATATTCATTGGAAGGACTGATGCTAAAGCTGAAACTCCAATACTTTGGCCACCTGATGTGAAGAACTAACTCACTGGAAAAGACCCTGATGCTGGGAAAGATTGAAGGCAGGAGGAGAAGGGAATGGCAGAGGATGAGATGGTTGGATGGCATCACCGACTCAATGGACATCAGTTTGAGCAAGCTCCAGGAGTTGATGATGGACAGGGAAGCCTAGCGTGCTGCAGTCCATGGAGTTGCAAAGAGTCAGACACAACTGAGTGACTGAACTGACCTGATGCAGTGGTATTAGCTTAAGGTATACAACATGATTTGATGTAAGTATTAATATATATCTTGAAATGATTGCTGCAAAAGACTTAGCTAACATGCATCACTTCACTAATGACAACCTGCTCCAGTATTCTTGCCTGGAAAATTCCCATGGATGGAAGAGCCTGGCCGGCTACAGTCCATAAGGTGGCAAAGACTGGGACACGACTGAATGACTTCACTTTCATTTTCAGAAACTAGCACAACATTTATGTAAAGCATCTATACTCCAGTAAAAAAAATACTTTTTAAAGGAATTTTTTCCTCATTTACATACCATTCTTAACACAGCAATTCTTAATGGCAGGTGGGTTTCTCCAAACAAAGATTCAAGATTGGGCCTCCATATTTCTGTTGATCCCTTATCTTTAGTATGTAAGTTTTAACTTTGCTGTGCCTCTCTGCATCAAGTGAGCAGAAGGGGAAAAGAAGCATTTCTGCTGTTTTTTTTTTTAATTGAAGGATAATTCTTTACAGTGTTGTGTTGATTTCTGCCATACAACAATGCGAATCAGCCATAATTATGAATCATCTCCCTCTTGAGCATTCCTGCTTTTTAAGCTACTTGGTCAAGAAGTGACGCACATCACTTATCATCACATTATATTAATAAGAACTAGTCACATTGCCTCACCTGAAGGTAAGGGGGGTTGGGGAATGTCATCTGCATCTGGACAGCAACTTTCTCACAACAACTGCACGTATCACAGGACAGAAGCCTGAAGTAAGGAGGAGTTACTTCTACTGCAGAAAATAAACAACTGAGGGACTTTCCTGGCAGTTTAGTGGTAAAGAATCCGCCTGCCAGTGCAGGAGACAGGGGTTCGACCTCTGATCTGGGAAGGTCCCACGTGCCACGGAGCAACTAAGCCCATGCATCACAACTACTGAGTCCGTGCTCTAGAGCCCAGGAGCCACAGCTACTGAGCTTGAGTGCCCTAGAGCCCATGCTTAGCAACAAGAGAAGCCACTGCAATGAGAAGCCTGCACACCACAACTAGAGAGTAGCCCCCACTCCCCACAACTAGAGGAAAGGCCTGAATAGCAATGAAGACTCAGGATTAGTCATTCAGTCATAACTGACTCTTTGCTCCCCCATGGACAGTGCTCCTCTGCCCATGGAATTCTCCAAGCAAGAATACTTGAGTGGGTAGCCATTCCCTTCTCCAGGGGGTCTTCCCTACCCAGGGATCGAATCCTGTGTTGCTGTATTGATCGAGTCTCCTGTATTTGCTGGCAGATTTGTTACCATTTGAGCCACCAGAGAAGCCACTTAGCTCAGCCAAAAATTTTAAAAAATGAAAAATTTTTTTAAGAAAAAGAAAATAACCAGTTGAACATATTCCTTGAGAAAACAGGATGGAATGGGTTCCAGAATACACATGAATAATTTGATAGGCACAGAGACAAACTCTGCATTTTGTGGGGAATGAAGGAGAAAAGGAGCATTTGTGTTTTTATCACAAAGCACTTAGAGGGTGTATCAATTGAAGGAAAAGAATAATGTAAGAGGAGTTGAAACCTGGCTGTGCCCAAATTTGAAGTCCCAGCCTATCACCCAGAATTTGGCTAAGGAATCAGTAATGGCTGGTCACCTACTTTAGCAAGAGTTTTTACTAATAAGATAGAATCAATAGACTCAATAGAGCCAGGATCAGTCCCGCCTACACAAAGTTAAGAGTAATTCTTAGGTGGCTACTCGGTACTATTCCTGTCCTCTGCCGTGATAACCTAAAAGAAACACTCATGGAGAGTAAGTTTTGTCTTAGAATGAAATCATCTTAAAGCAGAGCCAAAGGCTTTGCTCTCCCTTGAATATAATAGCTTAAAAGACAAACTGAAACCTTGCTAAAAGTAACCTGAAGGGACAAGGCCAAAGGATGAACAATATCTTGCTCTCAACCTTGTAGAAGCCGAGGGAAAGCTGATCAAGAGCTGGGGCAGGCAAGTCAGTGTTGATACCACCACTGGAGATGAAGCCAGCAGCACAAATTCAAAAAGCCTTGCTGTACTAAATAAGCTGCACAGTCTTGGCTCCCAGACAAGAAAGAGAACTTGTGACCAAAAGGGACACTCCAAAAAGAATTTCAATGAAGCACAACTTGAGTCAAAACAATAAGTTGCCCAGATTACTTGGATCGTGGACAGACAGCCTGGCATGTGGAGTGAATGTCATCAGCTGAGAACACAGCCTTGATTGGTAGTCATGGCGCCTGCTGCCCACGTGGTCCCCTCGGGCTGGCTTCCTGGTGAATGCTATTTGGTGAGTGCCAATCCACTCCCCTCTGTTTGCTGTTTTTTCCTCCCTCCAAATGATTCCCACAGAAATCTTTCCCACCCTAGACACTGTGATAAATACGCTTTACTAAAATACCGTCACAGTTTTATAAAAAACTGTTTCTTCAGCATGCAGAGCAACACTGAGGGTATGAATATAAAATGATTCAACCCTTTGAAGGACTGTGTGGCAGTTTCTTATAATGATAAATGTACATATAGCCCATAACCCAACAATTCCATTTCTAAGTAGGTACCATCACTTCATGGCAAATGGAAGGGGACAAAGTGGAAGCAGTGACAGACTTTATTTTCTTGGGCTCCAGAATCACTTTGGATGGTGACTGTGGCCACGAAATTAAAAAATGCTTGCTCCTTAAAAGGAAAGCTTGACAAACCTAGACAGCATATTAAAAAATAAAGATATCACTTTGCCAACAAAGGCCCATATATATAGACAAAGCTATGGTTTTTCCAATAGTCATGTATAGATCTGACAATTGGACTATAAAGAAGGCTGAGGGTTGAAGAATTGATGCTTTTGAATTATGGTGCTGGAGAAGACTCTTGAGCGTCCTTTGGACAGCAAGGAGATCAAACCAGTCAATCCTAAAGGAAATCAACCCTGAGCATTCACTGGAAGGACTGATGCTGAAGTTGAAACTCCAATACTTTGGCCACCTAAGCCAACTCATTGGAAAAGACTCTGATCTGGGAAAGATCAAAAGCAAAAGGAGAAGAGGGCAGTGGATGAGATGGTTAGATAGCCCATCACTGACTCAATGGACATGAATTTGAGCAAACTCTTGAGAGACAAGGAAGGACATGGCATGCTGGAGTCCATGGGGTCACACAGAGTAACTGAACACACAATGAAAACAGATGTTCACATGAAGACTTTCATCAATATGTTCATAGCAGCCTTCCATATAATAGACAAAAACTAGAAGTAACCTAAATGCCTACCAACAGGACAATGGCTTAACAACTGTGGCATATCTACATAATGGAATACTACTTGGCAATAAAAGAATTAGTTGACTGATCGATGCACTGACATGGATGAATCTCAAAAACATTGTTGACTGAAAAAGCCAGACACACATATACTATCATACAATATGATTCTAGGGTGACAGAAATGTTTTCTATCTCATTTCGAGTAGTGATTGCAGAGATGTAAAGTTCTCAAAACTCATCTAATTAAACATCTAAAATCAGTGCTTTTTATTGAATATAATTAATGCCTCAATGAAAAGAAACAATCTGTCTCTATGAAGTGTTATTAACATGTCCTTTGCATATTCTCAGACTTCAGATGCTTGAAAATAACTTTCTATCTCATTTCATACCTTAGAATGGCTTATGAGGTAAGTCTCAGAAAAATTCGAAGGCAAGCACCAACAGAGATAAATGACAGACTGTTGCCAACCCAAGGGAGAATCCTTGCAAATTCTGGGACCCAGCCAAGTGGCTCTGTGGTTAAACCCTCCTGGCTGTTTTTGCCAACAACAGACCCCTCTTCTCGTGTGCCCTAGAAGGAGGTTAGTGCTATTCCAGCTGAAGTTTACACAGACAGAATTTAGCAGGAGTTAACTCCTGTGGTCTTCTGTGTAGTCATCCTTAACTGATCCCTATAGAGAACACTCGTCTCCCTGAATTCCTGTTGTATTCTTAACTATACCATACAGCTCAGTGTCTATTTTATACTTACTACTCTACAGAAGGCAGGCAATACACTAGAATGTTTATAAGCATGGTCTTTGTAATCAGAGACCTGAGCTCAAATTCTATCTCTGTCACTTATTTTTTGCCTAAACTTGGAGATTGCACTCAATCTCCCTAACCTTCAATAACTATTCACACAAGACAGGGGTTTTTCATACTGCCACTTAACAGTCAGTTTCACCCTCCTGGAGGGAGTGATAGGTGGGCAAGGCAGACCAGGCTATTGTGTTAACAGAAAGCAAACACTGGAAATGGGGACAAAGCATTCTCCCTCTAGCACTTTGTATGTGATCTCACCATTTTCAAAGCTCTTTCACCAGTATTACCTACTGGGCAGCAGGTACTATTATCCATACCTTATAAATATGGAAAATGAGGTTCAAAAATCATTGTCTGTACCAACATAAAGCTGACAATAAGCAGCTACATCTGTAAGGGTTTTCAAGATGTTTTATTAATGTCTAATTACCCTTACCTCTGGAAGGGTTTTCGAGATTTTTTATTAATGTCTAAGTGGGGCAAATATTTTATATTTTTTTGAAGAATTAATTACATAAAGCAAAATACATGAGTAATAAGTGTGTATATTGATATATGTTTACAAATTGAACGTACTCATATAGTCATGGCCCAAATTAAGAAATCAAACACTCTATGCTCCTCCCTTGTGGCTCAGCTGGTAAAGAATCCACCCACAATGTGGGAGACCTAGGTTCGATTCCTGGGTTGGGAAGATCCCCTGGAGAATGGAACAGCTACCCACTCCAGTATTATGGCCTGGAGAATTCCATGGTCTGTATAGTCCATGGGGTCGCAAAAAGTTGGACACAACTGAACATCTTTCACTTTTCACATGCTCCTCCAAAGACCAGCCCCTCCCCTCTTGCAGCCTGTGATCCTCAGAGATGACTAGCCCACCCTCAGGAATAACCATATCTTCACTTCTGTTTTAGACTGAAAGTTTGTGTCCCCTACCAAGCTCATAGCTTGAAATCTAGTCCCTGATGTGATGGAATTTGCAAGTGGGCCCTTTGAAGGTGATTGAGATTAACGCCCTTATGAAACAGACCCCAGAGAGCTTCCTTGTCCCCTTTGCCATGTGATGACACAGCAAGAAGACAGCCGTGGACTTGCTGCTGGACTTCCCAGCCTCGAGAAATGTGCGAAATGCAAGTCTGTTGCTTCTAAGCCACCCAGTCTATGCTGTTCTATTATAGCCGCTGGAATAGACTAAGACACAGAGCATCAAAGTTAGTGCTGCCTGTTTCTGAACTGCGAACAAGTGGAATCCTACAGAACTACACAGTAGGTACTCCTCGGTGTCCATTGCTTTTGCTCAGTTTTGTAAGATTCATCCACGTTGTTGTGAGTCTCTCATTTTGTTGCCGCACAGTCTCCCACTGCAGAGACACACCTCAGTGTGTCGACCCATTGTCAGTGGATGGGCATTTAGGTTGTTCCCAGTTTGGGGCTTTTATGATAAGTGCTGCTATTTAGTATGAATGATTTGGGGGGCATTTCTGTTAGGTAAACACCTAAGGGTTGAGTTGGGGCTTTCCAGGTGGCACAGAGGTAAAGAATCCACCTGCCAATGCAGGAGACGTAAAACATGTGAGTTTGATCTTTGGGTTGGGAAAATCCCTGGAGGAGGGCATAGCAACCCACTCCAAGATTCTTGCCTGGAAAATTCCATGGACAGAGGAGCCTAGCAGGTTGCAGTCCATGCAGTCACAAAGAGTCAGACACGATTGTAGCAACTGAGCATGAGGGGTAGAGTTGCTGAGCTCTTGGTCGTGCATTTTTATCATGAGTTTTCCAAAGTGTTTGTACCAATCTGCACAACTACCAACAGCAATTTCTTGTGTTCCAGGATTATCACCACCAGTCTTTTTCATCTAAGCCATTCTAGTGGGGCTGGGGCACACGTTTATCTTCATCTGATTTCAGTATCACCTGTTGACACCTTTTTTTAAAACTGTGGCTTTAATTATTGCATTTCCTTTCATATGGTGGCTGAGATACTTTCATTCCAGTTTCTTTGTTTTCCTTAAAATTGCTCATCCTATAGGAGATTGTTGAGTTCTTTCTTGTCTCTTCAGCTCATCTTTCATTTTCTTTCCCTGATGGTTGCATTTTGTCACTGTTATACATACTGCACAGCCACCCTTCAGAGCAAATCCTCCTGCAACATCCACCAGAGCTCTCAGCCAAGTGGATTCTCAGCCTCCCTCAATTCAAATTCTCTCCCCTCTCTAGTCTCATTCACACTCTTCCTGAGACTAGTTCTAGTCCCCCGCCCCGCCCCCTTTTTTCAGCAGGTCAGGCCCTAAAAACTTTCAGATATCAAAACTTTAGGATTTAAGCATCCATGGATTTTCGTGTCCATGTAGGTCTTGGAACCAGTCCTCCATGAGTACCCAGAAATGATTGTAGTTTAAAGTTTTTGAGGATTTACTGTTTCTCCTCCCTGTAGCTCAGTCGGTAAGAAATCTGCCTGCAGTGCAGGAGGCCTGGGTTTGATCCCTGGGTTGGGAATGATCCCCTGGAGAAGGAAATGACAACCCACTCCAGTATCCTTGCCTGGAGAATCCCATGGACAGAGGAGCCTGGTGGGCTGAAGAGTGGGGTGGGGACCCCTCGTGGGGTTTCGAAGAGTCAGACAGGACTGAGCAACGAACACTTTTTCTTTCTTTACTGTGCACCAGAGATGTCACAATACTCCTGCACCCTCCACAAAAATTCTATACCATACAGATGAGGAAACTGAGGTGTAGGCAGCTTAAGCAAATTTCTCCAGCTCAAATCATTAGTAATGGACAGAGCCAGGATGCATACTCAGGACCAGTAACCCCAGAGCACATGCTCGTAAGACTTTGGTTAACTTGGCTAAGCTCAACAGCGCCTGCTGTGATTCACTCATCTTGCAGTTGTGTTCTGACCCTTATATTTTGGGGCATTCTTTTACTTCCATCACCATGATGCTGAGTCTTTCAGATTTCCTGTCTGATTTTGTAAGGCATTTAAAGAGTGGAAATACTGACCAAAAAGGAAAAACTTAAAACTTATATATGAGAAGAAAAAAAAACCCAGAAAGTAAAAAGACAGGTGACAAACCAGAAGAAAAGTGAAATGGATGACAAAATTTTAACATCTTCTCTATAGAGGACCCTTTTACAAATCCAGAAGTAAAAAGGCAACCCACTGATTAAATAGTTTTTTTTTTTTTAAGAGTGACATAGAAGTAATGTGAGCAATTTACACTAGCAGAAACGACTAATTTACAAGAAGTTCTACTTCAGTGGTAATCAAATGAATGAAAATTAAAATGATTTTTCACTTTCTTTATATTCCCCTATGTTATTTATGTATTTATTTGCAAGGAGTATGTGTTAGTTTTATCCTTTCTAAAAGAAAGTCATTTCTATCTTGGGAAAACAAAAGAGTATATGTCACTATGTCACACATTTTGTGAGGCAATATCAGAATCTGAAGCTTGCTGGAGTCTAAAGGTTGGATTTAACCAGTTTCAGAGCAAAGAGCTTTATTTTAAAGAAACCATTTATCATTCACTCAGTTTTGTAAAAAATACCCTCAATTTTCTGACACTGTGCTTCCTCTGTCAGTTAGTCATGTCCCAACTCCGTCATCAGGATCTGACATACCTTGCTCTTCCCCTACTATCCTCCCCAACCCCACTTTTTGCCCTGAATATAGTAGAGCCCTATGAACGTTATCTTTCCTACCCAAATCCCAATCAGGCTGGGCTCCTTTTTGGCCAGATGCCGCCAACCTCTAAGATAACCTATTAAAAATTCATGTTACTTGCTGTTGCAATAGTTCTCCTGGTCAGAAATCTCATCTGTTACCCTTGCCCTTTCTTCTTCGAGTCCTCTCCTGACTTCTCTACTTGCAGCCATGAATTTAAATTCTCTTACCTATGGGAGTCTTCAGCCCATTATACTGTCAGTGAAAGTGATGGTCACTCATGTCTGACTCTTTGTGACCTCATGGACTATACAGTCCATGGGATTCTCCAGGCTAGAATACTGGAGTGGGTAGCTGCTCCCTTCTCCAGGGGATCTTCCTAACCCAGGAATCAAACCCAGGTCTCCCGAATTGCAGGTGGATTATTTACCAGCTGAGCTGCCAGGGAATACTGTCTGTAATTTGCAGTTTTTTTGTTTGGTTACAGTGGGTCTTAGTTGCATCATGTAGCATCTTTTCCTTGAGGCACATGAGCTCTAAAATGCATGAGCTCAGTAGCTGCGAGCAGGCTTAGTTGCTCGGTGGCATGTGGGATCTTAGTTCCCCAAACAGGGATGGAACCTGTGTCCCCTGCACTGTAAGGAGGATTCTTAATCACCGGACCACCAGGGAAGTCCCCTGAGTGTTTATTTCATGCCCGGAAATGACATATATCCTCTATTTTAGTCCTTTCAACCATACTTTGAGTTAAATATAATCACTATCTTACTGACAAAACTAACAAGTGTCACCAAGCAGAGCACAGCCAGTACTGGAAGATGCGTTTGTTTTTCTCCCAAGCCAGGGTCTTTCTTCTGTCAGCTTTTCTTTTGCCAAGAGGAGCTCCTGACTGTTCTCTGCAGAAGGTTGGATTGCTGGCACCGCAGGTGACCTGCTTTCTCTCCTAACAGAGCTCAAGCAAGCCCTTACCAGTTTCCTCACAGCATTAGCTGCACAGGTATTTGTATGATTAGACCTGCCCACTAGTCTCTTCCTGAATCATTACTTTCAACGCCTGTCCTTCAAATGCAGCCCAATTAGGAGACCCTTCTTCCTGTCTCCAGGTACCAGTAGCATGAGGTCCCCTTCAAATTTAAGTGAGAAGATACTTTGTATTTCTCTGAGAGACTGCAGAGACTTGACCCTACCAGGATGTATTTGTGCTTTTAAAAGAAGAATGTATCTATTTAAGTAAATCTCTTATATAAGTACTTTCTCTAGCAGGAAGAAATTCAGAACAAGGGGAGGGGGGCATCTGTGAATCCTTGTTTTACAAACAAGGCAGCTGAGCCTCAGAAAATCTTTGGCTTGGCTCAGAGTCAGTGGCAAAATGTGAAAATGAAGCTCTTCCTTCTAATCACTGACTCTGAACTTCCTTCTCCCTGCCCCCCACCACGGTGCCCATCTCCATCAGCCACCAAGCTGCCCTAAAGATCTTCCTCCCCTGTCTCCGTGCTTATAGGAGAATCATCTCTTCAGAGTGCCCTGGAAAGGGGGTTGGGACAGCACTCGCTTCCTTCTTCCCCTCCAAAACCGGACTCCGGCCAGGCTCACAGTGAGTCCTCTCGATGACTAAAAGTGTTGATGAGACTACTCTCTCCATTGCAACACTCTGTGTGTCATTATTATTTTATGAGATAAAATGTTCAGCTCTTGCTCACCAGTCTTTCCCAATTTCCCACCTAGGAGATGCTCCCTAAGATATACACCCAAGGTCCGTAAAGCTTTTTCACTCATACATTTGTTCAGTAAGTGCCAGAGCAAAATGCACATCAGGTCCTTGGGAGAAAAAGAAGATCCTTCAACTCCACAGAAACAGGGGTTTGATTTTATGAAATGATTTGCTTCCAATTTACTGGACTCTCCTTGACTTCCAAACTTCCAAGGCTTAAAGTGAGCCTGCATATTTGCAATTCTTAGACAGTTGGTCGTTGGTCATTAAGTGTTCCATGGGTGAGCTGCCATCACCTGAAGCCCCACCCAGATCTGCACACCGGCTTTGCACACAGAGGCCCGGGCGACAGCCTGCATTGTCCAAGCACACAGAGCCAAGTCAAGACTGTCACCTTTGGCTCCCTGACACCATCCAACAGAGCATTTGTTATTTCACTTCCACACTCCATGCCTCTTGCTTCTGGATGCCTCTGTTGTTATGATGCCCACACTCAGCAGGACCATGCTCACTGCTTCAGCAGCTGTCCTGAGACCCAGCTGCCTGACATTCCAGACACAGGTACATGGTCTCAAAGTGTACCTTATCCATCTTTGTGTCCTGGTGCCTAGAACAGTCTCTACCATCTAGTAGGAGCTCAGCAAGTATTTGCTGAATGAAGAAGTGAAGGGCCAGAATACTGAAGTAACTTGCGTATGATATCTAGCTTCATTGTTGTTGTTCAGTTGCTTACTCATATCCGTATCTTTGTGACCCCCTGGGCTACAGCACTCTAGGCTTCCCTGTCCTTCACCATCTCCAGGAGCTTGCTCAAACTCGTGTCCGTTGAGTTGGTGATGCCATCCAACCATCTCATCCTCTGCTGCCCTCTTCTCCTCTTGCCCTCAATCTTTCCTAGCATCAGGGTCTTTTCCAGTGAGTCAGTTCTTCTCATCAAGGGTCCAAAGTATTGGAGCTTCAGCTTCAACATCAGTCCTTCCAATGAATGTTCAGGGTTGATTTCCTTTAAGATTGATTGGTTTGATCTCCTTGCAGTCCAAGGGACTCTCAAGAGTCTTCTCCAACACCACAGTTCCAAAGCATCAATTCTTTGGTACTCAGCCTTCTTTATGGTCCAACTCTCACATGCATACATGACTATAGGGAAAACCGTAACTTTGACTATATGGACCTTTGTTGTCAAAGTAATGGCTCTGCTTTTTAATACTCTGTCTAGGTGTGTCATAACTTTTCTTCCAAGGAGCAAGCATCTTTTAATTTCATGGCTGCAGTCACCATCCAAAGTGATTTCGGAGCCCAGGAAAATAAAGTCTGTCACTGTTTCCATTGTTTCCCCATCTATTTACCTTGAAGTGATCAGACCAGATGCCATGATCTTCTATTTTTGAATGTTGAGTTTTAAGCCAGCTATTTTACTCTCCTCTTTCACCTTGATCAAGAGGCTCCTTAGTTCCTCTTCACTTTGTGCCATAAAGGTGGTGTCATCTGTGTATCTGAGATTATTGATATTTCTCCTGGTAATCTTGATTTCAGTTTGTGCTTCATCCAGCCTGGCATTTTGCAGGATGTACTCTGCATATAAGTTAAATAAGCAGGGTGACAATATATCAAGTTTAGGAGAGAACTAGACAAGAATCCTGGCTCCCCAAGTCAATATCATGCTCATTCATCTCTATCACCTCAGGCTCTATTACATGAGCCTCCTACAAAAATGAAAAATAAAATGAATCAGAGCAAGGGAAGGAAGAAAGGATATAGAAGAGGAAACATAAGAAATAAAATCTGGGGGTGAATTTATAGGTGGCAGAACAGCAAGACTAGAGCTGACATTTTCTTGGGTCATAGGTGGTCTGCTCCAAGGCAGATACATTGTATTAATGGTTAAATGGTACTGTTGCCCAAATTCTTACATCTGAAACAGGTCTGGAAAAGCATGCGACTCCAGGCATAGTGAAAGTGGTTCAGGATGCAAATTTATGAGATTGAAATGTGGCTGTTTGAAAAATCTGCCTGCAATGCAGGAGACCCGAGTTGGATCCCTTGGTTGGGAAGATTCCCCTGGAGGAGAAAATGGCAACCCGTTCCAGCATTCTTGCCTGGGAAATCCCATGGACAAAGGAGTCTGGCAGGCTACAGTCCATGGGGTCGAAAAGAGTTGGACATGACTTAGCGACTAAACAACAACAATCACTTAGCCCACTTCCAATGATCAAGTTTTGCTTTTGTTTTAAATCTCACTTAAAAGATAAATAAGGCAACTTCCTTGGTGGTCCAGTGGTTGAGGATCTGCGTTCCAATGCAGGGGATGTGAGTTCAATCCCTGGTCAGGGAAGTAAGATCCCATATGCCGTGGGGCAACTGGGCCCACACTCTCACTCAGGCAACTAGAGAGCCTGAGGCTATAGAGCCCATGCTTTACAACAAGAGAAGGCCGTATGCTACAGAGAAGGCCCAGCACAGCCAAAAAAAGATAAATAAAATATTTTCCTAATTATCCCAGCAAAGTAGATGTCCCCTAAGAATTTGAAATTGTTTTGGCTGCTGTTACTTTAAATATCTTAAGTGATGCAAGCATACTCAGTATCATTTATTTTGATTTAATTAGTATGGATCAATTCAGAGAAATTCCAGTAAGAAAAGTTGTTCAGATTATGACTTAGATGTGCATTTTTGTCCCACAAGGTATTGATTGATGAAGATTAGGGAAGAAAAGTATCATAAGAGGAGACTTCTTTGCATTAGCTGTTTGTATGTTTAAGACTAAAGGTCTGAGGCAGAGGAATGGAGTAATGAGAAAAAGATGACAAGGCAAATTTAAGCATGCTGTCAAAGAGCCCAGTAACGTGGTTTTGGAAATTATCATTAATTCTTTTGCTTAATGGGGATAAATTTATACAGACAGCTATAAAGAGATCAATATTTCCTGTCATTTAAAAATAACTGCAGCTAAGATTTTAGTACATAATTATTCAGAGTTAGCAAAATAGGTGCATTCTTAAGTAATCTCAAATTATTAAAAAATATAAAGAGGTAACAAAGGACCTGGGGAAGGATGCCTAGGGAGTAGAAGTGGGAAAGAAATTTTTCATTGTGTAAACACTATTATGCATCTTTTAGAGCTTGTCTTTCTTGAATGTATCTCCTATCAAAAATAAATCAAATTTAAATTTAAAATCAAGATTTTAAAAATATTTAAATAGGAACAGAGTAGTTTTAGATTCACAGTAGAATAGGGGTTTTTTTCCACAATAATATGTTTTTGTAACCATAAATGTATCTGATTATTGCCAGCTTAAAAAAAGGTTGGGGGGAAGAATCAAAAAGTATGAAAACAAACATACTTTTCCTTCCTTGCCACTACTTCGTGTATTCAGCACCCTCTGTTTCCCTATCACTGCTGCTGTGCAGTTCTGCTGACAGCCCAGTCTATAGAAGCCAGGTTATATACAGCTTTTTTCATTTTATTTCTATTCTGATAATGCTAATTCCCAATCAGTTCTAGTTACCACTGAGATTTGCTCATATAAATTATGTTTCATTATTAGCTAACTGCTTTATCCAATTCTTGTTATGAATGCTCTAACTATAGGAGAACTCATTTTCTATATTATTTCTTCAAACATTGTTTTCAAGTATGTGTACACACATTTTACTTAGAAATTATGTTTTGCTTTGTTTTTACCAGAAAAAAAAATGAGATCATAATAAGCATACTACTTTAGACATTTGAGGAGGGGGGCAGGGTGCTTCCCTGGTGGCTCAGACGGTAAAGAATCTGCCTGCAATGTGGGAGACTTGGGCTCAATCCCTGGGTCCAGAAGATCCCCTGGAGAAGGAGATGGCTATCTGCTCCAGTACTTTTGCCTGGAATATTCCACAGATAAAGGAGCCTGGATCCATGGGGTTGCAAAGACTCAGACATGACTGAGTGACTAACACTTTCAGACATTTTTTAAACTGAGTGATACATTCTAAACTCTTTCACGCTAAGCAACATAGGTCTTCCTTATCATTTTAATTCATCACATTCTACTTTATCTACAATAAAAGTTTAATGAAACCCTTAGATATTTATGGTCTTTGAACAAATCAACACTTCAAGAATTTGCTTTTCTTCATTAAAAAAGGCCATGCTAGTCTTTTCAGTATCTTTACGACATTAGCATATAAACTATTAAAATGAGTGTGATTCTGTTATCATTTAAAGACAGACACAAAGATCAGTGAAGGCTGAGATTTCTATAGGCCAAAGCAACCCGAGGAGGTATTGCCTTTGCTGAGGCTATAACAAACCCAGAAGTAACTGAAGGCCACACAAGGTTTCAGATCCACCCACTGAAGGGAGAATTTGTGTATGAGTTGACGTTCTCAGATCTGCTAGAAATCAAATCATTTCCTTGGATGGGGACTTCATTCTATTCTGTTCAAGCTTTTTTTTTTCTTTCTTTTTTTTTTTAGTAAAGCACAAGGCAAAGTGTTAAGGAAGAGGGATGCAAACTAAACTGAGTCACTCTAATTGTTCAGGACACTAGCAATCCAGTAGGGAAATATATAGACATAAGACATATTTAAATAAGTATGATGCAAAGAAGACTTCTAAGTAAGACAAAATAAAAGTGTTCTAAGAAACATATTCGCAGAAACATTACTTTGTTGACCAGGGTCTGTCTAGTCAAAGCTATGGTTTTTCCAGTAGTCATATATAGATGGTAGAGTTAGACCATTAAGAAAGCTGAGCACCAAATATCTTATTCTTTTGAACTATGGTGCTGGAGAAGACTCAAGAATCCCTTGGATTGCAAGGAGATCAAACCAATCAGTCCTAAAGGAAATCAGTTCTGAATATTCATTGGAAGGACTGATGCTGAAGCTGAAACTCCAGTACTTGGGCCACCTGATGTGAAGATCTGACTCACTGGAAAAGAGCCTGATGCTGGGAAGGATTGAAGGCGGGAGGATAAGGGGACAACAGAGGATGAGACGGTTGGATGGCATCACCGACTCAATGGACATGAGTTTGAAGAAGCTCTAGGAGTTGGTGATGGACAGGGAAGCCTGGCGTGCTTCAGTCCATGGGGTTGCAAAGAGTCAGACATGACTGAGCAACTGAACTGAACTGAAGAAACATAGAAGAGCAGGTTAAATTGGGCTGGGAGAAGTAGCATTGGAGATGCTTTTATATGAGTCAGTGGGTGGGATTGACGTATACACACTATTGATATTATGTATAAAACACACAACCAATGAGAACCTACTGTATAGCAAAGGGGACTCTACTCAGTGCTTTGTGGCAACCTAAATGGGAAGGAAATCCAAAATAAAGGGGATATAAGTATATGTATAGCTGATTCATTTTGCTGTACAGTAGAAACTAACACAACGGTGCAATTATACACCAATAAAAATTTTTTAAAAGTTGCCGAGTTTGCAGGAGAAGAAAGAAGACATGAGTTGTTGACACAGGCTTGATTCAAGCCGCTCTGAGCTGTAGAGCCCTTCTCATGTTCTCACTCTGTCCTTTACAATTCTCTCTTCTTGCTACATTTCTGGGCACCCCCAAAGGATCTTCGGACTTTATAAACCAGCCATGCAGAGCCTGGCATTTCATAAGAAGCAAAATGCTGAGTAATAACGTGAAGTCAATCCATTGCTTGCCAAGAGCTGGGAGGCCTGGATGGTTTCCCAGTCTTAAAGAGATAGAAGGACGCTAAAGCCAGCCTCCCAGGGGAAAACCTAGGTGGATTTACCAACACAGTAAATGTTATGCAATTTGGGTAGGTACACCCACTGTGATCACTACGGGTCACTCCCAGATCAGATGGGCTAACTGAAGCTTTCAATTACTTTTCCTTTTGTTCCCATGACAGACTAACATCCCATGAATGGCTTACTTTTGTGAAGGATCTGTCATGCACTGCAGAACAGAGATATTGTTCAGTCAGTTGTGGGTCAAAGAGAAAACGTTGAAGAAATTTAAACAGGAAATGACTCAACTACAAAGAATTCAAAAGTATAAGTGAATGAAACAGCCAAGCACAAATGATGAGTCCTAGGTGTCCTAGTAACGCCAGGAAAAACACTGGAGTAGACTCTTGAGAGTTACTTCCATAGCAAGGAGATCAAACAGTCAGTCCTAAAGGAAATCAACTCTGAATACTCACTGGAAATACTGATGCTGAAGTTCCAATACTTTGGCCATCTGATGTGAACAGCCGACTCATTGGAAAAGACCCTGATGCTGGGAAAGATTGAGGGCAAGAGGATAAGAGGGTGACAGAGGGTGAGATGGATGGCATCATTGATTCAATGGACGTGAACTTGGCAAACTCCAGGAGATGGTGAGGGACTGGGAAGTCTGGTGTGCTGCAGTTCATGGAGTCACAAAGAGTTGGATATAACTTGGCAACTGAGCAACAACAATAAGTAACAACAGAGCCCACTGCCAGCTCAAGTGGGTGGAATCCCAGACTGATGAAATGTTTCAGAACTCTGCGGAGGTCACTCCTGAATTCATCACACCCATGTCACAGGTGTTCCACCGGCTCAACTCTTTTTTTTTTTTTTTAATTATTGTTTTTGCCATACATTGTTATGATATCACCATGGGTTTACATATGCTTCCCCAACTCTTATTCAACATCCTGAGGCCTTTTGTCCAGTCTTGTATGTCTGACCAATCACATGTTCTGGGAACAAATAAAGAGGTGACTTCAGAGCCTATAACTGAAATGAACAGAGTAATCAGCAGTCATACAGAGAAACCCAAACAAGACTGGGGCCAACTCAGGAATTTCTTAATTTAATCTTTGCTTATAATTTTCAATCAAAAATACAAAACATGAATATAAAAATAATATCTACCCCTGATGAAAAATTTGGAAACACAGAAATGTAAAATATGGGAAAAAATACAAGTCCACCACTGACATATATTAGGTGTATTTTCATTCTCTGTTCTCTGCTCATCTGCATATATAAAATTGAGATCATATTATATATACATGATTTTAAGTTAATTTTAGCTAACTTTATACTACAGTCATTTCCCATGTTATTAAGCATTGAATTTAATGGCTGTATAATACTCCATCCTACAGGTAAATGACAATCTATTTAAACATTCCTCTTTTTGGAGCACTTAGATAGTTTCCAGTTATCTTTTCATTTGTTTTTGTGGGAGTTTTGTTTTTGGTTTCTCCCCGCCCCCCAACTCTTTTTTTTTAGAAGTAATGCTGTGATGAATATTTGTACATGTATTTTACTATAGTTAAATTGATTTTCTAAGGATTTGAGCCAAGTAGAATTATTTAATCAAATAGTGCTCTCAATTTCTTGTCAAGGTATAAACAGCCAAACTATGCTGTATGAGAAAATTTATTACAATGTCTGAACATGCAACCAAGGTCTTTGAATCATTGTGGGTGAGTCAGGTTGTCCAAAGCCACACTCAGTAGCCTTATTTTGGGCATTTTACCTGTAGTGCCTTGAACTTCCTCACACCCTGCCCCCGGCCCCAGTCTAACCAGTGCTGTCTCATAGTGGATGATCTTTTTCATTTGAAGAGTTTGAAAACTGTTGAACTCAATGGTTCCTTCTTCTTCCCAGGCATTTTACATCCAAATGATTTGAAGGAGCAGGTTCTCTGGGTTGTGAGACTAACTTCTCTATTCTCCTGTTTTACCCGCCTGCCTACCTCTACACACACATGTATATATGTCTTCTCTTCTGTAAATGTCACCTACAGGTTGTCAACACCCAAGCTTACCTCTCCAGCCTAAATTTCTTCCCTATCGAGTTGTTTACATGGCATCTCTGTTCAGACGTCTAATAATTATCTCAAACTTAATATGTCTAATACCAAACTGCTGAACTTTCCCAAACCAGTTCTTCCTGTAGTCTTCTGCATGTAAGTTAGTGGCAAAACCACCTTTTTCCTTTTCATGCTAAAAACCTTGTAGTTCATCTTCATGCCTCTTTGATTCTCACACCAATTCATCAACAAATATCAGTATCATTTCTCACTGAATTACTGCAACGATCTCCTTACTGGTTTCACTGCTTTTCAACTTCTCAATACAATAGTCAGAATGGTCCTATTAAAACATACATTAAATCATGTGACCTCTATGCTCAACTCCACCAAAGACTTCCATTTCACGTAGAATGAAAAACAAAGTCCTTATAACGGCCAGACACAATCTTCCCCTCCCTCCTTTCTTAGCCATTTCACTGTATGTTTTACTCTCCTCTCTTCTATTGTCTTCGCTGTAGCCTCACTGGCCTTCTTGCTCTTCTGAGAACAGGGACTTTCCTTCTTCTGGGTTTAAACACTTCCCATGCCTTTTATGCTACTGTCAGATTTCTGCCCTGCTTACTCCCTACTTCCTTCAAGTCTTTACTGGTTTATCTTCTTATTCGACCTTTCCTAATGATCAGATGTTAAATACGAAACTCCTGTTCTAGCACTCCAGATCTCCTTTTCTAGCTTATATATCTCCATCACACTTGTTGCTCAGTGGTAGGCTGTATTCATTTGGTTTATTGCCTGTCTCCCCACCAAGGGCAAACTCAGTCCTTTGCAACCCAAGATGAGTCAGGATGGTGGAGCACTGGTCCTGAGGCCTGGACATGCACCTGGGGTGAGGACAGAGGGGGACCAGCCCTCTTACCCTCCATCGTGAGGTACAGATGATCCCGGAAAGCCACACACCCAGCCCAGCCCCAGGGTGGCTTCACAAGCTGTCTGTTTCAATGAAAGCTAGCTAGGGCAATCATACATTCTGGTTTGTCCTGTTGGCCAGGGCAATTTTTTTTAGTGTTCCCTGTTATTCTCAGAAGTGTCCCCAGTTCAGTTCAGTTCAGTCGCTCAGTCGTATCTGACTCTTTGAGACCCCATGGGCTGGAGAACGCCATACTTCCCTGTCCATCACCAACTCCCAGAGCTTGCTCAAACTCATGTCCCCATTGGTTGATAAATTACATAGTCACTGTATCAGTTATCCATTGCATGTTTATTACTATATCCTTAGTGTCTCAGTGCCTGGCAAATAGTTTGGAGCATCTAACATGCTTGCTGATTAAAGTAAAGGCAAACTATGAAAAAGTATTGGTAAGGACTTCTGGTCTTGATCATGAGAAAGCAATAGGTACCAAAACGTCCCCATTCAATATTCTGATTCCTATTACAGAATCAGGGCCAAAAGTGCACACAATAACCAGAATTACTGAAGGCCAAGTAAACCAGTCTTAATGTCTTCTAGTTAATTCTTAGATTTGTTTGTGGATTTCACACATGACAGGAATTTTTAAAACTTCTGTACACTAAAGCAAATCAGAACGTTTTGAAAAAAAATTCTTTGTGGTTTCTCAGCATTTCTACTTGATCACAGAATGTGGCAAGGGTAGTTTCTGAAAATGAAATCAGTATAAAAGGAGGAAGGACTGAAAATAACATGGAATTGAGTGGCTTCTAAATTATTAAGCATCTTACAATATAGTCAAGGAATAGTATTCTGATTATAACTACTATATTAAAATTGAGGTTAAGAGAATAACTTCTTCAAACCCACACAGGTAGTCAGTGGAATACTTAGAATTCTTCTCACTAGCTTCCCAATATAGAGCTCAGAATCTGTCGCCATTATTTCAACTAATTAGATGACTTGGGAAAAATCATTTAATATTTCTGTCTTGGTTATTTGCAAAACAACGTACCTTCACTGTAGACACATACCTTAGAGTGAATCAGGGTGACGACCTCGGTCTTTCTGGCTCTAACTCATTTCTCAGTCCTTTCAGCAAAAAAGAAAATGTTCCAAATGATCAAGTCCTTGTGGCTCTTGTGTTTCTCATTCAAATCTTTAAACCTTCAAGTTAAACCACAAGCACCACCCCAACACAAAGCCTCCTGGAACATTTTCCCAAGTGAAACAAAGAGTCTAGCTGGGTGAGGGCGTCAGGCAAAGCTAGAAATGGAACTCCTTGCTGGCTATCCATGTGAAGGACTTTGTTTAAGGGGGCCCCATGTTGCCAGCACAGTCGTTTGTAGAGGACAATAGCTGTTGGCACAGCATTAATGTGTGACGATTGGGAGAACCGCCAGTGAAAGCAAACTCTTTTGTGGTGCGTGCTGTGTTGTTTTGGGGCATCAGCCGAAGTCCACCACTGATGACCATCTGAACACTACCTTTCACCGACCATCCACCAAATGGGCAACTCAGCAAATGGGAGGGTGAATTTCTAGGGAGAGGCCACATAGCGTAATGGGGGGGTGCGGGGAATAGGTTAGAGGTGAGGAAATCTTAATATTATTATTCCAGTTTTGTGACAGATACCTCCTTTAACTGACCTGGGCCCCATTTCCTTTTCCCTTACTCATCCAGTCACGCATCCAGACATCCAACAGGCGTTGATCAGATGCCAGCTTATTCTCAAGGGATTGAGTCAGATGATGTGAGCATTTCATGCTGCTGCTTTCTGTGTACAGGGGATAATAGCAGTCTCAGCTACCTCAATGTGATGTAATGAAGAGGAAAATCCAGTTGTTGCATTAATAAAAATGGAAGTAATTATGTTTGTTTTGCTTACTCCATGGATTTACTCTGAGAATCACTTTAGATAATTATGGGAGTATCCTTTATGTACTGAAAGCATTCTAGAAATGTGTAGGAAAATAGGTACTTTGAGTAAGATGAAATTTATACCATTGTTGAATATTAGTGAGAGAGAGACAGACAGAAAGTGACTCTAGAAACTAATGAGATCTAGTGCCACTTTTCTAATTTATTTTTGTGAAAACAAGACTTATAAAAGCAAACATAGAAGTTGCTTTAAATAATTGACTTTATAGTTCTTCTAAGAAAATACACAATAATAACCAAGCCTGTGGTTCAAACTCTACTCTTGTGTTATACTGACTACCAGTAGTTTTAGGTGTTCAACCTCTACAATTCAGTATTAGAACTGGGTATGTGTGTGTGCTTAGTCACTCAGTCGTTTCTGACTCTTTTGCAACCCCGTGGACTGTAGCCTTCCAGGCTCCTCTGTCCATGAGATTTTCCAGGCAGGAATACTGGAGTGGGTTGCCATTTCCTCCTCCAGGGGATCTTCCTGACCCAGGGATTGAACTCATGCCTCAAGGGTCTCCTGCATTGGCAAGTGGAGTCTTTACCACTGAGTCATCTGTGGAGCAGAACTGGGGGTAGGATTTTTTTCTTGCTAATGTATCAGTTAAGGTTAGGTTTTGGTGTACATTAAAAAAAACAAAAACAAGAAAACCATTTCCAGTGCCTAAAGCAATAACTGAGATAGAAATATTAAATGGTTTCTCCTAAGTCATCTAATTAGTTGAAATATTAGCAACAGATTCTAAGTTCTATATTGGGGAGCTAGGGAGAAGAAATTCTAAGTATCCCACTTACTACCTATGTGGGTTTGAAGAAGTTATTCTCTTAACCTCAGTTTTAATATAGTTATAATTCAAATACTATTCCAATTCCTAAACTAATATTCTCTATTATCTTAACATGTCTTTTATTATTAAGGCCATCTCAGGGCTGTAAAAGTTCCAATTATCACATCTGCATTGCAGGATAAAAGAAGGAAAAGCAGAAAGGTCCCCTCCCTGCAGAGCAGTCTTTCTGGACTTCACAGCTAGTAATGATGCTTTTCTCTCATTGATAGAAATTAGTCACGTGGCCAACTTAGCCACAAGGGAGGCTGGGAAATGTAGTTTTCCATAGAGACCTTGTACCCGACTAAAAACGGGTTGTGTTAAAGAGGATGGGAAAATTGGCTGTGAGATAGTCAACTAGCAGTCTCTGTCACACAAAATGGCAATAAAATAAAGTCAATGGAAAGAATTCCTTCAACTTAAAATTTTCCTCCATAAATGTTCCATATTCTTTTGGTTTTACTAATATTACCATCTCTATAATAGAACACAATAGATCTGATTCAGTAAAAAATAATATACTTTTTTTTTTATAACTTGAGTATTTGTATTTCATTTTAGTCTGCAAAAGCAACATAAGGGACTTCCCTGATGATCCAGTTGCTGAGACTCCATGCTCACAATGTAGGGAGCCCAGGTTCAATCCCTGATCAGGGCACTAGATCCCACATGCTGCAACTAAAAGACCCCACTTGCCACAGTGCACTACTTGGTGTAGCCAAGTTTAAAAAAAAGCAACATGATTTTCAAGTGTTCCATCACATGATTTTGAGCCCCATTAATCCAAATCAAAGGGCTTCCCAGGTGGCACTCGTGGTAAAAACTTGCCTGCCAAAGCAAGAGATGTAAGAGATGCAGGTTCAATCCCTGGGTCAGGAAGACCCCCTGGAGAAGGGAATGGCTATCCACTCCAATATTCTTGCCTGGAAAACCCCACAGACAGGAGCCTGGCAAGTTACAGACCAGAGGGTCTCAAAGAGGGCGACAGAGGATAAGATGGTTGGATGGCATCACCAATTCCATGGATGTGAACTTGGGCCAACTCTGGGAGATGCTGAGGGACAGGGAAGCCTGGCACACTGTAGTCCACAGGGTTTCAGAGTCAGACATGACTTGGCAACTGAACAACAATCCAAATCAAAGAGAATCTTAGATGTCTCAATTAGAAACACATCCTGAATGGTACTAAGCCACCAGCTCTCATCCTCCAACAGCCTCAGTCCAGAAGCATTTGTTGTATTCACGGGGCCGGGTTTCAAGACTCCTGCAGATACTAAAATTCTTGGATGCTCAAGCCTTTCATATACAATGGCATGGTTGCACAAAACCTATGTACATCCTGTCATACTTTAAATCATCTCTCGATTACATATAATCCCTAGCACAGTACAAATTCTAATAGTTACCATTGCTCACTGCTCAGTCGCTAAGTTGCATGTGATTCTGAGACCCCATGGACTATAGCTCTCCAGGCTTCTCTGTCCATAGCATTTCCCAGGCAGGAATACTGGAGTGAGTTGCCATTTCCTCCTCCAGGGAATCTTCCCGACCCAGGCAAGGAATCCATGTCTCTTGTATTGGCATGCAGATTCTTTACCACTGTCCCACCTGTGAAGCCCAAATAGTTGCCAGCAGACAGCAAATAGAACGTTTGCTTTTTGGAATTTTTTTTTTTTATATATTTCCTCTAAGGATAGTTGAATCCATGTATGCAGAACCGCGAATATGGGGGGCCGACTTGACGATACTAAAAAGCATACTGACATGAAAACCAGCATAAAACAAGGCATCTCTGAACGTTTTTCAACCCAGAAGAATGTTCTTCCACTGTGGTCACAGAGTGTGCATCTTTCTATGTGTGTCCTCAAAATCCTGTGAACATGGTTGTGCTCTGAGTAAAACCCCCTTAAGTGTTTGATGTTGAGCTGATCCATATTTGTATTTGTGTTTATTTAAACTTTCTGTTTACTTAGAATTTGCCTTAAGACCTTAAATAACTTCAAGCTACAGTGCCTGAGAAGGTCATTTCCTAACCCAAGGAGCATGGCAAACCAACTGGGTTATGAAAGAGCAAGGGAGCCTCCCAAACCATCCAGATTGTTTGAGGAGTGTCCTCTGCACATCCACCACAACACTGGGATGGCAGCCAAATGGGAAACATAAGCTCTGGATTTCAAAGCAAAGTTTCTATTTTTTTCAAAGCAATTATCACTATTATGACATAAACTTAAATTCAACCCAGTTTGGGCCTTGCTGGCAGTAGTATAATTCCTGGATGAAATCAGGTTTGGAGAAACTTGAAAAATCTAATACTTTATGTGACCCTGAACAAGTCATTTAACCACACCAAACTGTTATTATTTTATGAATAACAATAATAGTTACATTAGATTATTAACATAGTAATCCCCCCAAGGTATTACAATACTGATAAATAAATGTAAGAAAAATGACTCTTGATCATCCCCTATTTGGCCAAAGAATTTTTGTCACTTACTAGGATAGTTTTGACAAAACTTTCAATTGAATGTTCAATAAGTTATTCTATTATAGATTACAGAGAACTGAACTCTATATAATATCCTAGCTGGCTTTAGTGTCCTACCACTCAAGATCTTACTGTCTTTTTTTCTTCCTTGGGTTGCTCCTTAATCCTGGGCATTTTACCACCCATTGTTTCTCTCTCTGAAGGTTGGCCAAAAAAATAACAGCAATTCTGATAAATAGAGCAAATATAAATGGAAATGAGCCAAACGGAGCTCTGTTATATATATATTCATAAAATGCACTATAACTTGGGAGGCAAAATAGAATGGTACCCTAGAACATAGGCTCTGGAGTCAAGAGTGGGAAATTCTTGCCTTGAAATTATTCTGTCCTGGCCACTTGACCTTCAACAAATCATACAGCCTCACAGACTTCATTTAGAAACCATAGGTGGTAATAATACCTACCATCTAAGATTTGTGAGAACTCAATGATTAATACCCATATTGTGAGTGTGAAAGAATTTCAATCTAAAATAGAACTGAAGGATATAAAATGAAGAACTTCATGCATATGTGCTCTAGGAAGGCAAAATTTAAAAACTAAGAGATTGATTTCCCATAAATGCTTGATTTACAGCAAAACATAGTATCAGAATTATCTCAAATAGGGGTGGGGTGGGGTGGGATTGATCAGCAGTGAAAGTGAAGTCACTCAGTCGTGTCCGACTCTTTGTGACCCCATGAACTGTAGCCTACCAGGCTCCTCTGTCCATTGGATTTTCCAGGCAAGAGTACTGGAGTGGGTTACCATTTCCTTCTCCAGAGGATTTCCCAACCCAGGGATTGAACCTGGGTCTCCCGAATTGTAGGTAGACGCTTTACCATCTGAGCCACCAGGGAAGACCAGCAGTATCTCTTCTCAAACTTGGGAAGTTTTGCTACAGGTATGAACAGACGACCCGGGTCAGGTTCCCCTCACAAAGTTGGCTGAACTGAGCTTTGTGGGACTGAACTGATTTTTGTCTGCTTGTGAAGTTTTCAAGGCTGGCCTCTCTTTGTTTTTGATCCTGACTGACAGACTGAACTCTCCTCTCTTTACATTCCCTGCACATAAATACAACCTGCTCCAGACCCTCAACAGACTCTCCAATTGCTCACTACAGTTTGCTTGTCTCAACTTGTAGTTCCTCTGCTCTTCCTGAACACACTCGTGTTTTGAGCTTGCTTCAGTCTATCTCCTTATTTAAGTCAGCATGGGCAAAGTACTAAATGCTATCTATTACTATTAAGCGATGCTCTTATGAAATAGTTCTATAGGCTTCCCTTATAGCTCAGTTGGTGCAGGAAACCCGGGTTTAATTCCTGGGTTGGGAAGATCCCCTGGAGCAGGAAATGGCCACCCACTCCAGTATACTTGCCTGGAGAATCCCATGGAGAGGAGCCTGGCAGGCTACAGTCTATGGGGTTGCAAGAGTCGGACACAACTTAGCAACTAAACTACCACCACCATCAATGAAAGAATTCCCCTAAGTTGAAGGTCCATTTAGTTCAAGCAATATTTTTTTTAAGATTTTTTTTTAATATGGACCTTTTTTGAAGTCTTTTACTGAATTTGTTACAATATTGCTTCTGATTCTTTTTTTTTCATGTTTTGGTATTTTGGCTACGAGGCATGTGGGATCTTAGCTTCTTGACCAGGGACTAAGCCTGCATCCTCTGCGTTAGACAGCGAAGTCTTAACCATTGGACCACCAGGGAAGTCCCTCAAGCAATATTTGATCCAATGCAAATCTAGTACAATAAGACACTCCTGGAATGACTGGAACAGGACCAAGTCTGTTTCCAGGTCGTTTCAATAGGAAATTTGAGACTTCATTATCTGTCTCAATACATTATTTAATCCACAGTTCACTGGTAGTTCCTCGCTACTTTTCTGTTGTCCTCTTCCAGTGTCTTTAACAACCATGTGGCTTTGAGGCTTTTCGCCCTTCCCAAGTTACAGTTCAGTTTCATCAGCACTCCTGTTTCCTGTTTTGTCCCTGTCTAGGCTGCTTGTTTTGCACCTAAATCTCCTTCCCCTTCCTCTTCAGAGACTATCAGCAACGTTTCCAGCAAGGACGGGCAATGCCACCAGCTTCTCCTGCTGCAGCTTTTCCTCTTCTTTCTCTTTCTTTTTTTAACCTCCTTTGAACCTTCCTAAGCTTCCTGTAATGACTACATCTCTTTTTCAGCTATTTCAGTACTCCTGTGGCTTTAGATTTTGATCCGGATTCATGTCTTCTAGCCGAAACCATCCAAACAAGTAGTTTGAGGTTTTTGCTGGAAGGTAATTTGAATTTGTTTACATGGCCACCAACTTCCAATTTAGATGTCATGAGATTTCTGGAGGGGAGGAGTGACCTCCCAGATCACCTTTCTCTTGTTACCACTGAGCTGTGTTATTACTATGGGATGGGCTGTTTTGTTCATGACTCAACTTCGCTTCTTGTAATTCTAAATAATTACTGCTAAATCAGGAGAATTAGGAGAGTCTTTCAGGAGGGTTAATGAAGGGTTAACAAAGTCAACCATAGATACGGCTGTATTCCTGTGACTTCACATACCTACATCAACATGAATGATCGCATACGCATACACAAGTGCACAGTCACATAGAAACACAGTTATTCCTTCATAATCTTCTGCAAGGAAGATATGAATTCAAATCGAATAGGAACAAATAACTCAGCTGCCATGGCAAATGACAGATGATGTCTTCTGCTTCTTTTCTTTTTCTTTCATTCTTTTTTAAAATTTTATTTTTGGTCATCACTGGTTAGGTGAAGAGCAAAAAAAGCCCCAAATGTTTCTCAAGCTGCTGTCAAATGATTGAGCTCCTGGATGTATATTCATTCATTCAACAAATATTTACCGAGCACCTACTATGCTACAAGTGCCCACAACATTTGCGTGTGTGCTAAGTTGCTTCCATTGTGTTCAACTCTTTGCAACCCTATGGACGGGAGCCCACCAGGCTTCTCTATCGTTGGGGATTCTCCAGGCAAGAAGACTGGAGTGGGTTGCCATGCCCTCCTCCAGGGCTCACAACACAACTATTTACAAAACAGATAACATGCCATCCAGAACCTTGTGTTCAGTTGTGTGATTATCTTTCAGATCAGGCATCCTCCTCATTTGATCAAAATCCAATGTGGTCTAAGATTCCATGGGGCAGAGGGTTGAAGCAAGAGCAGAGAATGGAGTCCATCACATGAGCCGTCGTGTGGTTTCCTAACAGGCCAAATGCAACACAGACTGGGGTATTGCTCACTCTTCCTTCCTGTTTCTGTCGCTCAGAACTCATGGGGAGTTAGATATTTCATTTCCTACCAACCTTAGACCTTTGCTGTGTTTCTTACTATTCTTACCAAGTGAGAGGGCCATTTTCTTTCCTAACAATATTTCTGCCCTGCACCCTGACAGCCCTGAGTAGAACTCTTCTCTTGCATTGCTTGCTTTTTTCCAGGAGGCAAGATAGTTCCTTTCTTTCTTTCTTTTTTTTTTTTTTGGCCATGCCTCACAGCGTATGGGAATCTCATTTCCTCAACTAGAAATCGAACCAGTGCTCCCTACATTGGAAGCCTGGAATCTTAACTGCTGGACCACCAGGGAAATCCCATGAGGCAAGGCAGTTTGTTAGAGGGACTTTCTCTTGCTTTGTAACATCATTGTTCAGACTGACTGAGCTGTTTGCTGAAAATGCTACCTGGTACAAGTCACTACAAGCTTCTTAACTGAATCCCCACTTTAATCTTTTTGTGTTTTTGGTTTATAGGCTAAAAAAAGTAAGCGAGTGTTTGCCATTCACTTCTTTTGCTCATTTATGTGAGTATGTTTTTGTAGCATACCTATAGATAAAAAGCACTTTCCGTGTCTTTTTTAACTACTCTCTGGTGTGTGTGGAGTGAGGACATAGAAGTGAGTATATTTGCCCTTTGTTTATAGGTGGTTGTGAGTATTTCTAAAGATCTGCTATTTTCTAAGAAGTCTTACTGTTCTTGTTTTCAACTAACAAAAATGGGAAAATAAAGACTGTGGGAGTGGAAAATGAATGCTTGCAATGTTTGTCATTTTTTAAACCCTAGTTCTGTGGCTCTTGACTTTTTCTATGATGACTTCACCTAAAAGCTAAGGCCAAGCCAGAGCCCTTGTAAACAAGTGACAAGGGACATGATAGTTCATAATGAAGGCAATCTGGGCGCTCTGTGGCATATTGTGTGGATGAAAAGTAAAAGGCTAATTTTGAACACAAAAGAAATGAATAAAGCCTCTTGCCACTAAGAATTAACAGAAGACTATGAGAAGGCAGCTGGAGCTATACCCACCCCCCGAGATTGGCCAACACACCATATGGTAAGGACGTCTAGCTCTTACCCAAGCAGCTTGTATTCAATTCTCCATTTGGGTAAGATTTGGGAGGAGATGGAGAAATAGCAAAGACACTGCCTGGATGCAAGCCCTGCCTCTCCCATTTGTTTGCTATGTGTTTTCTTTAATAACCTGAGCCCAGAAAAATACTACTTACCTCATAGGGTTGATTTAAGATTTAAATGAGATAATCTACATAAAGCATACAGCTTAGCCGGCACTTAGTCATCAGTGTGAAATATTATTGTGATGGATGTAATGATGATGATTCTGGGTGTCCAAGGAGACACCTGGCTGAGTGTATCTGGTGTGACTCAATAGGTTGCCGGAAGTCAGGAGTCTGACATATGAACCAGGCAACAAGCTTCAAAATGTGGTAAAAGAACTGAGGGGGTAAGTTGGCAGAGTTATTAAGAAGGACATGGGGCAATGCCTATAAAACCAAAAGGAATAAGGAGACCTTTTGTCTCCTGTGGGACAAAGTATATGACCTGGTCTAGATCCAACTATGCAAGGGCCTGGACCTCAGTAGAGAAGACATTGAATCCAACTAGCTTGGTCAAGGTCAAATGGGGCAAAGTTTTTTCCTTTTTTGTTTGTCTGGTTTCAAAGATTCTTGAAGAGGAATTTTATGGTTTTCAGTCTTCTAAGATCTGACTTCTGAATAACAGAAGGAAAAATAGTACTCTAGTAATGCTCTCTAAAGCTATGCACATGCGTAATTAAATAAAGAAACCCTGTGTAGGATGATAGGAATATCTCACTCTACCAAATCATGAAGGAAAGAAATTCCCTACTAATGATGGAAACCTGTTACAGATACATAAGCCATAAAATATATTTCCATAAAATAAGCCATCAATTTGAAAATACCACTCCCTATAGTTTTTATAATTACCAGACTGGCAATTGAAAAACGTAAAGTTGACTAGACTCAAGAAATAGCTGTGGAGGGTCTATTTTGTGCATTATTACATAAAGATAGAATCATCCTATTCTGTTGCTTTATGCATAGATTTGCATTGCCTGGTCAGTTTGTAACTAATTTCTTAAATCTTTATGAAAAATAATGATCCAGAATTCCTACGGGGAATACAGTAGCATATATTCATAAATTCATAGCATCTTAAAGCTGGAAGGACTCTCAGAAGAGAATAATAGGCTTGCTTCAAAATGTTGATAAAGGCCCCAAGAAGGTTTGGAAATTTTAAAATAATATTTTGAAATCATCTTATAAACAAAATGATTTAGTCAAATGTATCAGCTGGCTCACTGGAAACCCACAGACAATAAGAATTTATTCATCCTAGCACTGTCAATTTTAGGAAGCACAAAATAGAAATTCAGGTAACATAAATGATGGATTCAAGGTGAATGGCATGAACTATTCATTATAGGGAGATGACAGTCAGTAAGACATCTATATGAAGAAGGAAATGGCAACCCACTCCAGTATTCTTGCCTGGAGAATCCCATGGACAGAGGAGCCTGGCAGTCTACAGTCCATGGGGTTGCAGGAGTCAGACACGATTTAGCGACTAAACGATGACGAAGACGTCTAAAAGAAATAAGAGCCAACATTTGACTCGCTTGATTATTTCCGTTCCCAGATGAAAAATATTTTCTAAATTCTGCCCAGCTCCTCTTGAGGTAGACAAATGTTAAAATAGAAAGAAGTGATCATGTGCTTTTGTTCCGTATGGGCTCATGGGGAAAGCCCTATAATATTTTCAGCTGGTTGCTATGGAGCCAGCCAACAGCGAGCTCAGCTAATAGATTTGGGCTGACATTGTTGTGGGATAGTAGGACAGTGGCAATGAATAGACAAGTAAGCATTGGAATTGTACAGCAGAGGGAAAGTAAGGCAGGAGAATACTAGCAAAGTTCACCAGAAAGAAAATCACAAGTGTACACAAGAATGGTCTGGTTTTCAAATGTCACAATGTAAATACAAATCCTGATGAACGAGGTATGCACATTGCCTACCCATGAACCTCATCACAGGTAAATATCCCAAGGGAAACAATTTACATGCACAATGTAGCCAGGGCACTAAGGGAAGCTGGCTAAACTATCTGAAGCAACTCTGAAAACCCATGTTCCAGGCTCCACTGTATAACACTTCTGAAAAGTCAGAGGTTCAATTGGAAAGGGTTAAAGAATGAGCTGTCTTCATTTTGTTTAAATGGGTAATGAAGTCACAGTGACAGTCATCGTTAGCTATTCTCTTTTATGGCTCTGGACAGTCCTGGTTTGTTTTTTTTTTTTTCCTGTTCAGGGCTTCCTGCTCTGTGTTTGTCTAAGCAGGGAGGAAAGTCATGGTTCAAACTCTGTGACAACAGATTGCAAGCTAAGGCTTTTCTACGCTTTGTTTAATTTTCCTGAAATGTCCTTTTTTTCCAGAAATGATTTATTGGTGACCCAGAATGCTTTACTTCTTACTCAGCACTCCCCTGGGGATGTAGTTAAAACACTACTTATGTGTAATTTTGTAATTCTCCTGGGTGGGGAAGTGGCGGGTGGTGGCAGTGAAGCCAAAGCCCAGATTTGAGCAACTGTGGGCTGTTGACTTTAGGCTAGTCTTTCATGAAGGGAACCCTCAAAACACCATGGCCATTTAGCAAACAGTGTGCATTTCATCTAAGCCTGGCTGGCTTTGTGCTTGCCTTTCTTCAGGCTAGAATGATCCTAACCAGCAATGTCTTTGTGTCATGATGCAGAAAGTTGGCAAGTACACACAAGGATAATGCTGAAGTCTAACTTCTGAGTGGGGGAGGGAAAGAGAGTGAGAAGTAAGCTCTACACAATGGCTAGTGGTTTTCTCTTCTGATGTTTTTTTTTTTTTTCCAACAGAAGCCAATCATTGTGCATTGTCTTTTGGTAAGTGAATACAGCATATTACTTTTGAGTAAAATTTCAGATTTCTTTTGGTGGTTAAGTATTGATATATAGAAAATAGAAGCTTTCTGTACTTGATTTCTCTGCTTTCATTTAAATATCTCCTAAAGGCCTTCTTCTATGAGAAAGAAAATGACATAACAGGTCTCTAAAAATGAAACTGTTTTAATGATAAAAATGTTCATTATCAAATCTACTGGAATTATTATGATATTAGGATATGTTACCAGTGTTTTTAAGCATTTTCATATATAGTGAACTACTCTTCTAGTTCTTCTCTTCTCAAAATGTCTTTCCCTTCTTCCCAAAAGAACCTCAATTTTGCTTTCCTCTTATCTAGCCACCTACCTGAGAGATACTGATCCCAGTGCAGGAGAGAAGTCTGATTAGTCTAAGCAATGCAAGCCTCTGTCAGTCAACCAATCAGGAAATGGACATGTGATTCAATTCTGGCCAATAAGGTGTAAGCAGAAGTTTGCTGAAGGATTTTATCCTTTGCTATTAAGAGAATCACAGTTATCCATCCTTTTCCTCCTTGCATAGTAGCGAGGCAGCACACAGTCCCAGTAGTATAGTCATCCTACATCCTACAAGAGGAACAAAATTGAGGCCAAAGCTGTGACTGGTCCTTATGACATCTTTGAGCCAGTAGATCAGTCAATATACTTCCTTGTTGTTTAAGCCATTTAAGTTGAGTTTAAACTACTACAGTTGAAGGCATTTTTAACAGAGTGAATCTACCTGCCAAGCCTCATCTTGTACATCTCTTAGTTTTACTCTCTCCTCTTCTTTCCCCCTCTCCTTTTCACATATGAACCCCAACCTTTGTTCTCATTCACATTATCCTTCTCTGACACTCCCCTCCTTGCCTTCTGTGCCTCTACTCTCTGTTCCTCTCCCCTTTGCCGTTCCTCGCACCAGTGGTACCCATAGGTACATATTAATCTTGTTAGTCCACAGCCAGGATCAAAAGCGTAGGACTACCACCAGGTATCACTCTGAAACACAGGGAGTTTTCCTCCTTTTTCCTCCTTGCACTTTGTCTCTCAACACCTCTCACCTCCCAGCAATTTCCTCCACTGTTCCATACTGACCTTTACTACCTGTGATACATTCTGATGTTTTTCCATTCTGTTGTTACACTTTTAAAAACGATTTGTCTCTGCTCGCCAAATTGACTTCATGGGCAGGTTATGACCACCCCAAACACGGCCTTAAACCACAGCAGAAATTAATGGGCAATGTGACAGTCGTGCAAGGAAGCTTTTTAGGGGAGTCAAGGTCTTACTCACACTTTAATAAAACGGCAGCCAGCACCAACTGGAGGGGTTCAGTTTGCATGAGTTTCTGTAATTTTTTTTTGTTTCTGAAAAAGCAAAGAGTGAGAGAGACACTGACAACTGATATGATCCTAGTAACGTGGGGATCTCTTTCTGAAATGACAAATGTATTGAACAAACACCGTCACAGTTATTTCCAAAAGTTAGAGGTCTTTTCTTCAAGAGCTGTTGATGTTTCAGAGTGAACTTATTGATTGGATTTTTATGCCTAACTTTTTAGGACTTATTAAATATATCTGTTTGATCTTTCATTTGCTGGCTTTGCTACTTCTTTAAAAGAGCTGGGAATTTGACAGTAGCAGATTATCTGTAAGCACCATTTTTATACTATTGGATTGTGTCCAAAATATGTTAGCTTTCCTGTTGATAACTAGTCGTTATCAGCTGTAACCATTCTTACAGACTGTACCCGACAAAGGCCACACATATAGAATCAATAGAATGCTTGAAGATCACATTATATCCTGGAAAGCCCTATTTATAAACTTAAAGTGCTATGTAGATATAAAATACAATTATAAATTTTTTAAAGTAAAAAAACTCTCTTTGCTTAAGAAAACACTCATGATTTTTTATCTTTCTGTTAATGGTATCGAGTCCTATGAAATTTTCCCCACAACTCTAATACACATACACTTGAATTTTAAGTCTATATTCAAAACAAGGCAGGCTGCTTAATTATCCACAGGCCTCAAGTCTTCCCTTACAGAATATATTAGGAATTAGGTCTTCTTCTTCTATGTCTATTTATATTTATGGGCATCCCTGGTAGCTCAGATGGGAAAAGAATCTGCCAGCAATTCAGGAGACCTGGGTTCAGTCCCTGGGTCAGTAAGATCCCCTGGAGAAGGGAATGGCTTTCCATTCCAGCATTCTTGTCTGGAGAATTTCACGGGGACAGAGAAGCCTGGTGAGCTATATGCCATGGGGTCGCAAAAAGCTGGACAAGTGTGATATACTCATTATTAATTGTTAAATGATGTGACATACCCTTAATAGCTGACAAGCTTTTGGAGACAGAAAGGCTCCACATTCACATTTACTTCTTACTAACTCTGTGAACTTGGGTGAGTTATTTAACCTTCTAAGGTCTGGCATTTCTCATCTGTAAATTAGTGATAATATAAATCCTTTCACAAGAATGTTATAGGATTGAGGTTATCTCTGCCCATAATTTCATGATTCACTAGTGGATCATGAGCACTAAAAACACAGCCTTAATCCACAGCATAAACTCTAATCTTTAGAATCAGAGGCACATGGAGAATTGGTAGGAGGCAGGCATGTGTGTTTGTGGGGGGGGGTGTGTGTGTAAAGCACTTAGCACAGTAACAATACCTAGCAAAAGTTCAATAAATGGTAGCTCAAGAAATTATATTATCAACAGTAGTAACTAGTAACAATCGTGACATTTTTATCTCATGGCCCTTTTACTGTAAGGAATGCAGAAATCTAGAATATGATATGTCTTGCTTTCTCTTTAGCGTTAGGAGTTCTCTCCACTTCTCCCCAAATACCCAAGCATACAACTAAGGATGTATATCACGGCCACGATACTTTGAAGAATACTGCAATACACATCTCCAACTCTTCGAGGTGTGTGTGTCTGTGTTTGAGTGAGGAGGGACAGGGTGCTGGTTTCAATCTTCTTGCTAAAGGAACTTCCTTAAAAATAAATATGCTGAAAAGTAATGACAGGAAACTTCACCAAATCAAAAAAGAGGATGTCAGGAAGTACAGGATGTGAGGTTGTTTTCATTTCCTTCAGTGCTTTTCTTATTAATCATATATATTTATAACTTTAAAAATCTGGAAAAGTTCATGTGTTAAGACCCAGTTTATAAAATAAAAAAGTTGTGATAAAAAAAAGAGCTAGTAATCTTTTCTGTATTATAAATGGCTTTTTAGTCTCTGATCCTATGTTACTGGACATCTGACGAGGGACCTGTCGCAGTCATTCTCATTCATTTACAAAACTGTTGCACTCTCAGGCACTTCATGCCAATATGGAAAGGGCATAAAAGCAGAGCAATAAAAGGTAGAAATTGAGAAGAAAAGGTTTTTTCTTTTTTCCCCTTAAATAGTGACCATTCCTTCTTTTTCAGAAGATAGTTTCAAACACAGGAGCCTGGACACAGCAACAAGTGCTCAAAACTAAATCCCCTTTCTCCCTTTATGAATCAAGGCTACAGGGACTTCCCCAATGGTTCAATGGTTAAAACTATGTATTTCCAAGGAGGTGCAGGTTTGATCCCTGGTCAGGGAACTAAGATCCCACATGCCTCAGGGCATGGCCAAAAATAATTTTTAAAAAAGGAATCAAAGCTACAGAAATATTAGTGCTCTCAATGCTTGAGCAGCCATGTGCCAGAGGAGAATTGTGTGATTTTTCACTTAAGAGAAAAATGAGCATGTTGCCTGCATGTTTTTCTCCATGAACTGGGGACCTGCATCCTGTGGTCTAATGACCAAGGAACCCCTTTACTCTCAGTCACTGTGGTCCTCTGTTTTGCTGAAGAGGTAGATATGAAGGTTGTGAGTAGACTTGTCTTTATTACTCTCTTTGACTTATTAACACCTTGGTACTCAAAGCATAAAGTTCAGTCTATCTTTTGAAAAATTATGACCTCAGTCAAATGGTTGAAGAAGACATCATTTAACTCCATGGAGAGAGTTTAGATTTGAGAGGCTGAAAGTTTCTTGCTAGTAAAAGCAGCCTCTCCTTTACTGCTTGATAAAATTCCTTTTGAAAGTGTATGGAGGGGATATATTTCCATGTGCCCAGCATCCCTTGCTCTGGGCAAATAACACTCTCCCTTCCACATGATTCTTGTGCATGCTAAGTCACTTCAGTCATGTCCAACTCTTTGTGACCCTAGGGACTGTAGCCCTCTGGGTTCCTCTGTCCATTGGGTTCTCCAGGCAAGAATACTGGAGTGGGTTGCCATGTCCCCCTCCAGAGGAGCTGCTGATCACTGTACCTCACTCCCACATAGGACATAGATCTGATCAATCCTAAAATTTTCTTTTCCTGAAATGAAGATATGATGCAAAGTTCAATTGATATGCTTACTTTCTCCTGGGATGCAAACTAAACTAGAGGTCCCAGAGCCACCAGCTGCCAACATCACCACCCACAAAGGAGGTGGTGAAGGCCCTGCCACAGAGGGAGAGGATGACAGACAGAGAAGAGTGAGAAGGAAAAGGGAAAGACAGAAGAGCAAGGAAGGGGAGGGGAGAGGGGAGGACGAGAAGAAGAGGGAGAAAGAAGAGAAATTTAATCTCAATGGAGCTATGACTGAGCTAGCTGATTCTTGAACTTTCTAGATACATCAGCAAAGTCCTTCTCTGCTCACGCCAGTTTAAATGAGGAATCTGCACCTGAGAGAGTCCTACCTAATACAGTAGCTGATGTTCTGTCATTCATTCATTCAACAAATGTCTATCGTGTGCTTCCTATATGCCAGGCACTGAACGGTAGTGGGTGGGGGCACATGGTCCTTGCCCTCGCAGAGCTTATATACTGGCTGAGGAAATAAGCATTACACATACATACATTCATTCTATTTGAATATTTATATTCAACTTTTCATTATGTGGAAGAAATAGCACCGGAGGAGAATGAGTTGAAAGTCTCCAGTGTTTTTAGAATAATACTTAAAATGACACGCATGGATTGCAGTTTGGGGATGCCGATGAGGCAGCTTGGAGAAAATTTCATTCATAGTCCGGAGGCCAGGAGCCTCATCCTAGCTTCATCAAAACCTGCAAGAGCTTGCCTCATCAGCAAAGAAGCAATAACTGTCTTTATTTCCCAAGGGTTATAATGAAAATCAAATGAGAAAATACAGCTGATGCGCATTTGAAAAGAAGCGTGTGTTACAATCCAGCGCGCACAGGATAGAAAACAAACGGGACAAACTGGGGTATCTCTTGGGAAGCCTGGATGCTGTCCCATCATCTGGACGTTTAGCTGAAAACCGTGTGAAGGTTAATGAGGCTACGATGGTCACTGGTGGCATTGTTTGTGTATTCAAAGGCCATGTAACACAGCCTTTATTTACTCTTTGCTTATTCATTCTAGCCTTTGATGTGTTGTTGCTTACGTTTTAGTTAATAATGTTCTGAGGAAACAGCTCTGAAGAATGTTTAACATAATAATGGTTTTTTTGAAGTCACTTAAGGTATTTTTACTTTTCATTTCCCAGATGGCTTTTGTGTTCTTCTTACAAGACACTTTGGGTTATTTTTAAAAGAAATGGCAAGAGCAAAATGGCAAAGAAGGAGCCACCATTATTCCTCTAACTTTTGAGTTAACTTATAAAAATCCAGTTATAAAAGTAATGCACTAGATCGTGAAAAGTTCAAATAATATAGAAGAGCATAAAGTGAAAAGTCCTCTTTGCACCCACCTTATTCTCCTTGCCCAGAGGGAACTAATCTTAACAGCTGACTCTGAATCCTTTTACAACTTTCTTTATCTGCATAGTCAGCTGACTCTTGAAAGCTGAGTAGCTGTCCCTTGGTAAACAGCAAAAGGGAGATTATTTCTACAAATGGAGGAATAACATGCGTGTGCACTGTCATGGGTATGATGGACTCCCAGTCTATGTGCGTACAGTTCTTTTCTAAAGTAAGTAGTCCCTTCAAAAACTAAAAATAGAGTTATACCATATGATCCAGCAATTGCACTCCCAGGCATATATATCCAGGGAAAATTCTAATTTGAAAATATATATGCACCCCAATGTTCATAGCCACACTATTTACGATAGCCAAGTCATGGAAGCAGCCTAAACATCCATCAACAGATAAATGGATAAAGAAGATATGGTACATATATACAATGGAATATTACTCATCCATATAAAAGACTGAGATAATGCCATTTTCAGCCACATGGATGGACCTAGAGATGTTCATACTAAGTGAAGTTAGTCTGACAGAGAAAGACAAATATCATATGATATCAATAATAATGTGGAATGTAAAATATGGCACAAATGAACTCATTTACAAAACAGAAGTAGACTCAGAGAGAGCAAACTTATGGTTATCAAAGGGGAAAGAGGGGGAGGGCAAAATTAGGAAATTTGGATTAATATATACACTGTGCTGACATGTTTACTCACTCAGTTGTATTCGACTCTTTGCAACACCGGGGACTGTAGCCCGCCAGGCTCCTCTGTCCATGGAGTTTCTCCAGGCAGCAATACTGGAGTCAGTTGCCATGCCCTACTCCAAGGGATCTCCCAACCCAGGTATCAAACCCTGATCTCCCACACTGCAGGTGGATTCTTTACCGACTAAGCCACCAGGGAAACTCCACATACACACTACTATATATAAAATAGATAAGCAACGATAACCTACTATATAGCACAGGGAACCATACTCAGTATTTTCAAATGACCTATAAAGGAAAAGAATCTGAAAAAGTATATATATCTGAATCACTTTGCTGTACACTTGAAATTAACACAACATTGTAAATCTACTATACTTCTATTAAAAAATAAATTAGATATAATTTGATGTGAGGTCACCTTGGTTATCAGGCAAAATATCCCAGTGTATTCATTTGAGTGACTTTCAGAAATTCATGAGTCAAAAGAAGCATCCCAGGAGTATGGTATCCAGAAAAGACTGGGGTTGAGGGGTAAATCTGTGTCTTGGTTACTTCCTGCTCTTTGACATCGGTCCTTGCCCTCTGCTACTCGACGCTATGCTCTAGGCAAGCTCAGTGGTCACCTCCACTAACCACGGCTGTCCATGCATCCATCTACAGCAGTGTCCTGGCAGGGTTCTAAGTGTCTGTATGGTATTCTAACTTACATATCCATAGACATCTGGAGCTACCCCGGTGGTAAAGAATTACAAGTGGTAAAGAACCTGCCTGTAATACAGGAGCCGTAGGAGCCACAGTTCCATCCCTGGGTCAGGAAGAGCCCCTGGAGGAGGGCATGGCAACCCACTCTTGCCTGGAGAACTCCATGGACAGAGGAGCCTGGCAGGTAAAGGGTTGGACATGATTGAAATGGCTTAGCACCGCTCCGGCGTCTAGGGGAGGGGATGGTTGAAGGCTTTAAACAGAACAGTGGCAGGAATCAGATTTTCCTTTGAAAAAGCATCTGTGATGTCAGCAGGGACAGTGGGATGGTGGGGAACAAGGCTGGAGGCAGTGAGACAAGTTAGGAGATTGTGGAAGCAGTCAAAAGAGAGTTGTTGTGGACCCAGCACCTCAATCTTCTCCCGTATATGAGGGAGTTTCCATTCTTTTGTCCTACGATTTGGATTATAGACTAATCTACCATAAAAGACAAAAAGTCAGAGGCATGCATTTCTAGCCTTCCTTGTAGTTGAAAAGCTTCCCAGGAGGCACAGTGGTAAAGAATCCGCCTGTGATGCAGGACACAGGAGTTCAGAAAGATTGCCTGGAGGAGGAAATGACAAGCCACTGTAAAATTCTTGCCTGGGAAATCTGTGAACAGAGGGGCCTGGAGGGCTACAGCCCATGGGGTCACAAAGTGTCAGACACGACTGAGTGACTGAGCACGCAACGCACTTGTAGCTGAAGGTAAGACTTAGACAATAATTCATCCTAGTAGTGCTGGTTGCACCAGAGGCAGCAGAGATGGTGGCCAAAGGGAAAGTGTCCAGAGGCCACTGGTGGCCCCCAGCAGCGCCTTTGCTACAGGGGTTCATTGTGATGGTGTTTGTCTGTGGTTCTGGCTGCCTGAGCTCCCTTTGTTCCTGCCTGTTTTCCACATATGTTTTCAGATCTCTGAGCAATTGCCACTCAATTTTTAAAATAATCCTCAAGGAGGTTAGGGAGATGGTATGATTCTCATTAACATGAAACTGGAAAGATAGATGATTTGTTTCAGAGCAAAAGCTGGTAAGCAGCACACTGAGGCTTGAATCCAAGTCTTTACAATGGGGCCCAATACTCTCCCCGCTATCCCTTTGCTTATCAAACTTGGCAGCTCATAAGCCCTGGCTCGTGTGGCAAAGCGAAGGGAAGTGCTAGAAACTGTAGCTTACTCCTGGCACAGCTTTCTACAGTTATGTAAAAGTCTTATTAAAAGCTACGTTGTTCAAGATCATATACAGTGGAGTAAAAAGCAAAATCTAGGTGCATTCAGAAAATTCAAATAAAAATTGTACCTTTGTAAGAAGTGAGCAGCTAGATTCCCCAGGGGTTCAAAAGCACTCGTCTCTGTAGTTTATGTCTTGGCTGTAATGTGTAAGACGTTCCGAGATGAAACTTTAGCCAATCCCCAGGTTAATGTTGCAATTACCTAAATGTCCCCATTTAACTTAGTAACCACCTAAGTTAACCCTGCGTATCTGATCTATGTGCACGTGTATAATACCCTCATTCATACATGTTCTTAAAGCTCAGAAGTGCCAAACATCTTAATAAATGTGTAATAAAATGAGCTTGACTAAAGATTGGAAGAGATGCAAATGCTAACTAATGCTACTGAAGATACATGAAATACTCTGGTAAATACCCTACTGAAAAAGAGAAAAAAATGTCTTTTCCATATCTGCATGTTATATGGAAATGACTATTTGTCATCTGGAGGTAATTACGTGCGATGATTTCATAGTGAGGAAACAAATTTGTATTTCAATGAAAGGGTAAGGTAGATATGAATCATAATCATTCTAAATTATAGTTATTAAAATTCTATAAATTCAAAACATTTCAATTCTATAACTTGGGCACTGAGTCTACTCTGGGCAGCAGTGAACAAATAATATTATTTTCAGATGTTCTAAATAGAGTAGGTTACAGCTGACCACAAAAAGTTTATGTAGATTACTACTACCTATGCCCATATATTCATCTGCTATTCATCCAGGCACTGGTAGGTCTGAAGGCAAGATAAATATCACATAAACAAGGAATTGTAATATGATGTGATATATAGTAATGGAAGTACATAGAAGGCACAGCATAAGCATCAAAGAATAAACGGTCCATTGGCTTCCCTGAGGGTTGATTCTCATCCTTGGGATTGGGTCCTAAAGGATGAATATGGGAACAGCAGTGGACAGCATACTCAGAGGAGAGAAAAATGAGCAGACAATAGGATTTCAGACAGAGCGGTCTGTGTGTTCAGGGACAAGGAGGCATAAAATAATTTAATGAGTTCAAAGACTTGGAAGTATTTTTGTATTCATGGAAACTAACATTGAAAAGCTACGATGGAATAGAAGTTAGGCAGACAGAGGACAGCACTCATACCAAGTACCTTAAACAATCATGCTATATGGGCTTTTATTTAATGGACGTGAAGATGACAGTCTGAGTTTCAGGTAGCAAGCACACAGCAAGCACATAGCAAGAGAGTATTTATCCTTTGGGAAAATGACTTTGAAGGCACTCTGGAGATAGCTTGGAGAGGAAAGAGACAAAGGTAGAGAGTCCAGGTGAAAAACTATTAAGATGTGCAAATAGAGATGAAAATATGAGAACATAAGTGAGAAATTTCTGGGTAACATCAATAGAATTTGATACTACATTGGATGTGAAGGGAAAAGACTGGTGAGGACTTAAGACAAATGAGTTATTATAAAGCTAAAAAACAAAATAGAAAATAGAGAAATAACAGATATGGCGGGTATAATAAATAAGCTCAATTTTGGCAAGACTATGTTAGGTTTATCTGTGAATTACACAGGTAGACCTATGGGACAAGCTATGGTATACATGGAAGAGGTCAGAGCTGGTGATACTTATTTAAGTTAGTCACAACTATGGGGCAACTATGGGAATGAGACTGCTCAATAGGAAAAGATATTTTAAAAAAATATTATGTATATGCCTGGTGTCATTAATGGGTCTTTGTCCGTAACAATCGCTGGAGTGTGTTTTTTCATTCATGCCTGGTAATGTGCACCATGATGTGGTAGAAAATGGGCTGAATTGGGGAGCAGAAAGCTTGGTCCAGATCCCTCGCTCACTCAGGAAATCATTGCGGGATGTTGGGCAAGTCACTCACCCCTTCATTTCCTTGGTTTCTTTATCTGCGAGATGAGGAGGCTGGATTCAATGAGCAATAACACTCTGTAATTCTTTAATCAGTGCTCCAAAGCTTGTGATTTCCCTCTGATGGGCTCTGATGAAGCAGCCAGTGAAACCTGAAATAACAAAAAATAGACATTGAGGGTGAAATGTGACCCAGGAAGAGCCACAGACTTTATAATTTTCCCCTGAGTAATGAAAAGTTAACCTTGAAAAAATATTTTTGTTGTAATTTGGGGGCACTTATTGTAGAGTATTATGAAAACATAAGGCTGTTTATTGAAATGGAATATTTGGTCCCAAATATTCGGGTTTTGATTGGATGACCATTCTGGTCCATGTTTTGGGAAAATAACTATGTAATATTGTCCCATTTAAAAGTCATCTACTCATAGTTTCATACTCATGGTCAAAGTTATGGTTTTTTCAGTGGTCGTGTATGGATGTGAGAGTTGGACCATAAAGAAAGTTGAGTGCCAAAGAATTGATGCTTTTGAACTGTGGTGTTGGAGAAGACTTGAGAGTCCCTTGGACTGCAAGGAGATCCAACCTGTCGATACTAAAGGAGATCAGTCCTTAATATTCATTGGAAGGACTGATGCTTAAGCTGAAGCTCCAATACTTTGGCCACCTGATGCAAAGAGCTGACTTATTGGAAAAGACCCTGATGCTGAGAAGGATTGAAGCCAGGAGGGAAGGGGAAGACAGAGGATGAGATGGTTGGATGGCATCACTGACTCGATAGACAGAGTTTGAGCAAGCTTCTGGAGATGATGATGGACAGGGAAGCCTGGCGTGCTGCAGTCCCTGGGGTCACAAAGAGTTGGACACAACTGAGCATCTGAACAGTTTCATGTCATTAATGATTGTGTAATAGGCCTGATAATATTTGTCCCTTTTGGCCAATATGGCTACCTACAGATACTCTTGCCTGGAAAATCCTATGGACAAAGGAGCCTGGTAGGCTATAGTCCATGGGGTCACAAAGAGTTGGACACAACTGAGCAACTTTTTCTTTCTTTCTTTCTTGCAAGTAATACAGGAATAGAAAACATTTACTGCAATTTTCTTGTATTAAAATTGTATGTTCTTGAAACATACATTACCATATGTAAAACAGATAGCCAGGAGGAATCTGCTGTATGTCACAGAGAGTTCAAACCTGGTGCTCTGTGATAACCTAGAAGGGTGAGTTGGGGTAGGAAGTGGGAGGGAGGTTCAAGATGTGGGGGAACATGTATACACCTGTGGCTGATTCATGTTGATGTATGGCAGAAACCAACACAACATTATAAAGCAATTATTCTGCAATTAAAAATAAGTAAATTTTTAAAAACTATGTGTTCTTAAGATGGATAGCAGTTCAGGTGATTGAGAAGAAAGAACTTATTGATAGATGGGCTTCTAGGTGCTGAAAGAAAATGAAGTTGCTCAGTCGTATCTGACTCTTTGCTACCCATGGACTGTAGCCTACCAGGCTCCTCTGTCCATGGGAATTTCCAGGCAAGAATACTGGAGTGGGTTGCCATTTCCTTCTCTAGGAGATCTTCCCAACCCAGGGATTGAACCCAGGTATCCTGCATTGTAGGCAGATGCTTTACCATCTGAGCCGCCAGGTGCCGAAGTGGCACCCAAACTAAATACATGGAAAACTTTCCCTTTGTCTTCCCCAAAAGGTAAGGTTCAGTGGATTACAAGCACCAAAGAAACACAGACTGTAGTTCAACCAACAAATCAAAAACTATGAAGATATTCACTAGCTGTGTTGTACTATGTAAGTGACACTGTTTTTATTAAATTATTTGTAGTTTCAGTTAACTTGTAGTCTGAAAGTACTATTACACTAAACATCTGAATTATAATTACTCTCTGAATATTAGAGGATTACCTTGTCATGAAGAGCCTTGAACTCAATGACTTACAGCAATCATGGCATCAAGAATTTCAGAACATAGAGCATTGCATTATAAAAAGAAATCTGGGCCAAGAGCAGTTTATTTAACTTAATCCAAGTTGTGAAAATGTTTAAAAATCAAAGCAAAGTAGAAGAGTGAAGAGTTAATGAATGAACATCACTCATTATCAGACAGAGAAATGCAAATCAAAACCACAATGAGGTACCACTTTACACCAGTCAGAATGGCTGCAATCCAAAAGTCTACAAGCAATAAATGCTGGAGAGGATGTGGAGAAAAGGGAACCCTCTTACACTGTTGGTGGGAATGCAAACTAGTACAGCCACTATGGAAAACAGTGTGGAGATTCCTTAAAATACTGCAAATAGAACTGCCATATGACCCAGCAATCCCACTGCTGGGCATACACACCGAGGAAACCAGAATTGAAAGAGACACATGTACCCCAATGTTCATCGCTGCATTGTTTACAATAGCCAGGACATGGAAGCAACCTAGATGCCCATCAACTGACGAATGGATAAGAAAGCTGTGGTACATATACACAATGGAATATTACTCAGCATTTTAAAAAAATTCATTTGAAGCAGTTCTACTCAAGTGGACGGAACTGGAGCCTATTATCCAGAGTGAAGTAAGCCAGAAGGAAAAACAACAATACAGTATACTAACGCATATATATGGAATTTAGAAAGATGGTAACGAGAACCCTGCATGTGAGACAGCAAAAGAAACGCAGATGTATAGAGCAGACTCATGGACTCCGTGGAAGAGGGCAAGGGTGGGATGTTATGGGAGAATGGCATTGAAACATGTGAATTATCATATGTGAAATCAATCGCCAGCCCAGGGCTGATGCTCGGGGCTGGTGCACCGAGATGACCCAGGGGGAGGGAATCGGGAGGGAGGAGGGAGGGGGGTTCTGGAGGGGGAGCATATGTAAACCCATGGCAGTATCATGTCAGTGTATGGCAAAACCAACACAATAAAGTAAAGAGAATTAAAAAAAAGAGTTAATGAATGAAATTAATCTATATAAACAGACAATAACCTATTGAATAATGGAAGAGAATACAAAACCAAGCCCCAAAAGACATGATACCTAGGAATAAATATAAGAAGACATGTGGGGGCTTCCCTGGTGATCTAGTGGTTAAGAATCCACCTACCAATGCATGAGACACGGGTTCTGGTCCCAAAAGATCCCACATTGCCAAGGAGCAACTAAGCCCATGCACCACAGCTACGGAGCCTGCACTCTAGAAACTTCACACCAAAACTAGAGTGTAGCTCCCTCATACCGCAACTAGGGAAAAGCCCATATCACAAGGAAGACCCAGCACAGCCAAAACTAAATAAGTAAAAAAAGAAATGTTTAAGACCCATGTGAGAAAAATTTAAAACACTACTGCATGGTTAATCAATTTTATTTCAATATAAAATAAAAAAATTTTTAATTACTACATAAGGTTGAATATGACTTTGGACAAGTGAAAGAATTCTATTTGGAAAAACATCCAGAATCTATTATTAAGTGAAATAAACAAGGAGCAGAGTAGTATGTAAAGAATCTTACTTATCACATAAAAAAGAAACAGTAAGAACTTACATTTCAATTTACTTGTGTATAAAGAAACTCCGAAAAAAAGTTATAAAAATGTACCAGTGGAGGATGTGAAAAATGTATGAATAGGAGACAAGACTGGAAGAGAGGATTTTTTAATATCCATTATAGAGCACATCCTCATTTAGCTTTACAACTATATAGCATTCTACTCTTATGTTTGTTCTATAATTTGTTTTAATCAGACTTCTGTTGATATCTAAATTGTTGCCAGTCATTTACTATTACAATCAAATCTGCAATTAATCATTTGAATGATTACCTTTAAAAAAAATTAAAAACCCCAATAAAACTTTCAGATGAAAAAAATCCAGAAAGAGAAAGCAAACACGTCTCTATGAAAGCTCTGACTTAAATATAAACAGAAAAGGTCAAAATGGTAGGTCTTAGAAGTGGCCAAGTCCAGACTAAATAGAGAGGCATCCTCACTCTCCTCTCCTTTTTCTACTCCAATCACAGACCACACACCCAAACCACACCAGCTTTCTTGCTTATGATGAAGCAGCGTCCCTGGTCATCTTTGGAAAACCTGGTGTGCAGATGAGCAACAAGCCAAGTAATTTCATCCATGCGAGTCAGCACAGGGCTCAAAAGTCACTCTAGCTCATCAGCTGTCATTCTCACCCTCTCTTGCCATTGTGACTATTTCGTTAGACTGGTAGGTGTGGCAAGGTAACTGATTACAATATTAATTTGTGTAGTTTTCCATCCTACATTTGAGGCAGATAGCTCAGGTTTTGCTCTCTTGTCTCAAGATGGTTGGTTGCTGAATGAAAAACAGGAGCTTCATGAGAAAAGGCACTGCATTTGTAGACCTATCAATTCACAGAAGAGAGTGTAATAGATGTCCTGAAATGATTGAAGCGGAAGAGAAGTGCCTGTGACAGTGGCAAGAGGAGAAAAGGGTTAACTTGTTCATCCAGAACAGGGATAGCAGTCAACAGATTTGAAAAGTGTCACTTGCTCCTGGCTCCCCGGTCAGGCCTCAGTAAGGATGGCTGCATGGCCTGGGAGCCCTAGGCATCAGGGTCCCAGCCCTGGTCATATCCTGTGTTAAGGGGCCCACGAGCAGTTTATCATTGAATTTCAGGGAATACCATTGGACAATAAATATATCAGCAGCCATCCAAGATGGACTGGACAGTAGAGTTGTTTCCTCTTTGAATCAAGTTTAAAATGCTTTAAGCTGCAAATAATGAAAAACTCACAATATAGTGACTAAACAAATTAGATGCTTATTTTTTCACTCACAGCAAGAAGTTCTGGAGGAAAGTGAGTTCTGGAATTGGTTCAGTGGCTCAGTGATGTTGGAGCCATCAAATATGCAGTTCTCCTGGCCTATTCTTCATGGTTGCAAGATGGCTGTTCCTATTCCAGGTATCACATCCATATTAACTCAGCAGAAAGAGAGGAAGAGGGGGCCCTAGGATGTTGCATACATTTTATAAGGAAAGGCAAAGCATATCCCGTGCACCCAGCATACCTCTCATGGGCCAGTACAATCACTTAACTTCTACCCCTTGCATCAGGGAAGATGATCAAAGCAGGAGTTTGGAAATTTCTTTTGGGTTGGACAAAACCACATCCAATTTTCTGAGCATGACATAAGCATCCTTGAGTCCTGTGTGATCAGTGGGAGATGAAACCACAATAATGTCAATTTTCCACTACCCAGTGGATTAGAATGAATTTTAAAGAAACTAATTAAGAAAAAATAAGTACATTTAAAGAAAAAGAAAAACAAAAGGTAAAAGGTGATGCTTTTTACACATCACAGGGGTTGTAAATTTATTACCTTTTATGTGGGCACAAATTAAAAAAAAAAAAACCAGTAGTAGTAAACATTTCGTAGCAAGCAGTCACCAGGTCTATTCACTGAGGACCTGCAAACTCAACTGTGCACGTTTAAACAGGGCAGTGAACGTAAACCCTGTTTATGAGGAATATTCGACTAAAGGTCAACATTATTTAAACTTAATCACAGAGACGCTAACCTTTGTGATGCAGGTGGCTGTATGTGGACTCTTACCAAGTCTCTTAACTGGATAATGCCTATATTTTAAATGTCAGATGAGAGTCTTTCTTTATTAAACGCAATCAGTTTCACTAAAACCCTATTCTTGTTTGGAAGGTGCCTCGTATTTCTAAATTTCTGTTCTGTTCTTGCTCTGTGTCCTTTGGGACTTGATTTTCACTTTGTTTTTAACTGACATTAAACTAGTGAATTCTGCTGTCTCTTAACCAGGTTCCGGGTCCCTCTTCCCTTTCCCTTCTGCACTGTTTACATTTTCTCTCCTAGTGCTGTTCCCAGGAACATTTGTCTCCTCATTGGCTGTCTTAGCCCCCCGGAAACAGCGTAATGATACTGCCTGAAGCATGGCAGCGGAATCTGGGACCAGGCAAACAAGCCACTGCTTATTATAGAGATAGACCATTACCTTCAAATCACGAAGCACAATTTGTCAGCATACGTCCTGCAAACTTAGCATAAGGAAGTCATTTCCCAGTGGTGACCACTTGACAGCTGAGACTCTTATACATATGATCAGGATAGATGAAACTGATGGGGGCCTTTGAATTCTTCCTGAGGAATTGTCTCTATTGCACTGCTAATGTTAACAAGAACTACTTATAAGGGGTTTGGAGTTTCTGAAGTAAAAGATGTAACATAAATAGAATGAGTCCGTTTGGGGAGATTGAATGTGAACACGAGGAATGCTACAAACACCATCAAAGGCCTGTGGACTCACCCTCACAGTCGTGTAGCTAAGGACAGTGGTAAATGCTTTTGAACATGGTTTCCCCCATAAGACACAACTTTCTGTTAGAAATTTTTAGATATATCCAGTGTTTTATTGAACATGAACAAGTACATTAGTGGAATCATTTTAAAAATCCATTTTATTTGCTTCTCTGGCTTATGGTTAGCTTTGTAGTTTAACTATTTGGAGGCATTTTCATATAACCCCTATGGAGGGTAATTCAACAATAGCTTCAAAAAATGAATGTATTTGTACAATTATAGGTTGTCATATCTGCCAAACCGTTCAATAACCGAAGACTGGAAAAACCCTTACATTTATCAATAAAAAAGACTAGTTAAAGAAATTATGGTGCATCTATCTGAATACTGTGCAGCTGTAAAAAGAAATGAAGAAGGTTTCTATGTGCCAATATGGAAAGAGTTGCAAAAATACATTGTAAAATGAAGTGTAGAATGATATGCATGTGTATGTATGTGTATATATATATATTGCTGATTCAGTTCCAGACCACCACAATAAAGTGAATAGTTACATAAAATGAGTTGTGTGAATTTTTTTTGATTTCCCAGTGCATATAAAAGTTGTTTTTTACACTATACTATCTTCTATACTATCTTCTATTAAGTGTGCCATAGCATCACATCTAAAAATACAATATACCTACCTTAATTAAAAAAGACCTTATTGCTAAAATGAAGCCAAAACAATTACAATAGTAACATTAAAGATCACTGAGCACAGATCACCATAACAAATGTTATGGTGATGATAACAAAATGTTTGAAATAGTGTAAGAATGGTACCAAAATCTAACATAAAGTGAACAAATTCTGTAGGAGACATGGTACCAATGGACTTGCTCAATGAGGGGTTGCTATAAACCTTTAATTGGTAAAAAACACAGTATCTGAAAATTGCAATAAAGCAAAGTGAAATAAAACAAAGTATGTCTGTACATAACATATGTGCTGCTATATTGCACAGTAAAAGATGGGGAGGGGAATAAAGATTTATATTTACAATGCCTATATTGGTATAAAGTAATTCTGGAAGTTTATTTGCTTTAAAAAACATATTAAAAAAAGATTACTTTGTTTATGAAGCAACCTAAATGTTCATCGACAGACGAATGGATAGAGAAGATGTCGTATATACATATATATACACGATAGAACATTAGCCATAAAAAGGAACAAAATTAGGTCGATTGTAGTGAGGTGGATGAACCTAGAGTCTGTCATACAGAGTGAAGTCAGGAAGAGTAAACACATATTGTATATTAATGCATATATATGGAATCTAGAAAAATGGTACAGATAAACCTATGTCCAGGGCAGGAAAAGACACATAGATGTGAAGAACAGTCATGAGGACAGAGGGTGGGAAGAGGAAGGTGGGTTTAATTAGGAGGTTGCATGCATGCTAATTTGCTTCAGTCATGTCCGACTTAAATAGACTGTAGCCCACCAGGTTCCTCTGTCCATGGGATTCTCCAGGCAAGAATACTAGAATGGGTTGCCATGCTCTTCTCCAGATCTTCCTGACCGAGGGATCAAACCTGTGTCTCTTACGTCTCCTGCATTGGCAGGCGGGTTCTTTACCACTAGCACCTCTTGACATATATACACTACCTTGTGTAAAACAGACAGCTAGTGGAAGCCTGCTGTATAGCTAGCAGAGGGAGCTCAGCTCAGTGCTCTGTGTTGACCTAGAGGGGTGGAATTCGGGGGTGGGGATGGGAACGAGGTCCAGATAATATATGTGTGCACATAGCTGATTCATGTTGTGGTACAGGAGAAACCAACACAACCTCATAAAGAGATTATACTCCAATTAAAAAAATGAGTGAACAAATTAAAGCCTGAGAACAAAAAAATAAAAAGAGAGAGAAGAAAGAGACATTATCTGTGTTAGGTTTGGGAATTGGATAAGGGAGAAATAGGAGTAGAAGTAATATTTTACAGTTTACAGTTTTTTGTATTATATATATATATATACACAATACATTATGTGTGTGTGTGTGTGTGTGTATACACACCATGAGAATGTATTATTTACTCATAAAATCAAGAAAAGAACAAGGAAGTGTTTAGATGCTCTGCTCCTATCCCAGTGTATTTATATTCTTTTAGCCTTCCAAGTGTAAGTGTCATTATAATGACCTCATGAAACTTCCCCTGTAGTGGGAATCTTGTCATTCTCTTAGCTTCCATGGCACTGTTAGGACAGATCACTCACCACCATGTCTGATTATTATTTATAGACGTCATTTTTCAGGCTGTTCTCTACTTACCTTCTGCCATGCAGGAGGAGAAGGTAGTGACAGAGGATGAGATGGTTGGATGGCATCACCAACTCAATGGACATGAGTTTGAGCAAACTCCAGGAGATGGTGAAGGACAGGGAAGCCTAGTGTGCTGCAGTTTATGGGGTCACAAAGAGTTGAACACAACTTAGTGACTGAACAATAACAAATATTTGCCCTCACCTCTACATATTGTACTTTTCTCAGTTTCTTGAACAGGTTATGTTCCCTCCCACAGAGAAGCCTCTTCTAATCCCTTTAACTTGGTTGGGTTCCCTTGCTATTATTTTCTATCCCTGTATTGCTGCTGCTGCTGCTAAGTCGCTTCAGTCGTGTCCGACTCTGTGCGACCCCATAGATGGCAGCCCACCAGGCTCCCCTGTCCCTGGGATTCTCCAGACAAGAACGCTGGGGTGGGTTGCCATTTCCTTCTCCAACGCATGAAAGAGAAAAGTAAAAGTGAAGTCGCTCAGTCGTGTCTGACTCTTTGTGACCCCATGGACTGCAGCCTACCAGGCTCCTCCATCCATGGGATTTTCCAGGCAAGAGTGCTGGAGTGGGCTGCCATTGCTTTCTCCAATCCCTGTACGTTCCTTTTCAAACTATTTCACTTGTTACTACTTGTCACATCAGTCTTCCCCATCGGAGTCTAGACCAAAAGCTCCATGAGGGGGCTGGGCAGTATTGTATCCTTCACTTCTGTGTCTCTAGGGTTTAATACAGTCCCTAGCAAAGGTTAGCAAATATCTGTTGTCTGGAAGTGAATGTTATTCCTCCCTTACCAGAGAATGATTTCCTTATGGGTAAGTTATGCTATCTTTCTACAGGCCACATAATATAAAGGACAGCAGGGCGCAGTGGATACCAGGCAGAGGTTCAAGTATGAGCACCACTATTCCCTAACTCTGGAATCTTCACCTTTTCACCACTCTGGGTTTCAGATTTCTCATTTACAGGAAGTTTTTCATTCATTCTGTCATTCAATAATATTTACTGATTATCAACCGTGTGCCCGGCACTGTTCGAGTAACTGTAATACAGTGATTTGCAACCCAGGAAAGTGTTTGCTGTCTGAGACACATGTTCTAATTGGGATAAGCAAGGAGACGCTGGAGAGAGGTACAAAACACAAATGAATCAGAATTCCAGGTAGTGATCAAGGCTACCAATGAGCAACTGAGGGTGACTAATTCAGAGCAGCCAGGGAGGGCCTCTCTGAGGAGATATTTGAACTGAGTTTTTGAGCAGATTAAGTGAGATAGCATCTGTCAATCCTTTAAAATAATGTCTGGCATATAATAAACTTCAATAAATGATAACTTAATATTAACTAGTCTACAGAATGAACTGGAAGTTTGAGAAAATATAAACAGATTTTCTTTAGCATATAAAATACTATAATCACAACATTTATATGTGGATTTATATGTATTTATATAGTGTGTTTTTGTGTGAGTGTGTGTTGAATCAGCAAGCTCTTCTGTGACTAAGAGAATCTCCATTTTCCAGGGAAGTCCTCAAGAATCTCCATTTTTGATTCTGAATAGTTGATGTCCTTCCCCACCCCACCCCACCCCACCCCTAGAGCAATACAATTTTTACCCTGGGAGTGATTTAATTACTCACAGCACCGACTAACAATGTACTCAGGGAGAAATCACAGAAAGACATGTAATGTTGGTTTTCATAAATGGATTCAGTGCTCTCTGGTGGAGATGGTTTCCTTTCTAAGATGTGTCCAACTCCTGTGACCCCAAGGACTGTAGCTTATGAGACTCCTCTGTCCACAGGATCCCCCAGGCAAGAATACTGGAGTGGGTTGCCATTTCCTTCTCCGAGGAATTTTTCCCGACCCAGTGATCAAAGCCAGGTCTCTGGCATTTCAGGTGGACTCTTCACTGACTGAGCCACTAGGGAAGCCCTCAATGGCCTCTAAGGGCCCATGAACCTATGAGGTTTTCTTTTTAAATATTCATTATGTCTGAATAATGTAAACACTAACTTGTTACATCTGAGGTGATGAAAGAGAATGGTTAGGGGTAAAGTTCTGAGAGATAGACTAGAGATGTGTCCACACTATAAAAACCATCACTGACCATTCACATCTTCCTGGGGTGGTAGTAAAACTATTGGTGTGTACCGGCTGGTATGTATAAAAACAAGGTGGGGCTGAGAACCTTCGCTGGGCCAGGCACCACTGGTTTCATCCCTCCAAAACATATAAAGTGAGTAGCATCTTAGGCTGGTTCTCAGAAGCTGACCCCTAGATGTGGAAGCAGGGGTCAAGTTATGCTCTCCACGTGAAGTCTACTGGGGCCAGAGGTCCCAGGGAAATTCAGGGGTATGAAATGTGTCACCACTGGAGGTAGGGTTGGGTATGTACATATGCAGAAGCAATAAATAAGACCCAGAGAGGGACTTCCCTGGTGGCCCAGTGGTTAAAACTTTGCCATCCAATGCAGGGAGCACAGTTTAGATCCCTGGTCAAGGATCTTCAATCCCACATGCCTCTAGGCCAAAAAAACAAAATATAAAACAGGAGCAATATTGTAACAAATTCAATAATGATTTTAAAAACAGTCCACATCAAAAAAAAAAAGAAAGAAAGAAAGAAAGAGAAGACACAAGGAATCTAGGCAGAGAACTGACAGTATCCTCTGCCTGATTCATTTTCCTAATTTACAGAAGAGGAAATTTGGGAGTGCATGCACTCAGAGAGGCTGGATACTTGTTCAAGGTCACCTACCTATTAAGTGGCAGAGCTTGGATACAAATTCAGACAAGTTTGAAATCACAGTTCATGCTTATTCTCTTCTACCAAATGTTTCTCCCTTTCTTGACCATCCATTAGCCAAATTCACAGAAACATGTTCTATATTTATATAAATAGACATTCTCACCCAGCTTCCTGAGGCAGAAGGTTATTAGAAACTACCATGAAACATTATATTTGGGAATCTCTAGGGAAGCACTGCAGATGGTGATTGCAGCCATGAAATTAAAAGACACTTACTCCTTGGAAGGAAAGTTATGACCAATCTAGATAGTATATTTAAAAGCAGAGACATTACTTTACCAACAAAGGCCTGTCTAGTCAAGGCTATGGTTTTTCCAGTAATGTACAGATGTGAGAGTTGGATGGTGAAGAAAGCTGAGTGCCAAAGAGTTGATGCTTTTGAACTGTGGTGTTGGAGAAGACTCTTGAAAGTTCCTTGGACTGCAAGGAGATCCAACCAGTCCATCCTAAAGGAGATCAGTCCTGGGTGTTCATTGGAAGGACTGATGTTGAAGTTGAAACTCCAATACTTTGGCCACCTCATGCAACAAGTTGACTCATTGGGAAAGACCCTAATGCTGGGAAAGATTGAGGGCAGGAGGAGAAGGGGATGACAGAGGATGAGATGGCAGGATGTCATCACTGACTCGATGGACATGGGTTTCGATGGACTCTGGGAGTTGATGGTGGACTTGGAGGCCTGGCATGCTGCAATTCATGGGGTTGCAGAGTCGAACATGACTGAGAGACTGAACTGAACTGAGAGAAGCACTGTCCAATAGAAATAGAATGCAAGTCATGTGTACAGTTTAAGATTTGCTGGTAGCCACAATAAAAAAGAAACAAGTGAAATGTCATTAATAGTATGCTTTATTTAGTCCAATACATTCATAATATTGCTATTTAATATGTAATCAATATAAAAAATAATAAGACATTTCAAGTTTTTTTATCATTACAAAGTTTTTTTGTGTATTTTACACAAAGCTCGTCTCAGTTCAGTTGTGAAAGGTCTACTAGAAATATTTGATGTGAATTTAGATTTCATAAAATTTACAATTGAAAAAAGTAGATTCTCATAGCCAAGTTGGTCCAAACTATTTAAAAGTTTTCCATGACAGAATCAAGTACCACTTTTGAATTTAAATCAATTAAAATTAAATGCTAAAAATATTCAGCTCCTCAATTACACTGGAAATTACATTACAATTTCCCTGATGGCTCGGATGGTAAAAAAAAAAAAAAAAAAAAAAATCTACCTGCAATGCAGAAGACAAGGATTTGGTCCCTGGGTCGGGAAAACCCCCTGGAGAAGGGAATGGCTGCTCACTCCAGTATTCTTGCCTGGAGAATTCCATGGACAGAGGAGCATGATGGGCTACAGTCCATGGGGTCACAAAGAGTTGGACATGACTGAGCAACTTTCACCTCACTTCAGTCACACTAGCTACATTTCAAATGCCCAGTAGCTTCATATGGCTAGTGGTTACCATATTGAACAGGACAGAAAAATTTGTCCTATGAGAAGGTACAACATCATGACTCTGTACACCATCAAGAACAGAAACGAATATTGTGTTTATCATGCTGCACACAGATGTAGACACAGCAGTGAAAAAAAAAACAAACCCGTAACCAGGAACAGTGAACTACAAGGACTTTGCAATTGGAGTTGCTCAAAGAGAGTGAGAATTAGCCTTGTTAATTGTTTGGAATCAGAACCACTCAGGAAGATGATGATGATCTTTGCTAAACCACCCACATGCACTACTTTATTTTCATCTCTGGGGACCTGATTAACCAGTTTCAGTGCATTTTGTTATCTGGTGAGATGCTCTGCAACAAGCTCAACACAGACAAGTGGACATTTTGACCCCACAGCCTCATCTATACATGCCAGGTGGTGCCAGAAGCATAGCCAGGTGCAAACTCATGAAAATGCTAGAAAGACTCAGTCAAATCCATAAACGAATGTGGCAGTCTCTGCTCAGGAAGGCTTCCCTCTTAGCTCAGTTGGTAAAGAATCTGCCTGCAATGCAGGAAACCCAGGTTTGATTCCTGGGTCGGGAAGATCCCCTGAAAAAGAAAATGGCAACCCACTCCAGTATTCTTACCTGGAGAATCCCATGGACAGAGGACCCTGGCAGGCTACAGTCCATGAGGGTCACAAGAGTCGGACACAACTTAATGATTAAACCACCACCATGCTCAAAAAATATTTCTGAAAGTCCTGTGCCAAAATGTTCATGGTACCTCTACTCCTAATCTCCAAAACTGGAAATAACCCAAACACACATCAGCAGTAGAACTATTTAATAAATAGTGGAATTTTCTGAAATATTCATGCAGTGAGATACCCTATGGCAATGAGAATGAAAAACCTACAGTTATACCCAGAAACACTGATGAATCTTTAAAATGCACTCAGATTGTCTGAGGCAGATAGAAGAAAAGAACAAAATATAGGATTCCATTTATTCCAAGTTCAAAAGTAGACAAAAGTAATCTATGATTTTATAAGTCAGGATAATCATTAGCTTTGATAGGGTGGAAAAGAGGAGATTCTGATTAAAAAGTGGCATGAAGCGGGCTACTGAGATGCTGGGAAGTTCTGTTTCTTAATTGTAAGCTGGTTATGCAGGTATAATTGTTTAATGAAAAGAGATGATTTGTGTACTTTTCGATATATACATACACACACACACATATATATACACACACACACAAATATATGTTCGGCTGTAAAATATGCATAATAAGTAAATCAATTGTTGAAGACCAACTGAGTTTGGTTGTCCATTCTGGAGCTCTAAAGACAAGCTGGGAATGTATAAGAAAGTCTAACTTATCTTTCCACTCTGTGGTTCTACCTTCTTAAAATCACAAACATCTTTCTGATGAAAGATGCTGAAATAGCTTTCAGCAAAGGAAAATCAAGCTGATCATAGAACCAGAGGAGTCCAGGAGGACAGAAGGTAATAAAAAAAAGAGAACTAGTTTTCATGGATGTTCCTTTGTCTGCCATGTCCTTCCCTCACTTCTGCCCAATGAAAAACTAACCACCTTCAAGTTTCATTTATGACACTTCCTCCATGAAGACATCCTTGATTGTCATAAACAAAAATGATCTCTCCTTTGAAATTTGTAGGCCACTTGTCAACACTATTCATCATATATTATAATGCCATGCATGTGTGCATGTTCAGTTGCTTGGTGTCCCACTTTTTGTGACACCATGGACTGTATCCCACCTGGTTTCTCTGTCCGTCGGATTTCCCAGGCAAGAATACTAGAATGGGTTGCCATTTCCTTCTCCAGGGGATATTCCTGACCCAGGGATTGAACCCAGCTCTACTGCATCTCTTGCATTGGCAGGTGGATTCTTTACAATCGAGACACCTGGGAAGCCCCTTTCGGTTCAGTTCATTCATTCAGTAGTGTCCAACTATTTGCAACCCCATGGACCGCAGCATGCCAGGCTTCCCTGTCCATCACCAACTCTTGGAGCTTACTCAGACTCATGTCCATTGAGTCAGTGATGCCATCCAACCATGTCATCCTCTGTCATCCCCTTCTCCTCCTGCCTTCATTCTTTCCCAGCATCAGGGTCTGTTCAAATGATTCAGTTAATCGCATTAGGTGGCCAAAGTATTGGTGCTTTAGCTTCGACATCAGTCCCTCCAATGAATATTCAGGACTGATTTCCTTTAGGATTGACTGGTTGGGATGAGAGTCCAAGGGACTCTCAAGAGTCTTCTCCAACACCACAGTTCAAAAGCATCAGTTCTTCAGTGCTCAGCCTTTTTTTATACTCTCACATCCATACGTGACTACTGGAAAAAACATAGCTTTGACTAGACTGGCCTTTGTTGGCAAAGTAATGGCTCTGCTTTTTAATACGCTGTCTAGGTTAGTCATAACGTTTTTTCCAAGGAGCAAGTGTCTTTTAATTTCATGGCTGCAGTGATTTTGGAGCCCCTCCAAAAGAAAGTCTGTCGCTGTTTCCATTGTCTCCCCATTTATTTGCCATGAAGTGATAGGATCAAATGCCATGATCTTAGTTTCCTGAATGTTGAGTATTAAGCCAACTTTTTGCTCTCCTCTTTCACTTTCATCAAGAGGCTTTTTAGTTCTTCTTCACTTTCTACTATAAGTGTGGTATCATCTGCATATTTGTGGTTATTGATATTTCTCCTAACAATCTTGATTCCAGCTTATGCTTCATCCAGCCCAGCATTTCTCATGATGTACTCTGCATATAAATTAAATAAGCAGGGTGACAATATACAGCCTTGATGTACACCTTTCTCAATTTGGAGCCAGTCTGTTGTTCCATGTCCAGTTCTAACTGTTGCTTCTTGACCTGCATACAGATTTCTCAGGTCAGGTGGTCTGGTATTCCTATCACTTGAAGAATTTTCCACAGTTTGTTGTGATCCACACAGTCAAAGGCTTCGGCATAGTCAATAAAGCAGAAGTAGATGTTTTCCAGGAACTCTCTTGCTTTTTTATTGATCCAATAGATGTTGACAATTTGATCTCTGGTTCCTCTGAAGCCCCTTAGATGCTTTATAATGAATAAACTTATTATGCGTGAAACCAAGCAGGGCCCTGAGGAGCCTTACCGAGGATGAACCCTGACCTGTCCCCTGCCTGCCTCTCATTTGTAGTCCTTCTTTGAGATCCAAAGAGTAAACTGAATCAGAGAAGTGAAAAAAAATGCAGAAACAAAGGAAATGAATCAAGCAAGACGATATAATAATAGTTAAGCCATAAAACAAAGTCAAGGACCTTTTGTTTCTCCCTAATGGTGATCGATAATATCCTGAGCCATATCCTTGAGTTGTTTTGTAGATACTAAAACCCCTACCAGGTAGATGAAGTTAACTGCATGCTGACCCCAGACTAGTTGGAACCAGTAGATTGATGACTGAGATTCCTGAAACATCACCCTGTTACCTCACCCTCAGCCGATCAGAAGGAGGTGCATAAGCTGACCACACACTCTATGACTGTCTCTTGCACCTTGCTTTTAAATACCCTTTCCTGAAAGCCACTGGGGAGTTTGAAACTTTTGAGCATGTGCTGCCCATTCTCCCTGCTTGGGCGCACACTGGGCACCTTGCAATAAACGTTTAATTTCCTTCATCACAACCGGTGTCAGTAGACTGGCTTTACTGACTACTGAGTGAGAAGACCCAAGTCTGGCTCAGTAACACACACATCCCATGTAGGCTTGCCTTACAGGAAGTCATGTTCTTTTTTATGTTTCCCACTATAGCCTAAGCTCCATAAGAACAGGCACTTCTTCACAGTAATATCCTCCAAGTTAGGCAACTCTGGGATTTAGGTGCTTGAGTTGAATCACCTAAAGAATGCTTGCCCTTTCTCACATGGCAATACTCAAAGCAATCAAAGGAGAATTTCCATAAAACTCATACCACAAATTTTCCTCTCTCTGGGGTGAACAACCTACTCCCATTTGCCCTTGGCTGCACCAGTTTGGGTACTAAAAAGCTCATAGTTGGAGAAACCCCTCAGTCCCAGACAAACCAGGAAGGTTGACCTCCCCTACCTGCATCAGTGCTTATATACCAGGACTGGCAGCTGTTTTTAATGGATGAACAATATCATGATCCTATGTAAAGCCAAGCCCTTGTTCTGGTCGGCATTTCCTCTGCCCACTTTAGGACTGTGCTCTAGAGACTCTCCTCTCTCCTTCCTGCATCAGCAGTCTTCTTCTCTACTGAGCCATTCCCATCAGACACCAACAAGCTGGAATTTTTCCTATTTAAAAAGGTGTTAAAATTTTGAAAACAGCAACAACAAAACCCTCAAAGCTACATGTTTGTCAAGCTACAACCCATTTCTTGTCTTTAAAACAAGATTGCTTGAATGAATTGTCTATATGACACAAGTCCTCTTTCCCCCATTCTTGGTTGAACCCCCAGGAGTTTATCCCCAACTCGCCACAGATACAGGTCTTATCACAATCTGCCAACAATCTGAAATCTTCCTTGACTGTTGAGTTATGAGAAATAAATTTCTCAGACTGAGCCACTAAATTTTGTCATTTTTTAAAATTTTACCTTTTTATTAAAGTATAGTTGATAGTGGGCTTGCCAGGTGGCACTAGTGGTAAAGAACCCACCTGCCAAAGCAAGAGAAATAAGAGATGCAGCTTCTATCCTTAGGTTGGGAAGATCCCCTGGAGGCATGCAAGGCAACCCACTCCAGTATTCTTGCCTGGAGAATCCCGTGGATAGAAGAGCCTGGTGGGCTATGATCCATAGGGTCCCAAAGAGTTGGACACGACTGAAGCAACTTAACATGTATGCACGCATAGTTGATAGTGTCATATTTTTAAACATAGAAGTTTCCTGATAGCTCAGTTGGTGAAGAATCCATCTGCAATGCAGGAGACCCCAGTTTGATTCCTATGTCAGGAGATTGGCTGAAGAAGGGAAAGGCTACCCACTCCAGTATGTTGGCCTGGAGAATTCCATGGACTGTATATAGTCCATGGGGTCACAAAGAGTCTACACGACTGAGCAACTTTCACTTTCCCTTTCAAGTAATAGAGCTCAGAACCACCATATGTATTTGTTTGGTTTATATATCTTTCCTGCACTTCACACTTGTATACCCAGCTATTATGCAAAAGAGTAGGCCAGGACTTAGTGACTAAACCACCACTACTCTGCAATCAGTTGAATACATAAAGAGTATCTCATACTTCAGGAGTCAAAGTAGACTTCTAATTTCCATCCCTAAGCACTCCCCCTCTTAGAAAAAAGTCCTCCATTCTTCTCATCCAGGTTCCAAACCATGAAATCACCCCATCACTTCTCCTCTCATATCCCACATTCAGTCCACCAGGGAAGGCCATCAGCATCTCTTGCCAGATACTTACCAAGAGCTTCCTAACTGGTCTTCCTGCTTCCTCCCTGGCCCTAAGCCCTGTCAACACAGGAACCAGAGTAATCCCTTAGAAACAGGTCAGTGTCAGTCACTTTTCTGCTCAACCAGAGGCTTCTCATCTCACTAAATCCAGAGTCCTTAGCTTGACCTGCAAAGCCAGCCCATCTTGTTCTGTTACCTGTGTGACCTCCTCTCCCACCACTGTCTTCCTCTCTTCCTCTGCCCTGCCCACTGGCTGCCTTGCTCTTTCTGAAACACCATAGCTACCCTAGCCTCCCAGGCATGAACTTGCTGCTTCTCCTGCCCAGAAGGCCCTTCCCCCAAAGGAGAACATGATCCACTCCCACACTTTCTCAATCTCGCCTCAGATTTTAAATTCCTCCTTTTGACTTTTAAATTATGTGCATTCTCAGTCACTTCAGTCACGTCCAACTCTTTGCAACCCCACGGGCTGTAGCCCACCAAGCTCCTCTGTATGAGATTCTCCAGGCAAGAATAATGGAGCGGGTTGCCATTTCCTCCTCCTGGAGATTTTTCAGACCCAGGGATCCAGCCCTGGTCTCCTGCATTGCAGGTGGATTCTTTACCATCTAAACCACCAGGAAAGCCCCTAGATAAAACTGTGGCGGGGGGGGGGGGGGTGGGGGGGGGGGGGGGGGCAGGGGAGTGCTTCCTAGGTGGCGCTACTGGTAAAGAATCCACCTGCCAATGCAGGAGGTGTAAGAGATGTGGCTTCAACCCCTGGGTTCGGAAGATCCATGGAGGAAGGCATGGCAACCCATTCCAGTATTCTTGCCTGGGAAATCCCATGGACAGAGGAGCCTGATGGGCTAGAGTCCATGGAGCCACTAAGAGTCAGACAAGACTGAGCATCTGAGCATCAATTTAAGAAATATTTTCCAAGTGATAGACTCATGTTATAGACTCAGTACTCGTTCTCTGTACAGAGGCCATGAAGATGAACACAATATGACCTCTGCCCTTAAGGAAACTGCTAAATCAGCCTGGAGACCGGGCTTTCCAGGAAGCTTTCCTAGTGACGGTGGCCCCTATGATGAATCTTGCAGGAAAAGTAGAAATTCATTGGTGGAGGAAGGAGTGATCAGGCAAGTAAGTGCCTTTCAGGGAGAGTGTAGCAATTACTAATGTGTGTGGGTTTGACATATGCCACATTTGGAGGTCACAAGATCAGCCTTACCACTCCCAAAACCTGGTCACTTGCTGCTATGTGAGCACAAGAGACGCTAAGTTAAACACAGAGGATGGGAGCCCAGGCGATGTGCTACTGGGGTGACCAAGACCCACGACCAAACATAAGGCTGCAAGCACTGTTATGACAGACGGGACTCAGGAAAACTGTTAGAATGAGCAGTCCAATAGAAGGAGGGAGACATCGCCCAGCATATGGGCAGAACTGAAGAACAGGGATTCCTGCGACAAACATTTAGAAAGAGAAATAGTGGTGGCTCCATTATGCTGAGAGCCTTCAGTGAACCAGTCTCCTGATACTCGTGTCCTCCTCAGTCTCTCCCCTTGAATCTGGGCTCCAGCTGTGACTTGCTTTAACCAAACAGTTCTCAACCAGGGGAGATTTTTTCCTGCAGGGGATATTTAACAGTGGAGACAATTTTCTTTGGCACTAGTGATAAAGAAACCTGCCTGCCAATGCAGGAGACTAAAGAGACACAGGTTCAAGGCCTGGGTCAGGAAGATCCCCTGGAGGAGGGCACAGCAACCCACGCCAGTATTCTTGCCTGGAAAAGCCCATGGACCGAGGAACCTGGTGGGCTACAGTCCATAGGGTCACAGAGTCAGACATGACTGAAGTGACTTAGCACACACGCACAGAGGAAGTGGAAGCTCTACTGGAATCTAGTAGGTAGAGGCCAAGGCAGTGTTAAATATCAGCCAGTGTGGTTCCCCCACCATCCCTCTGTCTGTGGCAAAGAAGCCTCTGGACTCAAATATCAATGGTGCTGAGGTTGAAAAATCAACAGAAGGCAATCTAAGCCTTAAGACAATATGCCTTAAGGATCTAGAAGCTTCCACCCTTCCACTCTTGGAAGCAGAAGACTCCCTAGAAAGACCACATGAGTGACTGCACGGAAAGGGAGCAATCCGAAGACTACATGGAACACTGAGCACTCAGCTGACAACAAGGAGAAGGTCCCAGGCAGGCTCTTTCAGCCAGCCCCCAACCATTTGAGATGCCAGACATATGAATCAAGATGCTGTCACGGATGTTCCAGCACCAGCAGACGTCACACACAAGTTGTTCCTGCTAAGCACTGTCCAAATTACAGAATTGAGAGCCAATGAAAATGTCAACATAAGTCACTAGGTTTGGGGAGGGTTTATTACACAGGAATAGATAGATGACAGAGCCAACAGACTAGGCACTGTTCCAAGCACATTCTGACTGTGGTGCTGGTTTAGTCACTGAGTCATGTTCTACTCTTGCGACCCCATGGACTGTAGCCCACCAGGCTCCTCTGTCCATGGGATTCTCCAGGCAAGAATACTCGAGTAGGTTGCCATTTCCTTCTCCAGGGGCTCTTCCTGACCCAGGAATCGGACCTGGGTCTCATTCAATGCTGGCAGATTCTTTACCGACTGAGCTACAAGGGAACCCCACATTCTAACTACTATCCTACAAAATGAGGATATCACTTTAACAGGGACACCTAATCACACAAACATAAAGAAGCTAAATACCAGCTCAAAGTTAACAAAACTAGGAGGCAAGAGAGTTGGGCTTTAAACCCAAGCAGCCTACCTCCAGAGGCTTAACCATCAAGTCATACAGGCTGCCTGGTCACTCATTCATTCACTCATTCAACAAACACTCATGAAGAAGAACATATTCTGTGTCAGGCAGGTTCTATGCACATGGGATACAACCTGTATCCCAGGTTATATTCACAGGGGATACAACAGAGACCAAAAGAGAAATTTTCTAGTCTCATGGAACTTAATTCTAGTGAAGTCTGAGAAGCATAGGAGTATGCTTTGGGCAATAAGGCATTGATTTCTTTCCTGGCTACCAGGCATCTCTTCTAGCATCCCCAGTTCCACCAAAGAATTACCCTTCCTTTCTGATACAAACTGCTAAGACTGTTACTCAATGTGGCCAGCCCTCCCTCACCAAGCCAAGCCAAACATTTCTATTCTAGGATCTGAATCTTCAGAAAAGTAGCAAAAAGACTGAAACTGGTTGGAACTCATTCATTCCAGGGATGGCTCTGAGACAAAACTGTTGAAAATCTCTTGCTACCAAGATCTCCAAATCTGCCCTGCTTTCTACCCATTTATGAGCCTTGTTCTATAAGCATTTTGTTGTTCTGTGAGCCATCTGATATCTTGCTAATAAATTCCTGTGCTGACTTAGGCAGAGGCCATTCTGATGCTTGTGGTTGAAGAACTCTAATTATAAGCCTGGAGTTCAAGAGGTCTCTGGGCCCAGAGGCAAGACAGGTAGGAATAAACAGTAATGGTGTCCCCCAGAAATCTCCGTTAACTTTGTCTCCGGTTTCTTGATATGGGTAACTCAGCCTCCCTCAATTTATTTAAAGTGTTAAATGAAAACAGTTTCAAGCCTCCTTCTTCCAATTAGATTACTGTACTAAGACCTTGGGTAAAGAATCTGCCTGCAGTGCAGGAGACACAAGAGACATGGGTTCGATCTCTGGGTCAGGAAGATCCCCTGGAGGAGGGCATGGCAACCCACTCCAGTATTCTTTCCTGGAGAATCCCATGGACAGAGAAACCTGACAGGCTATAGTACACAGGGTTGCAAAAAGTCAAATATGACTGAAGCAATTGAGCACACATGCACTGAGACCTTAGCAGAAAGTCTACAGAGGATGAGAAGTTTGGATAGTATCACGACTCAATGTACGTGAGTTTGAGCAAACTCTGGAAGACAGTGAAGGACAGGGAAGCCTAGCACATTGCAGTCTATGGGGTCACAAAAAGTCAAACATGGGTTGAACAACAACAAAGACCTTTCTGCATAGAAATCCTAGAGACAACTGGAAATAGTTTGTAAAGCAAAGACTGAGACACAAGACACCAGTGAATAGAACTGTAATAAAGACACAAGACTATTTAGAAGTCCAACTGGCAGGATTAAGCTTGAGCTCAGGACCAGACCAGCAGCACCTGCCTGAGGAAAGAGAAATTCCAGGCCCTGTCCCAGACTCCCTGAGTCTAATCTCTGGGGTGGGCACCAGGAATTGTCATTTTTGTATAAATGATTCTAGGGCTCGTGAAGACCTGATAATCATTTATTCAGTGCTGGGTTAGAGCCCCTAAAGTAGTGTTTGTCAAACTTTAACATGCAGACATGTGATCCTGCTAAAATCAGATTCTGATTCAGGAGGTTTGGTGGGGGGAGCCTGAGATTCTGCACTTTTAACAAGCGGGCAGATGATGCCTTATGGCTCAGATGGGTCATAGTCTGGGTGGGGCAAAGCCTGAAGCTGGGAGGCAGAAGGCACAGACCCAGGAAAGAAGCTGGGACATAGACAGGACTTGACAGCTCACTCCTTGGTGAACCAACAGAAGGAAATCATAGAACCTGCAAAACCAACAACTAGATTCTTCTTCCTTTTTTTTTTATTTTAAATGTTTCCGGCTTTTCTAAAGGTTGGAAAAATTAAAGTTACAACATATGAGAGAGAATTTTAAGCAGCCATTAATAGCATTTTTCCTGGAAAACATTCAAGAAATTAAATGTTTCATAGGAGGAAACTTTTTTGGTGAGGGCTATGCAGAACCTAATTTTTTCCCCTTAATCTTATATCTGCCTTCCTTTTAGAGACACAACCTCCTCATCAAACCCCCTCCTTTGGGGTGTGCACCCCTTACCATGTTTAAGAAATACCACTTTCCACCTCTAGAGCCTGGTCTGTCACATAAGGATCTCCACAACCCACCCAACTCCCCAGGAGTTCATTAAGCCAAGGCTTAGTTATTCCATGCAGAATGGCTCAGCAAAATCATCTAAGAGGCACATGGGCCCTCAAAGCCCTTCAGAGTCCCATCATCTGTGGGGGATGTGGAGATCCCATTGTTGTTGGTGCTGTTAGTCGCTAAGTCATGTCTGACTTTTGCGACCCCATGGACTGTAGCCCGCCAGGCTCCTCTGTCTATGGGATTTCTCAGGCGAGAATACTGGAGTGGGTTGCCATTCCTTTCACCAGGAGATCTTCCGGACCCAAGGATTGAACCCATGTCTCCTGCATTTGCAGGCAGATTCTTTGCTACTGAGCCACCTATGAAGCCCAGGGACCTCATTCTTGGTCCAATTTAGCGTCTCTCTCCAATGTGAATTGAAAATGGACCTCTTTATTCTTCAAATAGACAAGGAAGAATGAACAAACAGTCCAACAACTGGATTCTTAATCACTGCAGTGCTGCCATTCTCTGGCTTAACCCAAGGAGCCCCTAAAGCAGCTAGGAGACTCAATCCATGAATTCAGTCCTTAAATAGCTACTTTGCCTGACCTTTTCTCTCTGATTCCTTGTCCAGCATTGCAAGATGAATCAAAAACAAAGTTGTGACTCCAAAGTTCAATCTGATGTAATTGGGTGCTTTGTTCTTAATTAGAGTGCGAAGTACTCTTTTTGCAGGTCATTGCATTTGTGTAGATAATAGTTTCGTGTTTACTGTTCTAATAAAAACTACTTCTCATTATGATAATAAAAGTGTTACAAAGCTGACCTAGACAGTTTTGGCATGATGGGTGAGACGGAATCAAATTATTCTGAAGAGCTTGTGAATATTTACTTAGTAGACATGACCCTTCCCTTTCTGTTCATTGATGTACTTAACAATAATCATGGCCCAGGTCTTATGTTGAGCACTGACATTTTTCATAAGGATTATGTGGTCCCAAAGGCCAAGAAGCTCAGAAACTCAGCCTCTGTGTGTTGTCTGATGAACCTCACAGGATCCACTCCATTGCTGGATTTATTTATTAAATGGAAAACTATGTGCAAATCCTTGTTCCATGTCCTCTGGAGGAAACCCAGAAATGAAGGTAGAGTTCCAAATGGTAGGGAATAAACAACAGGTGGTCTGGGTTTTGTTCAAAATGTGAGTCACACCAAAAATGAGTGTGGTTTTTTTTTTTTTAAGAGTCATTTCCACTCCAGATCTGAATGTATGCTACTCAGCACAAAGTGAGTATTTAATAGCCACCATAAATAGCTGTCTATTAAGGCAAAGCTCTATTGAACTGATATTTTTTCAAGTGTGAGCAGCATTTGCAGGGCTGAGCTGGGAATGGAACCTCTTTCAAAGTCTTTTATCCCCTACAGACAGAAGTCCATCAAATCAAAAGTTTGAAAACCTCTGGTTTATGTTAGAATCACTTCTCAAATAGCAATGTCAAGACAGATGAATGATATTAACATCACTTGAAGGTATGTGTTAAGCACCCGCACACAAATTCTTTGTGACAGGGCTATGCTGGAAATGATTAGAGAGAGAATGTGAGACCATAGAAAGAAGTGCAGAGTCAGGACAAGCAGAGGAAGAAGGACCATCAAGGAAAGGGCAGAAAGGAAGGATGTGTTGACACAAGCTCTAGGTAAGAAGATACAAAACTCATCACCAGCACCTTCAGAGACTGAAGAAGAAAATAAAAGCATCACAAGGAATGTCACCTTATTGGAGAGGCCTGCCCTGACCTATGTACCTAAAATAAATATTCTCATCTCTACACATCATTTTCCATGCACTGATATTGCTGTACTTTTCCCCATGATGCTTTTTACTACATGACGTTATTTTATGTGCTATGAATATATATTTGTTTATCTTATGCTTTCAGTTACAACGTAAGCCCCATGATGTCAGGAACCTGGTTTTTTTCACTATTGTATCCCTAAACCTAGAGTAGTGCCTGGCAATAGCAAGCACTCAACAAAATATGTATTAAATGAACTAAATGAATGAAACCAGTAAAGGAATTCGAGGAGAGGAAAAGGCAGAATACAAGTACAAGTTTTATATTATAGATGTAAGGAATAAGGATGGGGAGGGAAGAGAGAAAATAGAAGTAGAATATTTTATCAAATTTCTTGAGATTAAAAAGATATAAGAGATTCTAAACTCACCCTGAATCCAATCTAAGCAGCCTAGAAGCATTGTAAAACATTTGTGAGCAATCCCATGGACTGTAGTCTGCCAGGCTCCTCTGTCCATGGAATTCTCCAGGCAAGAATACTGGAGTGGGTAGCCATTCCCTTCTCCAGGGGATCTTTCTGACTTGGGTCTCCTGCCTTGCAGGCAGATACTTTACCGTCTGAGCCACCAGGGAAGCCCACTTTAGAACAGAAGCATCAAATAATTCTCAAGGAGAAAAACCAAGCCCTTGATTCTGGGTAAAACGGCTCATAGACTCCAAAGACCCTCCAACCCCACCCATTCCAGCAACTTGACTTGCCACCGGGGTGCATCAGATCCTCCTGGGAAGTCACAGAGAGGGAGCATTGAGTGTCACATGGAGGACCTACATGGTGGTCCAGTGGTTAAGAATCTACCCGCCAAAGCATGGGATATGGGTGTGATTCCTGTTCCAGGAAGATTCATGTTACAGGGCAACTAAACCCATGTTCCACAACTAATTAGCCTGTGTGCCCTTGAGCCTGTGCGCCCTTGAGCCTGTGCTCTGCAACAAGAGAAGCCACCAGTGAGAAGCTCATATACCACAACTAGAGAGTAGTCCCGGCACAGCAATAAAGACCCAGTGTAGATGGCCACCCCCAGCCACCGCCCCCAAAAATGTCCCTTGGGAGCTGCTCAAGAAAAGAGGCAAGCAGAGTTAATAAGGGGGAAATGCTTTATAAATTTAGTGACTAATCAGAAAAGAGAACTTGATTAACCATCCCGCCTACCGCCCCCTGGTCCCTGCAGACAGTGTCTCATTGTTGGGATTATGTTTACTCAAAAAAAGACAAAGCCTCAGCTGTGAGTCTGTGGTGGTGCATGCCTAGTACTTGTTTTACCAAATGTCTTTGTGCCGGCAGGAGTGATTCGGTAGGGGCCAGTTTAGGCCAAGGATAAAGGAGCATCTTGTGACTCCACCAAGAAGAAAATGCATCCCAAAACACCTTCTCCATCAGAATCCTGCATTAATTTGTCCTTGCCTTGTGTGTACTCATCTCACACGCTAGTAAAGTAATGCTTAAAATTCTCCAAGCCAGGCTTCAGCAATACGTGAACAATGAACTTCCAGATGTTCAAGCTGGTTTTAGAAAAGACAGAGGAACCTGGATCAAATTGCCAACATCTGATAGATCATCGAACAACCAAGAGAGTTCCAGAAAAACATCTATTTCTGCCAAAGCCTTTGACTGTGTGGATCACAATAAACTGTGGAAAATTCTGAAAGAGATGGGAATACCAGACCACCTGACCTGCCTCTTGAGAAACCTGTATGCAAGTCAGGAAGCAACAGTTAGAACTGGACATGGAACAACGGACTGGTTCCAAATGGGAAAAGGAGTACCCTGCTTATTTAACTTATATACAGAGTACATCATGAGAAATGCTGGGCTGGAGGAAGCATAAGCTGGAATCAAGATTTCTGGGAGAAATGTCAATAACCTCAGATATGCAGATGGCATCACCCTTATGGCAGAAAATGAAGAAGAACTAAAGAGTCTCTTGATGAAAGTGAAAGAGGAGAGTGAAAAAGTTGGCTTAAAGGTCAACATTCAGAAAACTAAGATCATGGCATCCAGTCCCATCATTTCATGGCAAATAGATAGGGAAACAGCTGAAACAGTGGCTGACTATTTTTCTGGGCTCCAAAATCACTGCAGATGGTGATTGCAGCCATGAAATTAAAAGAGGCTTACTCCTTGGAAGGAAAGTTATGACCAACCTAGACAGCATATTAAAAAGCAGAGACATTACTTTGCCAACAAAGGTCCGTATAGTCAAGGCTATGGTTTTCCAGTGGGCATGTATGGATGTGAGAGTTGGACTGTAAAGAAAGCTGAGCACCGAAGAATTGATGCTTTTGAACTGTGGTGTTGGATAAGACTCTTGAGAGTGCCTTGGACTGCAAGGAGCTCCAACCAGTCCATCCTAAAGGAGATCAGTCCTGGGTGTTCATTGGAAGGACTGATGCTGAACCTGGAGCTCCAATACTTTGGCCACCTGATGCGAAGAGAAAAGACCCTGATGCTGGGAAAGATTGAGGGCAGGAGGAGAAGGGGATGACAGAGGATGAGATGGCTGGATGGCATCACCGACTCAATGGACATGGGTTTGGGTGAACTCAGGGAGTTGGTGATGGACAGGGAGGCCTGCTGTGCTGCAATTCATTGGGTCGCAAAGAGTCAGACACGACTGAGTGACTGAACTGACTGACTGACCGTGTGTACTGACTGCCAGCCCTTAATCATTCTCAGACCAAAAGGATATACACATAGCAGAGTGTTTCTTTCCTGAAAACAAAATTCAAACAGGAGTTGACTTGGAAATAGGAGGTTAACTCTGAAGAGTTAGGGGAAAACTGAGGGACACTTTATTATTTTATGAAAACAATAACATGATTAAATTTGTTGCTTGTTTCCTTGCTTTATTTGTTATATCTAATATTTTTGAAAATGCAATTTTATTTTTTAAAAGTGATGCATTTGAGTACTTATTTTGCTTTCTTTTTTTTTTCCATTTGACAGTTTGAATGTACGTATTTTTTTTAAGTAAATTAGATTTAGGAGAGGATTGTGTTAATAAAGGTTGATGGCCATTAGATTTAAAACTATTTGAAAATATAACTACTAACACATCCCACACCAGTCAGAATGGTCACCACCAAAAGTCTGCAAATAAAGAATCCTCTGGTGGTCTGGTGGTTAGGACCCAACACTTTTACTGCTGAGGCCAGGCACAACCCCCCACCCCAGAGCCTGTAAATAATAAATGCTAAAGTGGATATAGAGAACAGGGAACACTCCTACAATATTGGTAGAAATGTAAATTGATAAAACCAGTATGGGGAAACAGTATGGAGGTTCCCTATAAAACTAAAAATAGAATTACCACATGATCCTGTCCACTCTTGGCCATATATCAGAGGAAACTTTAATTGGAAAAGATACATGTACCCTAATGTTCATAGCAGCACTATTCACAGAAGCCAAGACATGGAAGCAACCTCAATGTCCACTGACAAACGAATGGATAAAGAAGATACCGTATATACAATATATACAATGGAATACTACTTGACCATAAAAAAGAGTGAAATAATGCCATTTGCAGCAACATGGGTGGACTCAGAGATTATCATACTAAGTGAAGTAAGTCAGACAGAGAAAGAAAATATCATGATATCATTTATATGTGAAACCTAAAATAATGATACAAAAGAACTTATTTACAAAACAGAAATGAACCCACAGACAAAGAAAAGAAATCTGTGGTTACCAAATGGGAAAAAGGCAGAGGGATCAATTTGGAATTTGGGATTAACAGATACCAACCATTGTATACAAAACCGAGAAACAAGGACTTACTATATTCAGTATCTTGTAATAATCTATAATAGAAAGGAATCTTAAAAAATATATATATATATGTATAACTGAATCACTTTGCTATACATCTGAAACATTGCTAATCAACTATACTTCAATTAAAAAAGAAAGAAAATAGAACTACCAGTCAGATATGTTTTATAGTATTATGTAAATTTTAGCACAGGTGTATCATAATAACAAGTAATTCTTACTTATCACTATGTCTTATGAACTGTTCTGAGTTCTTTGTTTTGTGCTTATTTATTTAATTCTTACAACCAGATGAGGAAAGTACTATTTAATCCTTGCTTACAGATGAGGAACTGGCAGTGGGTGGGGAGGAGTGGCAGATGTAAGAAACATCAAAGTCCTGTGGTTGTACCATTCCTAACTTCACAATTATAACATAGAGATGTGATGTAAGCTGTCCTGGATTCTTTTTCTAATAGTATTTGCTTATTTATTGAGTTATTTATTTATTTGACTGTGTTGGGTCTTATATGCAACACATAGGATCTTTGTTGTGGCACACAGATTAAGTACACCAAACTTAAGTGTATAATGATGACTTTTTTTACATATATATCCACCAGGAAATTATCACCTGATCAAAATACAAAATATTTCCAACATCCCCCCAAAAGGGGTTCCTTTGTGCCCCTTCCTAGTCAAAGGCTCCCCAAAAGGTAACTGTTATTCTCTTATCATCATAGATCAGCTTTATCTGTTCTTGAACTTCATGTAAATAGAATCACCCGTATGTATCAATCTGGGGCTTCTTATACCCAGCATTATGTCTGAGAAAGCCAACCATGTTGTTGCATGTATTAGTAATTCGTTCTTTTGTATTGCTGTATAGCATTCCATTTTGGTCTTCCCCAGTGGCTCAGGCAGTAAAGAATTCACCTGCAATGGAGTAGACACAGGTTTTATCCCTGGGTCAGGAACATCCCCCTGAGTAGAAAATGACAACCCACTTGAGCATTCTTGCCTAGAAAATGCCACGGACAGAGGAGCCTAGCGGGCTACAGTCCATGGGGTTGCAAAGAGTCAGACAAAACTGAGCACACACATGTATTCCAATTCTATGAATATTCTATCATTATTTATTCATTCTTCTATTGATGGACTTCTGGATTGTTTCCAGCTTTTGAAAGTGAAAGTGCAAGTCACTCAGTTGTGTCTGACTCTTTGCCACCCCATGGACTACACAGTCCACAGAATTCTCCAGGCCAGAATACTGGAGTTGGTAGCCTTTCCCGTCTCCAGGGGATCTTCCCGACCCAAGAATTGAACCCAGGTCTCCCGCATTGCAGGTGGATTCTTTACCAGCTGAGCCACAAGGGAAGCCCATTGTCACAATAGTTGCACAATTGTTTTTCTTGGCCATGTTTATGGGATCTTAATTCCCTGACCAGGGATTGAACCCAGGGCCTTATCAGTGAAAGCACCAAGTTCTAACCACTGGACCACCAGGGAATTCCCTTCCAGCTTTTAGTTCTTATGAATAAAACTGCTATGAATATTATATTTCATGTCTTTTAAAAAAATGCTCTTATTTTTCTTGGGTGTATACTTAAGAGTGGGATTGCTGGTTCATAGAGTTGATACATATTTAGAGTTGATAGATATTGCCAAACTGTTTTCTAAAATGGTGACGCCAGCTTATGCTCCCACTAGCAACACATGGGAGTTCCAGTTGCTTCACATTCTTGCCAACTCTTTGTCATTCAGGTAGGCGTGTAGTGGTATCTCATTGTGGTTTTAATTTGCATCTCCCTGTTAACTAAGAATGTCAAGTGGCTTTTCACATCCTTATTAGCCATTTGGATATCTTTTTTGTAAAATGCCTTTTAAAATCTTCCACCTATGTATTTTATTTAGGTGGTTTGTCTTTTTTCTCGTTGAATTATAGAAGCTCTTAACACATACTTATTAGGATTCCTTTGTCAAATACATGTAATTTGAGAATAAATTCTCACAGCCTGTCTTCTCTTTTCACTCTCTTAATGGTGTCTTTTAACACCAAATCCTTTTCAGGAATTAGGTAATAAATATATTTTATATGACACAAAAAAGGAGAGAGCTTATCTTGTTAAGTTACCAACATGAACAGTGTAATATAGTTTACGTCAATAACATCAAATTAAATCTATTTCAAATAGCCATTTTACTCATGCAAATATACACTTCAGTATTCGTCCCAAGTTAATTATGTACAAGGAAACACACATGCCTGAGATTCTTCTTGCCCTCAAGGAACTCCATGAGACTGATAGGAGATAAGTTGCAATGATATAATGAGAGAAATGAGAATAGATATATGTACATTTCCAAGAGATGAGGCTGGAGTGAATGAATGAACTGCTAGGGACATCAGGACAGGAGGAAGAACGTTAAATCAGCATCACCCAGGGACACTGCCCAGACCCTTGAATGAAATGGAAGGAGGCAAACTTTCCAGAAGGGGCATGGAAGGCATGGAGGGGTCAAGTGTAAATATTCTGCTCTCTCTAAAGCACTGATTTCCAGTGTGTGGTTTTCAGACCATTTGTACCAGATTGACCTGTAGTACTTGTGAAAATTGTAGGTGACTTACTGTCTTTTCTCCTAGAACTTTGTAAATCAAATCTTTGGATATAGGGCTTTATAACCTGTGTTTTAAACACATCCCTTTAGTGGTTATGATCTTTTTTACACCCTTATGTTTGAAAATCATTGATGTAGGGGAACCAATAGGATACAAGAAATAGTGCCTAGTACCAGTTAGGAAGAACTTTACCTGGAATTTCATGTTGAAGAATTTGGATCAAACCAAGAGGAACATACAAGGACATTAAAGAGGTTTTTAAAGAGAAGAAATTTTAAAAATCAAGATGAATGATCTTGATAAATTTACTTTTTTTTATTTAAAGAAGTAGAAAATCATCATCAAGGAGATCCGTATGATCTTTCTGATAGTATTTGAATCATACTTTGATTAAAAGTCAAAGGAGAAAGTCACGTTCATATTTCTTGTTCTAGATCAGGGATCAACAAACTTATTCTATAAAGAGCCAGACAGTAAACACTTTATGCTTTGCAGGCTACACATTCTCTGTTATACCTACTGAACCATGCTCTAAACATGAACGCAGCCAACCAGTCATAGAAAATAAATATAAATGAATGAGCGTGACTGAGTTCCCACAAAACATCCTTTACAAAATCAGGCAAGCCAAAATTGGCCCATGGGAATTAGTAGTTTGTTTTCTTCAGTTCTATAGCTTCACTTAGTCTAGTTAAAGACTTAACTTCAAGTTTAACTCACAGATATTTTCTCCCCTAAAATCATTTGCAGCCATTTTAAGTAAATATAAATCTGAAACAAATTATGAAGAAAAAAATTAGTAGATTGTTATATATTTTTAGAAGAAAATGCCCAATCAGATGAAAATGTAATGAGGAATAAAGGTGAAAAGCAGGGAGACTGTTTTAGTATACATTTTTTAAAAATTGAGACTTTACCACCAGATATAATGCATCCAAGTTGATCCAAAAATAGAAAAACAGCTACAAAACAGCTTTAAAAAATATATATGGGACATTTGGGAAAGTTTGAATATGATCTACACATTGTGTGCATGCTCAGCCATGTCTGACTCTTTGCAACCCCATGGACTGTAGCCTGCCAGGCTTCTCTGTCCATGCAATTTTCAAGGCAAGAGTGAATTTCCATCTCCTCCTCCAGGGAATCTTCCTGACCCAGGAATTAAACCTGGGTCTCTGGCATTGCAGGCAGATTCTTTACCACTGTCCCTCATGGAAGCCCATGATTTACATATTAGATGATATTAAATCAATGTTACATTTCTTAGATGAAATTATGATAGTGTATAAATGTAGAGAATGTCTTTGTTCTTGGAGATATTGGTTTATATTTAGGGATTAAAGTGTTGTGAAAAATGATTCAACAAAAGGGCAAAATCTCATCAAACCACAGCTGAGATTAAGGGCATGTGAATTTCATGTACTATTTTTGCAACTTTTCTGGGTCTTTGACTTTTAAAAAATAAAATAAAATTGGGAGAACCAAATATTGCAGAGTTGAATATACAGTAGGCTCTTTTCTCCTTTGGAAATGTGGTCTACGTCATAAAAGTTAATTCTGAGTTAGGATTCTATCCTAAAGTAGTGGAACGCCAATAGACACATTCATTTTTAGGCCCCGAGTTGTCATTTATAACTTTTGCCTCCGCCTTGCTGCATTCCCACCCCAGCCCATCCGCCTTTGTTTTCTCTTTTTCTTCCCCCAAGTTGCCTGAAGGAGGGGTGGGTAAAAAAAATTCGCATTCCACAAGGGTGTATGAAATGCTGTAAAACTGTGGCCAGAGCACTGCCCCGGGTCTTTTCAGTCAAGGATGTCCCATGGTGTGGCCCTGACTGTCATTGTTGAGATTTTGAGTCTCTTCTGTGTGGAGTGTGGGAAGGATCGGGATGGGGTGATAGAGGGAGAGCTGCCAAAGGGGACAGAATCATCTGTTTACACAGTTCTCCTCTGTCTCCGGTTTTGAGTCCTGGCCTCTTTTATCTCGCTCTTCTTTCTGGCACAGCCCCAACTCCTCTGGGGGTCATTTCCAGAGTGGAACCCTTGCTGTCACTGTGCCTTTCTGTTTCTATTTCCTTCCCCTTCCCCTCAGCGGTTACAGAACCTCCTGTATGAAAATTTCTCCAAGGGGGACAGGGAGGTTGGCAGTTGCAAATAACTAAACCTTACAAAACATAGCCGGCTGCAGTGTAAATTTATCCTGAAAAAAAAAAAAAATATATATATATATATATAACATGAAAGGAAAGACAAGTAAAGAGCTGTTTAAAAAGAATAGAGCTAACAGTAGCAACCACAAACACACGGTGTATTTGAAAAAGCAGGAGGTTTTCTGTTAGGTACTGAAGTGAAAGTGGCTCTGTCGTGTCCGACTCTTTGTGACCCCGTAGACTTTATAGCCCTTGGAATGCTCCAGGCCAGAATACTGGAGTGAGTAGCCTTTTCCTCCTCCAGGGGATCTTCCCAACCCAGGGGTTGAACCCAGGTCTCCCACATTGCACGCAGATCCTTTACCAACTGAGCTACCAGGGACGCCTTCAATGTTAGGTAGACCTGGGCTAATCTCTGTGATGCCACTAACTGGCAAGATGATCTTGGAAGAATTACTTAACTTCTCTGCACCCCAATTTCCTTACCTCTAAAATGGAACAAATAGCACCTACTTCTTGTCAGGATAAACTGCAGCAATGTAATTTTTCTTCCTGGCTGAGAAGCTTCTAGACAGGTGAACATTGGTCTAGTATAATTGCTGGTTTGACCTAAAAGTGAAAGTGAAGTTGTTCAGTCATCTCCAACTCTTTGTGACCCCATGGACTGTAGCCTACCAGGCTTCTCCTTCCATGGGATTTTCCCAGCAAGGGCACTGGAGTGGGTTGCCATTTCCTTCTCCAGGGGATCTTCCCAACCCAGGAACTGAACCCGGATCTCCCGCATTGCGGGCGGATGCTTTACCCTCTGAGCCACCAGGGAAGTGATTTGACCTTAAAATGATCCTTTATTCCACAAGGATGACTGAGTTCACAATCTAAGCTGAGAGAAAGGGGACAGTTGGATGTGTTTCCCCAGGGCAAAATGGGAAGCCATTCTTTGAAGTCTTTTACATTCAAATACATTCAGGTATTACCAGGGTTTCTCAAAACTGTAATGTGAAGAGGAATCACCTGGGGCTTATGTTAACATGCAGATTTTTATTCTTAAATATGGAGCAGGGCTGGAGTTCTGAACTTTCATCAAGCTCCCAGGAATGTTGCTGCTGTGCTTCTCCAAACCACGTAATGATGAGAAGACCCCCAGAGTCTTCTCTGGAAGAATGAGGAAGCAGAGATCTCCCAGACTGGGAACTCTTAGGACTTCTGCTGCTGTTGTTTGTTTAATCACTCAGTCGTGTTGGCTTCCCTATGGACTGTAGCCCACCAGGCTCCTCCGTCCATGGGATTCCCCAGGCAAGAATACTACAGTGGGTTGCCATTTCCTTCTCCAAGGCATCTTCCCGATCCAAGGATTGAACCTATGTCTTCTGAGTCTCCTGCATTGACAGGTGGATTCTTTACACTGAGCCACCTGGTAAGTCCTCCTAGGACTTCTAGCCTTTTTCTCATTCATCTTTATTCTAATTCTTGTTTCATGGCAGACACTCATTTTAATGCTCTCTCATTTTTTTGTTGTTTTTTTAAGTTTTCTTTCTCTTAAATGCGATGTTCCTTTCACCAGGTTCTAAAGAAGTAAAACTCTTTTCAAAAGGAACTAAGACAACATTGTTAGCTGCCCGTTGAAGCCTCACTACGGAATTAAATAAGCCATGAGTGTCTTCACAAGCATGAAGGAATGAGTTTTGCTGTGGAAAGATGGGAATGAGAAAGGAAGCTTGGTGAACAAGGCCCCATGTGCAACCTTGACCCCCCAGGTCCCAAGGGTGGGCAGGAGACCTACAGTCTCTTCCAATTGTGAAAGTGGGAATAAAAGGGAAAAGCAAAGCTTCTGAGACATGAACCCTTGAACTTGTGCCTTTAGGCTTCTTTCTTCACTTCTCTCTCCAGCCTGCAAGTCAGTGCATGCCCAGCCCTCCCTCCTGCGGAGTGACTGGGGGCCCAGGACTTGCCCAGCAGGTTCTGACCCATTCAAGGCCTCCCTTTGTGAGTCCTGGGAGCTCACAGGTCCCAAAGCTTTTTAAAGGCTTGACTTAGCTTATGTTTTAATGGCAGGGAGTTGTTAACGCAGGAAAGGTTTGGCTAAATTTCTCATCTACAATCACCGAAAGCGTTTTGAGGGTTTTATTTATTTTTTCTTAATCAATCAAAGCAACAAATACTTATGGAGAGTCCATTAAAAGCTAAGAATTAGGTTAAGGACTGTGGAAAATCAAGTTTAATGAGACACTCCACTGCCTTAAGGAGATTTCATTTTATTAAAGGAGACAGACAAACACATTTTAAAAGCCACAAGACATGAATAAATGCTGTAATGCTGAAATGAGAAAGAAGGTACAACTAATCAAGAGATTGGAATGATGGAATCTAGTAAAGGAGAGTCTGTTTTTGCCCAGTGAGTGCCACAGGGCTTGTTATATAAATGCATAAATAGTCAGAATAAATGAACTGGTGAGTATGAATGAGTGAATGCACGCAGAGCAAGACCTTAATTTCTTAGGAAACTCAATCCATTTTCTTCCTGTTTGTTTTTTTCTCTTTTTCTGAACTATCATCTGGTAGCGTCACCCCCCCACAGCCCACACACTGCTCTCCATCCCCTCCCGTGACAGTTAGGCTTAGAGTGCACATCACCCCTCACGTGGCCTTCAGAGTCTGGGGATTGAGGGGGTGGGGGATGCTGCTTGTATACTGGTAGCTGTATGCACCAGCTAGAAACAACTGTTGCCAGTGTTCTCACTGAAGAAAACAGGAGGAGGAGGAAGAATCAGGAGACAGCATGGGGAAGGTGCAATCAAGCAAAGACTGGCCCTTCCTAAAAGGATAGTTACCCAGCAACCTGCCAGTGACCCGTCATGCCTCAGAATCCCATGCAGCTGAATGAGGTCAAAGACCACTGCCCTGTTCACGTGGGGAGGTGCCTGACTGTAGATTCTGCTCAGCTGCACCTCACTTTAATATCTCCAACAGCAGAGAGATATTCTGGGTATGACAAACTGAGAAATTAACGCTGTGCCAAGTTTATAGAATTCTATTCCAATGCTTAAACATTGCTCTATTCAATTGGCATTTATGGAGTGCCTTTTCAGTGCCCACTCTCAAAACCTGTTGGTTGTCTTTTATTGTGACACTGTGTGTGATCAGTAATAGTCTTTGATGAAAATTTGTGAGAGACTTTGAAATGGACAAATTAAAAAAGAAAATGATTTAGGTTTCTAGATGTCCTTTTAGTGGAATACTCAGTGTTGTTTTGTAAACCCACCTTTCAGGATTTCCCTCATTCTGTAGGGTCTATGCCTTTCATTGCCTTTGAGCTATTTCACAACTCTGTAAGTTGTACCAATTGATAGTGATGCCAACAATTCCTGTTCATAGAAATGCAATTTTGTCAAGGTGAATGTGCAGTTCGTTCCACCATATGGAAGGGGCCAGTTTTGCTTCTACTGGCAAATTTATTTCAGTGCTCTTGAAGGCCTCTGTATGGCTCTGTTCTTTGAAATCTCCTTTGAAATGATTTTTACATTTTACTGTTTCTTATTAACTGAGTTAAAGAAAGTGTTTGATACATACACATTTTATTGATATGAAAGCCATGATACTATTATTTTTAGTTATCCTTTACTGTAGGAAAAACAAGATAATAAGACTTCAGACATTTATACTTTAATGGCAATGGAGAAAACAGATCAAATGGAAGCTTGTAATTATGAAAACGTTTTGTATACAAAATAAGTGTTAAAATTGTGTCCACTGGAGCTGATAACTATAAATATAACATGTTCAAGCCTGGTAGTTCTAAGACAGAGAACACTTTGGCATCTATCTTTATTTTTCTTTAGTGGTTATCAGTGCAGTACCATTGGTGTGAAGGAGGAAATATTTTCCTCTATCCTCTTATTGTAAGTGCCTATGGCCTGCAAATTAAATCGAAAAAAGATAGATTGACAGGAGAAAAGGTTTATTGGGCATGGATATGTTGTCACAGAACAAATAAGTGAAAACTAAAAGAAATGGTTAGGCAAGCAGAAACAGATTCACAGGGGAAGAAAGCAAACTTATGATTACCAAAGGGGAAAGGTGGGGCTGGGAAATAAAATCAGGAGTTTGAGACTGACATGTACACACTACTGTATATGAAATAATCAACAAGGACCTACTGTATGTCACTGGGAACTCTACTCAGTATTCTGTAATAACCTAATGGGAAAAGAATTTGAAAAAGAATAGACATATGTAGATGTATTAATATAACTGAATCACTTTGCTATACACCTGAAACTAAGGCAATACTGTAAATCAGTTATCAGCTCAGTTCAGTCACCCAGTCATGTCCAACTCTTTGTGACTCCATGGACTGCAGCACGCCAGGCTTCCCTGTCGATCACCAACTCCCGGAGCTTACTCAAACTCATGTCCATTGAGTCAGTGATGCCATCCAACCATCTCATCCTCTGTCATCCCCTTCTCCTCCTGCCTTCAATCTTTCCCAGCATCAGGGTCTTTTCCAATTAGTCAGCTCTTTGCATCAGGTGGCCAAAGTATTGGAGCTTCAGCTTCAGCATCAGTTCTTCCAATGAATATTCAGGATTGCTTTCCTTTAGGATTGACTGGTTGGATTTTCTTACAGTCCAAGGGTCTCTCAAGAGTCCTCTCCAACTCCACAGTTCAAAAGCATCAATTCTTCAGCGCTCAGCTTTCTTTATAGTTCAACTCTCACATCCATACAGATTACTGGAAAAACCATAGCTTTGACTAGACGGTTCTTTGTTGGCAAATCTGTTATACTCCAATATAAAATAAAACTTTTAAAAAGAAGAAAAAATGGTTAGGCCTGCAAAGAAGTTGTGGAGGACCTGTCAACACAAAATAAAGGGGTGATAAGTTGTAGAAAGGTAAATATATGGGAAAAAATTGCTAGAAGTTAAGGATTATTTTTGCTAAGCTCTGTTTTATGCAGACTCATTTCCATTCTGACTTTTTATCTCTTATGATAAGGGTTGTTTTCCTCCATATGGTCTTGGAGAGGAGAGAAAGCCCATCTTCAGAAAGGGAATTTAATGCCCCGCTTTAAGTCACAAAGAGGGAAGACAGAGACTTCCTGCTGTGTTTATTTCTTAACTGCCATCGCTCAAAATAATCCTTATGCTGAAGTGACATAGTTCGGACTGGTATATTCTGATCCCCTTCACTGACATCAATTCAATTGCTTTATTTGTGCCCCCTTCCTGACATTGGTACAATATGTACCTTATTTCTCCTGATATAATCACTGAAGTTCCCTTTTAAAGCTTTCAGAGCCAGGTCTGGATTTCTGCATAGCTGATCTGTATTCCCTTATTTTCCCAACACATCTAGTTCCCAAGACTTCTTGCCATTAGGGATCCACGAATGAGAATCTAGATTGGATCAGAACTGTTATTTTAATCAAAATAATTAAAGTTATAACCAGTTCAATCTCCAAGGGATGTGGAGAACAATACAGAGGAAGAATGAAGAGGCTGGCTTGAAACTCAACATTTGAAAAACTAAGATCATGGCATCCCGTCCCATCACTTCACGGCAAATAGATGGGGGAAAAGTGGAAACGATGACAGATTTTATTTTCTTGGGCTCCAAAATCTCTGCAGATGGTGACTGCAGCCATGAAATTAAAAGATGCTTGCTTCTTGGAAGAAAAGCTATGACAAACCTAGATAGCATATTAAAAAGCAGAGATATCATTTTGCTGACAAAAGTACATCCAGTCAAAGCTATGTTTTTTCCAGTAGTCATGTATGGATGTGAGAGTTGGACTATAAAGAAAGCTAAGCGCCAAAGAACTGTTGCTTTTGAACTATGGTGTTGGAGAAGACTCGAGAGTCACTTGGACTGCCAGGAGATTCAAATCAGTCCATCCTAAAGGAGATCAGTCCTGAATATTCATTGGAAGGACTGATGCTGAAGCTCAAACTCCAGTACTTTGGCCACCTGATTCTGACTCATAGGAAAAGACCCTGATGCTAGGTAAAATTGAAGGCAAAATGAAGAGGGAGCAGCAGAGGATGAAATGGTTTGATAGCATCACTGACTCAATGGATGTGAATTTGATCAAACTCCAAGAAGTAGTGGAAGACAGAGGAGCCTGGCATGCTGCAGTCCATGGGGTTGCAAAATGTCGGACACGATTTTGCAACTGAGCAACAACAACCTAAGAACTGACGCTATTTCACTTTTGATGTATATGTAGTGGTTCTAACATGTATGTGCTTCTCTACTGTTCTATACTGCACCTTCACATACTAATATGAAGTGACCTATGATATATTAAATGAAAAAAGTGAAGTGCAAAACAGAGTATACAGTATGCTACTTCATGTGTAAAAAGGGGAGGAAGATCAGAATCTGCATTAGAATTGGCTGGTATAGAAAAGATGGGAGCAAAGTTGGGCATTGGGGAGGCAAGGGTAGAAGGGAGATTTTTAGATTGTACACTGGTTTAATGGTTATGTTTTCTGGTTTTTGAATCTTGTGACTGTTTTACCATTTTTTTAATTAACCATTTTTCAAAAACCTAAACCATTTTTAAGTATAATGTAGCTCATTAGGCTTCTCTTAAGTTCAAGTTTCAACATGTTATAAAAGAAAATAAATACTGAAATAAAATGTGAACTGTAAAATTACAAATGTGTATATATTTGCATGTGCTCCATATGCTAGAATGATCTATCAGGACAGTCTGTGTGCTCCAAGCAGGTGACCCCTGGTACGCTTAGGACACAGTATTATAGTATATAGAGAATTATGTTTAGCCTTTAATTTGCAAGCTAAACAGGTTTAAAGAATGAGAGAATTCATGATAGAGAGAAAAAAACACTGCAAACATAAGACTAACAGCTGACATTTTTCTCTGCTCCCCATTCTAAGTCTTCAAAAGAAAGAATTCAGTTTCCAGGGGACCTCTGATAACATTTATACATGTTTAAGAGTCCTCAAGCATTTTAGTTACAATTGGAGTACAGTTAAACTATACACACACCGAGGAAACCAGAATTGAAAGAGACACATGTACCCCAATGTTCATCGCCGCATTGTTTACAATAGCCAGGACATGGAAGCAACCTAGATGCCCATCAACTGACGAATGGATAAGAAAGCTGTGGTACATATACACAATGGAATATTACTCAGCATTAAAAAAAATTCATTTGAATCAGTTCTACTCAGGTGGACGGAACTGGAGCCTATTATCCAGAGTGAAGTAAGCCAGAAGGAAAAACAACAATACAGTATACTAACGCATATATATGGAATTTAGAAAGACGGTAACGAGAACCCTGCATGTGAGACAGTAAAAGAAACGCAGATGTATAGAACAGACTCATGGACTCTGTGGAGGAGGGCAATGGTGGGATGTTATGGGAGAATGGCGTTGAAACATGTGAATTATCATATGTGAAACCAATCCCCCAGCCCAGGTTTGATGCTCGGGGCTGGTGCACCGAGATGACCCAGGGGGAGGGAATCGGGAGGGAGGAGGGAGGGGGGTTCTGGAGGGGGAGCATATGTAAACCCATGGCGGTTTCATGTCAATGTATGGCAAAACCAACACAATAAAGTAAAGAAAATTTAAAAAAATAAAAAATAAAATAAAAATGTAAAAAAACAAACAAACAAAAAACAAACTATATTTTAGGATGTTTGGGAACTTCTCAAGACTTTGGTCTGCATTGGGAATGTATAGTCAAACTATTTACATGGGGATACATAAAAAGTCTTACAAAAAAGATACTTCCCACTTTGAAATATTACTAAAAACTTCAATTCATACAGGGCTGGTTAGCACCAGTAAAGGAAAAAGCTAGGCTCAGTTGCTCAGTCATGTTTGACTCTTTGCAACCCCATGGACTTGCTCCTCTGTCCATGGGATTCTCCAGGCAAGAATGCTTGAGTGGGTTGCTATGTCCATCCTAACCCAGGGATTGAACCCGTGTCTTCTGCATAGGCAGGTGGATTCTTTACCACTGAGCCACTGGAAAGTCCATGATTCTATTAACTCTAGGGACCCTCTTCAGACCCACGCTAATCCAAATAAAAGCGATGCAAACAGAAAATAAATATCAGAAAGTCAGGCAAATTTTAAATTTTTCCTAAGGTGACCACTCTAATGCCATGTTAAAAACATAAAATGCCTCAAAACTTTGTCTTTGCTATGTTTGGAGGGAGGAGTGTTCTGTTTTGTGAGAGCCTTCAGCCTGGGCTTAGTTTGTCTGCCAGGTAATCCAACCACAGGTTTGCTCTCCATTGTTACAATCAAAAATGTGCTTGATAGATGTTAAAAAGTAAAGGCATGTACAAGCAGATGAGTTTGACTCCCAGCTCCACTATTCACCAATTGCATAGTCTTGGGCAAGTCAGTTGGTTTCTTTAAATCTCAACTTCCTCGTCTTTTAAAATGTTCAAAATATACCCACCTCTCAGGCATCTGCTTGCTGTTCACCAAGCCTCACTCTGCGCACTTTACAAATAAGCCATTTAATCACCAAAATGACTAGGAATTATGTACTCATGTCAAACCTGAGAGGGCTGAGGGACTTTGAATAATTCCCCAAAGTCACAGAGCTGGCAAGTGGCTGAGCCAGAATTTATTCACAAGCAACCTAGATCCAGAATTTATGCTTTTCACCACCACGGAATACTGACAACACTTCTGATGTTCAAGTATCACTTATCACACAGCTTTGATGTGCTGACAGAGACTAAGGTAATAGTGGGTTATATCAAAGAGAATTTCTTCCTCAACCCACAGTCTATGTATTAGCATTTATGTCAAGGACCCAAGCTCCTTCTTTATTTGTTTTCTTCTATCTTGATGAAATTGCTGCCAAGCATCTAGTTCAGGATGACTCATCATTAGACACACATTCCGTTTGGTCAGAGGGCTGAAGAGACCAGGCCCTGTAACAGTATTCCACTGAACTTGCACATCTTACCTTAGCATACTTTCCATTGCCTAGTATATGGCCACCTAGATAACTTTCATAGAAAAGAGGCTACAGACATTTAAATCAAGCAAAGTGTTTAAAACTTAGAGAATCTGGGTAAAAGGTATACAGGTGTTATCTGTTCTATTCTTTATATAACTTTTATATTTTATTTATTTTTTATTGGAGTATAGTTGCTTTACAGTATTGTATTAGTTTCTGCTTGCAATTTTTTCCATAAGTTCAGTTTTAAAGTAAAAGTTTTTTTAAAGTCTATTTACGACAGGGAAAAAAGATATCTACTACTTGGTCAGAATTTAAATTCCAGACCCTATGCTAAGTACCTGTGGCAAAACTTGCAGTTTTCCCAATATCAACTCTTCTTTTCGTCTGAAAAGTAATATAACCCTGATCTGCACAGGAGATTAGAGTGTGGAGCCAAATCCTGCCACCTGTTTTATTTAAATGAAGTCTGTTGGAAAAGAGCTATTTGTTCATATATATATATATATATATAACATTATTTATATAAATAAATAAATTAAATATAAATGTTAAATATAAAAATTATATGTATATAATATAGTATCATATATATTGAAGGGATTCCCTGGTGGCTCGGACAATAAAGAATTTGCCCATAATATGGGAGACCTGGGTTCAATCCCTGGGTTGGAAAGATTCCCTGGAGAAGGAAATGGCTACCCACATGGACAGAGGAGCCAAGCAGGCTGCAGTCCATGGGGTCGCAGCGATTCGGACACAACTGAGCAACGCACACACGCACACATGAAATATGTATTAGTATATGTATTTATGGCTGCTTTTGTGCTACAGTGACAAGTAATCTGATCCATGGGGCAGAAAATATTTGCTGTCAGGCCTTTTACCGAAAGAGCTGCTGACTCTTATAGTTATCACATATGAGATTTCCACATGTAGCTGGGTCTGTTTCTGGACTTTTCACTCTATTTCATTGGTCTGTTTGATTATGCATGTGCCAGTATCACATGGTTTTAATTACAGAGGCCTTGCTGTATATTTCAATAACAGGCATGCGAGTTCCTCCTTGTAGCTCTTTCTTTTGCCATGTTTTCCTAAATATTCCAGAATGTTTATTCTTCCATATGAACTTTAATTTAAATCAACTTGTCTAGCTCCAGAAAAAAAGTGTTGGTGTTTTTATTGGGGTATCATTAAAATTCCAGATTAGGTACAAAACTGATATTTTGGGACAAGGCTAAGAGACTTTCCCCATTTGTTTTAATCTTCTTTTGTGTCTTTCAGGAATGTTTTATGGCTTTCTTTGTATGCATAATCAATGTGCTTTGTAAAGTCTATTCTAAACATTTTATATTTTGGGGGTGCCTCTGTAAATAGGCATTAAGAAATTTGAGGTTTAAGAAATTTAAATGTTGCATATTAACTTTAAATCCTGCTACTTTTCTGAATAACTTTATTGTTATCCAAGTTTTACAATTAATTACCTAGGGCAGCACTCTCCCATTGAAATATAATGTAGTCACACACGTAATTTTAACTGTTTTAGTAGTCAAGTTAATCATATGTCTAATCAATCGCCAGCCCAGGATTGATTCTCGGGGCTGGTGCATTGAGATTTCCCGGGGGGGAGGGAGGAGGGAGGGGAGAAGGAGGGGTTTCTGGAGGGGGAGCATATGTAAACCCATGGTGATATCATGGCATTGTATGGCAAAAACAATAAAAGGGGGGAAAAAATAAAAAATAAAAAAAATTAAAAAAAAACAACTTAAAAGAAACAAGTGAAATAAATATTAACAATATATTTCATTTTACTCAAGGTATCAAAAGTGTTATTTCAATATATAAATCAATAGTAAAGGCAAAATACTTTAAAAAATTGTATATAGGATATAGACTTTCAAAATCCAAGATGTATTTTATTTATATACAGAGTATTTCAATATGAATCTTGAACTTTTATCGGAAGTATTTTGTGAGTTTAGATTTCATAACTTTTACAGTTGGAGGAGTATATTCACATATCCAAATTATTTCAAACATACTTAAAACTTTTCTTGTCACTGAAGTAGTGCCAAAAAATCACTTTCTTTTAATATTTGTGTCCTCACTGGCAAAACTTGTTCGTTTTTAGAAAAACTGATGTGAACTTTATAGCCAAAGCATCTATCTGTTAAATAAATTCACTGATTCTTGTGTCAACTTGGTATCACTAACATCAAATTTTAAAAGGTATTTCATAAGTTGAAATTCAGCCTTGAAGAAAGCAATTAAAATCTCCCTGGGGGAACTCTCACCCAATGGGGATAAGAATCTGGATAAATACTCTAGCACATCATTGCTCAGGGGGACATTTCTGTGGGCTTTATGGATTACAGGATGTATCCCATTAGTAGGTTTCCCTCCTTCCTCAGCTCATCTCCTCCTGTGCTTCTCTCTGGCTCCCTGGGATCATCTCCAAAAACAGCCTGCACCTAAGTCCTTATCTCATACTTTGTTTTTCCAAAAGGAATTCAAGAAAAGACAGAGATCTACTGAGTTTGGAGCATAGGCATGTATAAAACGTGGAATGCTTGTAGAAAAACAGATTAGAACTATCTGATAAGCCCTCAAAATATTATTCTGGATTTTGATTAAAAAGTGAGATCTAGATGTATAAAAGTATGATTTACATTTGTTACTAAAAGAAATGAGAAAGGCAATGTTACAAACTGTAGTCTATTCTGTGGCTATGTAAGAGAATATTTATTTTTAGGCACATACAGCTTATAAAAGTTCACAAAAATATGTATATCATTTGTATATGTATGCAAATGCATATATGCATACATATAAAATGGTATGCATATATGCATATACATACATATACAAATGATACACGTAGGTTTCTAAACTTTTAAGGATAAGTTGAAGAAAATAGAGGGAAAGAGAGAGAGAGAATCTGAGTAAAGAGTATATGGGTGTTCCTCATACTCTTTATGGAGATTTTCTGTAATAAAGTTCCAAAAAATCTATTATCAGGGGTCTCCTAGTGGCTTGGTGGTAAAGAATTTGCCTACTAGTGCAGGAGACGGGTTTGATGCATGATCTGGGAAGATCCTACATGTTGTGGAGCAACTAAGCCTGTGTGTCACAACAAGGGAGCCTGTGCTCTGGAGCCCAGGAGCCACAGCTGCGGGCCATGCACCGAGTCTGCACTGCAACAAGAGAAGCCACTGCAGTGAGAAACCAGCTCACTGAAACCAGAGAAAAGCCGGAGCAGCAATGAAGACTCAGCACAGCCAAAAACAAATAAATAAGTAAAATTATTAAAAACAGAAAAATCTATTATAGAGTTTCTTTTCAAAAACAGCAAACTTGAGTCATAAAGCTTCAGGGTCCTGCTGGGACCTGAAGGGTCATATCTTTTTTACTGACTATCTATAAGAAAATTTCCCAAAATGCTGACAAGCTAATACTATCAAAGACTCCACATTTAGGTTCACTAGGAAAAAAGAGGAAATATTCACTCGGAAGTGATTATAAACAGCCACACTTTCCCCCACTTGAAAACAAAAAGTAGTGTTGGCTATTTATTGCCTTTAAAAACTTGGCTGGCCTTTTCCTTACTGTGATGACCTGGTTTACAGAGGCGCTGAGGAAACTCATTAGAAAATGGTAAAACAGCTGAGATTTTGGATTCAAAGTTCATGTGCTGATGTAATTTCTTTCCTGAATTTCTTAGACATTTTGGTCAGGAGATCTCTTGCTGAGTTAGCGAGTGGACACAATACAGATAAGATGGGGGAAAGGTCTGTGAGTGAACTCTGGCCAGCGACTCCCACTGTCTTCCATTCCAACTGCTCATCTGCAGTTTTTCACAGTCTCTGATCGTACCAAACAGGTCATCATCTGGTCTGTGCTTAAATAAGTTCATTATACATGAAACAGCACGAGCAGTCTGTCTCCTTGTATTAACAATGACGGTCACGGCATTCATTTTAATAGAAATGTAAAAATTAGGAAGACTAATGTCAGTTGGTAGAAAAACTCATAATTCTTTGAAATTATGATTAAAAGGGGGAAGTTGGAGTTATATATACTATTTAGAAGAAAAAAGTTTATAAATTTTCCTTAAGCAAAAAAAAAGATTATAAAATAGTTTACATAATATTGCTCTGATTTTTGTACAAAAAGCTGTAAACTTTATCCCCATCTGCCCCCCCCCCCCAAAACAATCTAAAAGAATAAATTCCAAACAATTCCAAACCATTAACAGTGCTTTCCTGCAGGGAGGGTGGTAGAAACAACTTATTCCTACTTCTTGTGTTTCTTTGTGGGGAGTTTCCCTTACACTTCTGACCTCTTGATGCTTATTCCTTGTTCCACTCCTGGGAGCTGTGTGGACGATATGGTGGGATATGTTTATTCTCTCCAACTCTTATTTCCAGGAAAGGAATAGATATTAGAGGACTACCACCCCTGGGTGAAGGGGTAGATTGGTAGGTTTGAAAAAATGAGCAAGTGTAACTCAGTCACACTGTCTCTTCTCCTCTGGAAGCAGACTTCAGCAGAAACCATCCTTCTTTTCAGGCTGTAAGTTATGGGGGGTAGACCCTCCGAGGAGAGGAGGCTGTGGTTGCCAAGGGCTCCCCATGACTCACTGACTGGCACAGGTGACTGCTGCCCTAGGGTTTGGTGTTAACAAGTGCGCAGCTGTCTCCCACCTAGACTGTAGCTTCTCCCGTGGATCCAGCAGTAACAAAGCTGATGTGCTATCTGCCTGATTCCTTATTTCTCACTGGTTCTGAACTTGGATGAGTAACGGATATCATTTATTGGAGGCCCTCGAACATGAAAACACTATTTTCTTTTTATTTGTTATGCTTATATATGGCTTGAATATTTTGTAAGGATGACATGTATTACATGTAGAGATACTAATATCTTTAGATATAGAGGTATAAGGTCATAAAATCTATATCCTTCATTTTTACCTAATGTGTGCCCATGCTAAGTTTCTTCAGTCGTGTTCGACTCTGTGACTTCATGGACTATAGCCCACCAGAATCCTCTGTCCATGGGGTCCTCCAGTCAGGAATATTGGAGTGGGTTGCTTTGCCCTCCTGCAGGGGATCTTCCCGACCCAGGGATCAGAAGCCACGGCTCCTGGGTTGCAGGTGAATTCTTTACCACTGAGCCACCAAGGAAGCCCTTTTCGTAATATCAATATTCTTATTTCCTCTCTGATTTGTATGGTCCTTTATACTTCGGTTGCTTAAACAACCACATTGCCTTCCAAGCTTAGAAGAGGTGTTTCCCTTGATCTACTTTCTAGTCCCTTGGTATTGGACACTAATTCTCTAGCTCTGTACATACTTTCTGTTATGATATAAACTGTCTAATTTGACTTCTCTCAAGAAGGTCATTGCCTTTCTTTTCCATTAAGTCATTCCTATTCTGACTTGGGAAAAAGCTCTCCCTATTTTTCTAGACTCCCAAAATAATTTTTCTTTGGTGACAGCCTAAGAGTGATCTCCCAAGAATTTATGGAATGCTTTCTTCATTTTCCATAATGGACTTCAAATATATAAAATACTATGTCCTCTAAAATCTTTTTCTTTCCAGGCAAAATGTTCTGACTTTTTTAAAGCTGTCCATCATACGACATGGTTCTGATTTCCTCTAATGTATTGGTGGCTCAGTGGTAAAGAAACCCCCTGCCAATGCAGTAGATGTAGGTTTGATCCCTGGGTTAGGAAGATCCCCTGGAGAAGGAAATAGCAACCCATTCCACTTATTCTTGCCTGGGAAATCCCATGGACAGAGGAGCTTGGCAAGCTACAGTCCATGAGATTGTAAAAGAATCAGGTATAACTTAGTGACTAAACAACAGCAACCATATATTGGCCAATTTCCTCTACATGGCCCCCGGGTTGTTGATAAACCCCCCAAAAGATGTTAAGTGATGACACCCACAGTGGAATACAGCTCTCTGAGTGTGATCCGACCAGTGTTGAACAGAAAAGGGCCACAACCTACTTGTTCACGGGTGGTACACTCTTAGCACAGTGGGAAGAGTGGTGGTTACTCTTACCAAATGCATGATATTGATGACCAGAGAAGGCAATCGCAACCCACTCCAGTACTCTTGCCTGGAAAATCCCATGGATGGAGGAGCCTGGTAAGCTTCAGTCCACGGAGTGGCTAGGAGTCGGACACGACTAAGCAACTTCCTCTTCACTTTTCATTTTCATGCATTGGAGAAGGAAATGGCAACCCACTCCAGTGTTCTTGCCTGGAGAATCCCAGGGACGGGGGAGCCTGGTGGGCTGCCATCTATGGGGTCGCACAGAGTCGGACACAACTGAAGCGACTTAGCAGCAGCAGTAGCAGATGATCATATCATAGGATCCACTCATATTGAACTGACTGTAATATGTAACACATAATCACTTTCATCCATGCTGTTGTTAACACAGGTTCATTCCTGTGTCATATACATTTCAGTTACTTCCACACTAAATTATTAACACCCCTATTTTTACTACAGTGATCATCTCTTCACAACCAAATATCCTTCCTCCTCTGTAGTCTATTGCCATTTGAACTTGGTGATTCTGATCTGAGTAATTTGAAGTTACTCTTGTAAATACCACTAATAAGAAAATCCAGTAGTCCCTTTTCAGGCCCAGTACTGCCCTCTAGGAATGTTGACACTGATGGCCATCCCCTTGTTCTTGGCTTCTGGACACTTCAGTGTCAGAAATAGATGTCCAGAAACATCTATTTCTACTTCATTTTTACACAGCCTTCGACTGTGTGGATCATAAGAAACTGTGGAAAATTCTTCAAGAGATGGGAATACCAGACCACCTGACCTGCCTCTTGAGAAACCTGTATGCAGGTCAGGAAGCAACAGTTAGGACTGGACATGGAACAACAGACTGGTTCCAAATAGAAAAAGGAGTATGTCAAGGCTGTATATTGTCATTCTGCCTATTTAACTTATATGAAGAGTACATCATGAGAAACACTGGGCTGGAGGAAGCACAAGCTGGAATCAAGATTGCAGGGAGAAATATCAAAAACCTCAGATATGCAGATGACCCCACCCTTATGGCAGAAAGTGAAGAAGAATTGAAGAGCCTCTTGATGAAAGTGAAAGAAGAGAGTGAAAAAGTCGGCTTAAAGGTCAACATTCAGAAAACTAAGATCATGGCATCCAGTCCCATCACTTCATGGGAAATAGATGGGGAAACAGTGGAAACAGTGGCTGACTTTATTTTTCTGGGCTCAAAATCACTGCAGATTGTGATTTTAGCCATGAAATTAAAAGACGCCTACTCCTTGGAAGGAAAGTCATGACCAACCTAGATAGTATATTAAAAGGCAGAGACATTATTTTACCAACAAAGGTCCATCTAGTCAAAGCTATGGTTTTTCCAGTAGTCATGTGTGGATGTGAGAGTTGGATGGTGAAGAAAACTGAGCACCAAAGAACTGATGCTTTTGAACTGTGGTGTTGGAGAAGACTCTTGAGAGTCCCTTGGACTGCAAGGAGATCCAACCAGTCCATCCTAAAGCAGATCAGCCCTGGGTGTTCATTGGAAGGACTGATGCCGAAGCTGAAACTACAATACTTTGGCCACCTGATGCAAAGAGCTGACTCATTTGAAAAGACCATGATGCTGGGAAAGATTGAGGGCAGGAGGAGAAGGGGACGAGAGAGGATGAGATGGTTGGATGGCATCACCGACTCAATGGATATAGGTTTGGGCAAACTCCAGGAGGTGGTGATGGACAGGGAGGCCTGGTGTGCTGCGGTTCAGGGGGTCTCAAACAGTCAGACATGGCTGACACTACTGTCTTCCAACTCCCAGAGTGCTTTCAATGTTCCCATCCCATTTTAAACAGCTTCTCTTCAGGCTGTCCCACCCAGATCTCTGTTATTAACCCACTTAAAACACTTCAATATCTCTTCAGAGGAATGGTTCCCAAGCCAGTTGTATGCTGGAACCCCCTGTGGACCTTTTTAACACAGCTAAGCCCAGGCTCCATCTCAGAAAAATTGAATCAGAATTAATAGAGAGGGCCTGGATTTAAACCACCAGAGATGACCCCTATCTTTTTGTCCTGCTTCGTCTCTCATCCCTTACCTAGTGATGTAACCATATTAAATAGATGTCTTCAACGTGAGCTATTTTCTCTTTTAGCTTATACATGCTCAGTTTAAGTGCCATCTCCTCTGTGAAGCCTTCCCTAGGTCTACATCTCCAAAGACACCCTATTTTTCCCTTACTGTTCACTTCCTTCGACTTCATAGTGAGACAAAGTTTAGGTTGACTCAAGTTGGTCAAGCTGTAGGCATGGCCAAATTAAGGGGCCACTCAGAGTAGGGAGGGATGGATGGTAGGGTATGCAGAAGGGGTGGTACTCATATCCCTTTTAAAACTTTCACACCCATGTGCACAGACACATAGATACACACACAGTCACACACATACACACATTCACACACACTTACACATTCACAAACACACAGAGTGAGGAAAGACCTCAGACTGCAAAGAAGGGAAAATAAAGCATTTGGGGAAGAATGCTTCCCACCAGGGATGTGGAAAGATTGTTTTATAATTAAAGGATCAAAAGATAGAAGGATGTAGGAGACTGGGTATAACAGCGAGACAGAAGAGCTTGTTTTTTGACAAAGGGCTTGAGGTGACTGAATTGAGAAGTCTCGGGCAGAGGTGGGGAATTCATGGGATTTACATAGCTGATGGAGTGAGAGGTGTGTGGTCTGGGCAGCTGTCTGCAGCTTCTCAGGACCAGTTTTTGATTCTGAATGTGGATTGATGTCAAGGTCATTGATCTGTTGTTTGTAGGCAAATTTCATTCTAGTTTTGAATATTTCTTGTTTTTTTGGATTGTTTCAAAAGTTGTTGTCTTGTAATTTCCCTCCTAAACTATCTTGGTATCTTGAGAAAGAGAGTAATACTGGTTGCCCTACCCAACACCGATTTCCCATTTACTCCTTAAATAACTTCTTTCCCATGCCATATGTGCTTTAAAGAAACGTGATTCCATCCCCGCCTCCTTATCACGATTAGTCTAAAGTTTAGAGCAATCTATGCATGGTGTTTCCCAGGCAACTGCAATTGGTTTTTAGGGGAATACCTAACACAAAATCTGATTGGTTAGCAGATAGGGTTTCTCTTTGGGACACATAGAAGAACATCTGTAGCTCAATAACCACAGACAGCTATCTCCCAAGAAAGAGAAAAGCAAAGGGATAAAGCCACTGCTGAAGACAGCAAAACCAAGAGGTGCAGAGACATCATCGGGCTACTGAATCAGCCAAACTTGGATCCTGCCTCACCTCTAAATTCTTTGTTATATGAGAAAATAAGCGTTATAAGTGAAGTCATTTCCAACAATGATTTCTGTTATTGTAGCCAAAAGCATCTTTAATCTTCATCTGAATGTAATTTTAAAAGATTCAGTGCTTTAAACTCACTAAAGTGAGATGATTATCACCTCAAAGTTTCTTCAGCCTTCTTGAATTTTGGTCTTAGTTCTCTCTTTCCAATATTTGTTCTAGAATAAAGGTTCAACATTTATTTTCTTATATAACAGAATCCAGAAGTAGGGCAGGATCCAAACTGGGCTGATTCAGTGATGTCATCACAGATTTAGATTCCTTGCGTCTCTCTGTTTTGTTCCATTTGAACATCACATAGATGCACAAACTGGTGCTATCACTCAGGTCACAGACTTTCTAGCAGAGTGAGGGAGAACTAATGTAACTTCTTCCCAAGGATTGGAAGGGAGTCAAAATTGATTTTAACTCATCTGGTACAGCAAGTGAGTTGTTAGGGCTCTTAAAAGTATTATTGTAAAATAATACGTGCCTCTGAGATCGCTTAAGAAAGGGATTCCCAAATGATAAAACTGTCTGATTTGAAAGAGGAAAAGAAAAAGTGAATTTGTCGTTCAGTGTGTGAATATTTTATTGTCCTTGGGAAAAAAAGTTACATGTCCATTCATCACACTTGTTTGCTACTCTATATCCTTTTCCTGTTCTTCAGAGGAACACAGAATCGTTTTTTGTAGCCACAACAGAGGCACATCTGTTAGTTCTTGAAAGTTTTATAGAGCAGAAGCAGGAAAGAATCATTTCCAAATGATCTCACAGTGGACAAAAAGTTATAATTTTGTTTCTCTTCAAGAAGGTGGTTTTTCAGCAATAGCAAGTATAAGCCTATTTAAAAATGATAATACCGAAGAGATAAACTGACACTTGGCTGATGATTGTCTTTGCCATCACTGTTGGTAACACAAGTTACTTTTAAGGTGGTTTCCCCCAAACACCTAAAGGACAGCTATAAAAATTGCAAACAAATCAGATGAATCAAAATTTAAGGAAGAGAAAGTTCAAGTGATCCTTCTAGTTAGAGTCTATAGACCAAGAGTAGGGTATTTCATAGTCAAATTTAGCATACAAACAATCAAGGAAACATAGATTTTGAATTATTTTCACGTCTAAATATAAATTTATTTATTAATACATTTAAATTATTATATATTTATTGGCTCTGCTGGGTCTTCATTGTCGCTTGGGCCTTTCTTTGGTTGCGGCAAGGGATACTACTCTCTAGTTACACTGCGCTGGCCTCTCATGGTGGCGACTTCTCTTGTGGGGGCATGGGCTCCAGAGCATGCAGGCTTCAGTAGTTGCAGCACATGGGTTCAGTGGTTGCAGCTCCTGGGCTCTAGGGCACAGGCTCAACGGTTAAGGCACACAGCTTAGTTGCTCCGTCGCATGTGGGAGCTTCCCTGCCCAGGGATCAAACCCATGTCTCCTGCATTGGCAGGCAGATTCTTCTCCACTGAGCCACCAGAGAAGCCCCGAAGTATAAATTTAAAATATCTTCAAGTCTTCTTTAAGTTGCTAAAAAATACATTCAGAAACTATGGTTTGTGGAATCACTGCTTCTCTCCCTTTGTAGCCAGAGGACTCTGCAATAAGATTAGGCTGTCCTCCATTTGCCTGTGTAAGTTAAACTTCCCCTAATCACTCTCTATCCAATTAACGTTTTATTTTCTTTAGAGCGCTTATCGTCACTCTGTGAAATGTTCTTATCTGTTTTCTAATTCCACTGGAATGTAAACTCCACAAGAGCAGCCACCTCATCTAGTTTATTTGCTCCTGTGTTCCCAGCCAGTCACTTAGAACATCTGACACCTTTAAGGGACTCGATAAATATCTGTTGCATACATAAATGGATGAACAAATAAATCTTGGTGAAAATATGTTTTAATCCATATAGGAAAAGAAAAGACTCTGTACCATATATTCTAACTAATTCAACTAATTGGTAAAATTTTCCCAGAGAAGTATTAATTATGTGACATTGTTAACAGATAGACATGGTATTTAGAAGCCATTTATGGAGAAAAAGAATGCTAGATATGTACAGATTCCTTCTTAATACAAAAATATTCATGGCATGATTTGGATTCTTTTCAACCTTTCTAAACTTAAATTTAATTCTTCCTAAGTTGCAAGGTGTTTTCTTATCAAGAAGAACAAATTTCAACCTGAGAATATTTGTAATCAGAGATTTCTGACACTGCCTGAGACCCGAGGCAGCAATCATGGAAAGTATTTCTTCTAATTGCCCTAACTAGCTACTTTCACATGTAGCCAAAATCTCTGAAAATGCTGAAAACTTGCCAAACAGACTGTACTAGTTCATTCAGATTGTATAACACAACGACATAAACTAACTAGCTTATAAACAGCAAACATCTTTTTTCTCATGGTTCTGGAGGCTTGGTGAGAGCCCAGTTTCTTTGGTGTTTATTCTGCTGTAAACTCACAGTGTAGAAGCATGCAGAGATCTCTCTGTCATCTCTCTGACGGGATAAACTTACTGATACCACTCATGGTGGCTCAGATGGTAAAGAATTTGCTTGTAATGTGGTAGACCCAGGTTTGGTCCTGGAGTTGGGAAGATGTCCTGGAGAAGGAAATAGCAACTCACTCCAGTATTCTTGCTTGGAAACTCCCATGAACGAAAAAGCCCGGAGGGCTACAGTCCATGGGTTCACAAAGAGTTGGACACGACTGAGTGAGTAACAGACACACCACTCTCAACTCCCAAAGACTCCATCTCCTAACACCATCACCTTGGTGGTGAGAATTTCAATATATGCAGTTGGGAGAGACACACACATTCAAACCACAACACAGATAGATTAAAAGTGAATTGGAATTTCAGGTATCTAACCTGAAAGCCTGTGCTTTTGTTCAACATATAATATATTCCAGTAGGTCAGAGTTTGATGACATGTCAGACATGAAAATCATAGAGAGAAGGAAGGATTTAGAATCTTTTGGAAAAAAGAAACCTGGAATATACAAAATATCTGCTTTTCATGATCTTAGAATGTTTGTAGTTAATAAAAAAGAGAAGGTCATGTCAATAAGAAATTAGATGCAGTCAGGTATCAGGTAACACCAACAAACAGCTTCCATGATAGTCCATCCAGGGAGGACCATTTCTATCATCACCATCATCTAACAATTCTGATTGAAGAATCTACTGGAAGACAAAGCAAGTGTTATACTAAGGAATTAAACAAGGATTTGAAATAGTAAATTTGATACTCAAAAGATCTCATTTCTTCAGTTAACAGCAATTAACTGAAAGTTCAAATATGTTGACAGTATGTTAATGTGAAACAATTAAGATACGGATCTTTGTCAAGGAAATTTCCTTCTTCCCATTTCCATGTGCTAGAAACCAAATACTTCTAGAGTAGTACAAACTTGTTCAAAATGTATAAAGTGGCAAGAATGCTGAGTTAGTAACAGTATGTATTGAAATTAAATGGCAAATACTTGCTCTTTTGCCTTGAACATTTACAGTAATATTTTGTTTCCTCTGTAAAAGTCTTACTGCATGTAATATAAGTGAAGATAAAAATGTCTCCAAATACAGGAGAATCTATAAGGTCATTTTCAACACTTGTGAAAAGCTTTGAAATGTGGCCTTTAAAAAAAATGTAAAGTTTTAAAACATTTCATCTATCAACACTTATTTCAAATCTATTCTAGCACAGACATCTGATATAACTACAGCTTTGTTTTTCTCAATGCAAGTGCAAAAAAAGAAGAGAGAGAGATAGCTCCAATGAAAACAAGCCACATAGCTCCAAATTTTTCATAATTTCTACTATAAAGTCTAAAGGTTTTGTTTGGACTTCTAGCAGGACTGGGAGTATAGAGAACTTTGCGTGTATGCACAATATCCCTGGTTACCTTTTGCCCAAAGCTAAGATTATCACTTTCCTAATGAATATTAATACTTCCTTTAAAGCAATCTGCTTTACCACCTGTTATTGAAAACATTCTAGTTTCTTTCACAGTTGCTAGAAGATTGTTTACATTCTGATTTCACACAGCTTCTGTGAGTCCTTTGTTAGAAACAAATCAATTCTGTAACTAGATTAACAGAAAATGTTTGTTTATATTCTGAACAATCTGATCAGGGGTAGTTGAAAGGAGAGCTAATATTAGGTTGTTGAAAAAATGCTTGTAGTTTCAGACCTTTTTTAAAAAAAAATCATTTAAAAAATTTAAACCATTATAACTAGGCTCAAACACATCTTTATTAATCAAAATAGGAACTATTACAATCAACACATTTTTGCCAATGAGAAATAAGTTGGTTTATCCTTTAGTATAAAAATCCATGCTTCAGGATTTGACAAACTCTTGGAAAGCATTTTCTGCCTCCTGCTGATTGTGGAAGCGTTTTCCCTGCAAAAAGTTGTTGAGATGCTTGAAAAAGTGGTAGTTTGCTAGCAAGAAGTCAGGTGAATATGGCAGATGAGGCAAAACTTCGTAGTCCAATTCCTTCAACTTTTGAAGCATTAGTGGTGTGACATACGGTTGGGAGTTGTCTTGGAGAATAATTGGGCCCTTTCTGTTGACTAATGCCAGTTGCAGGCATTGCAGTTTTGAGTGCATCTCATCGACTTGCTGAGCATACTTCTCAGATGTAATGGTTTCACCAGGATTCAGAAAGCTGTAGCGGAGCAGACCAGCAGCAGGCCACCAAACAGGGACTATGACCTTTTTTGGTGCAAGTTTGACTTTGGGAAGTGCTTTGGAGCTTCTTCTCTGTCTAACCACTGAGCTGGTCATCGCTCGTTCTTGTATAAAATCCATGTTTTGTCGCACATCACAATCCGATCAAGAAATGGTTCATTGTTGTTGCATAAAATAAGAGAAGATGACAGTTCCAAACAATGATTTTTTTTGATTTGAGGCACCCACATATCGAGCTTTTTCCAATTTGCTTCAAATGCCGAACAACTATGGAATGGACAACATTAAGTTTTTTGGCAACCACTCATGTAGTTTTAAGAGGATCAGCTTCGATGATGGCTCTCAGTTGGTCATTGTCAACTTCCAATGGCCAGCTGCCCTCCTCATCTTCAAAGCTCTCTTCTCCTTTGCAAAACTTCTAGAACTACCACTGCACTGTATGTTCGTTAGCTGTTCCTGGGCCAAATGTGATGTTGTGAGTTGTCTCCATTGCTTTACAATCCATTTTGAACTTGAATAAGAAAACCGCTTGAATTTGCTCTTTGTCTAATATCATTTCCCTAGTCTGAAACAAATATAAAATACAATAAACAAGTAACAAGTCATTAGCAAAAAAAAAAAATGAACCAAGACATGTGCATTATAATGATGTATACATAACCACATTTATTTAAGAACAGATTCCAATACAAAACAGTGAATTTCAACAATGCAGAACTGCAATTACTTTTGCACCAACCTAGAACTTGAAGTTTCCAAACTACCACTGGCCAAAAGCCAAATATATTCTGGGACTGCTTAGTGACCTGCAAAACATAAATTGATCTTGGTTGTAGTCGCAGAGTGCAGCCAGGTGCTTTTGGCCCCAAACGGGTGCATTTCTTGGCCTTCTCAGTTCTGGCAGCATCAAATGTAAGGCCAGGTAGCAGAAGAGCCTGTAGGACTAAACTCTTTATTGTAAGTGACTTGATTATTCTGGGGAGAGAATTCAGCCCTCTCTTGGATTTGAGCTGACAATTCCTGTGGCACCATCTTTTAAAAGCATGACATTCAAGAGAAAACACATATTAAATTTCAAAAGACTGTTCTTGGATCTTTAATCTCCATATTTATCTTTGAAAATCATGCTTTCCATGAATATAATAGAGCATCACGAGAAGTTAAATAATATAAATACTGAACTATAAATTCTTATTAGGAAATGAAATGTAGCTAAATTTTTAGTTCTAGAAAATTATTTTCTGTTTTAATGGAAAGAAAAAGTGTGCATTCAGGAAAGAGATAGAATAGACCCCATCTCAAAATTTGTACCAATTTTTAGGAGACACAGAGAAATTAAAACCCATAGCTAAGCCTGTGTTGTGCTGTGCTCAGTTGCTTCAGTAGTGTCCAACTCTTTGTGACCCCCATGGTCTATAGCCCGCCAGCCTTCTTGGTCCATGGGATTCTCCAGGCAAGAAAGTGAGTGGGTTGCTATGCCCTGCTCCAGGGGGTCATCCCCATTCAGGAATCAAACCTGGGCCTCCTGCATTGTATAGACTGATTTTATACCACTGAGCCTCTGGGGAAGTCCACATAATTACAAATACATGAATTCAGCCAACAAAGTAAATTCCATAAAAATCAATAAAAGCCTCTTTAGTTTTCTTTTCAATTGCATAGGTGAGATAAACAGTTGATTAGCTGAGGATATTTTTAAATCTCTAATACACCCTTTTAAATAAATATCTGTTGTTATTTTATTTAATCAGAGATGTAATACATGCTTATTGTGGAAATTTTGTAAAATATGAAAAAATTTGAAGTACAAAATAAAATTATTCATAAAGCCATTGTTCATAATAATAAAAACCATTGTTCAATAATAAAAATCATTATTACATTTTTACTGTATGTTTTTTGGACTTTTCTATGTATAAATTATGTATGTGTTTACAAAAAATTGGGTTGAAATTGTATGTATTGTCATTTGTTTTCTCCCCCTCAATATTATACACAGTTTTCCTTTATTCCACTACATTTACTCTCTTATGATTGATATATAAATCATTGCCGATGTTTTATTATTACAAATACAGCTGCAATAAACATCTTTGTAAATAAATTTGTACATCTACTTTCCATTCATTATTTCCATTTTTAAAATAAACAATTAATTAATTATTTTCTTTACATTATCATGTTGGTTTCGCCATACATTGACATGAATCCGCCATGGAGATACATGTGTTCCCCTTCCAGAACCCCCCTCCCACCTCCCTCCCAATTCCATCCCTCTGGGTCAGGGAAATATTAGCACTGGAATTCTAAGATAAACATTTAGTCTTTTAGAAACATTGAAATAAATTATACTCTCACAAATAGTGATAAGAAGGCTAGTTTGCTTATGCCCCAGCTAACACTGTGTATTATCAACCATCTGTCTTCATATGTAGACAGAGCATCATCTAACACATGCAGGAGATGGACAAATACTTGTTCTTCTAAATGGTCCAGAGATTTCCCTGGAGTTTCCCTTATGCTCAATTATAATATGAGTCAGAACCAAGTCTTCAAAAGGAGGACAGAGGGACTATGTTGACAAAAATTTGGGCCATGGTGTTCATAATTCCCTTGTCTGACTCATTTGTTCCTGCATATTCATTGCCCTTAGCTCTGAGGCTGCCTTTGTTTCAAGTAACTCAATAAATTACAAAAGTCAGATCAGCAGCAACAGAAGTGAGTTGCAACACAGTCCCATGGAGGGCCTTTTTATTCCTGAAGATTCAGTGTCTTATTAAAGTATATTTGTCTGTTTATCCAGGAGACTAAAAAGCTGTGATTTGATCAATCTTTTATTACCCACAGCAAAATCAATATATTTAGAACAAGCAAATCAAATTAGTTTCCTGAGAAAATTCCAAAGGAATTATACTATCCCAGGCCTCGGCAATGTTTTCTGTAAAGGACCAGATCATAAATGTTTCAGGCCTTGCCAGCCATATGGTCTCTGGCACAATTATTCAACTCTGCCCTAATAATATGAAAACAGTAATAGACAATAAGTAAACAGATGAGCGTGGCTGTGTTCCAATAAAACTTTATTTACAAAGATAGGCAGCTGGCTGGATTGGGCGCTTAGGCTCTGCCCTCAGTGGAGCTTCAGTCTCCAAATACTGTCTCCATCTTACTGTTTGACTATAAAGAAAAAATACACTGAGGAATGTCTGCATAATTATCTCTCTGAAATGAGATCACTGTTTATGAGGTAAAATCATTCTTTTCATTAAGATATAGTTTTTATTAAAAATCTGTTAAGTGAGCAAGATCATGTGAACCCTTGACACTGTGAGGAAGGACCATAGAAGAGACAAGTCAAAGAAAGGGGTGAAGGTGAAAGGGTTGCCACAGGGTGCCCTTTGTCTCACCCAAATAAACCTTAACACTGCAACTCTTTCGAAGTATTGGATTGGCAAAAAAAATTCATTCGTTTTTTTTCATAAGATGCTATGGAAAAACCCAAACGAACTTTTTGGCAACCCAATAATTCAGAGCTTATAAATCTTCATAGATAAGAAAAAAGACCCCAAAGCCAAAACAGAGCTCTACGTGGGTGAAAAGGCACAGCTCTATCATCTCCAGTGAAGAGCAGCCATAATCATCTTGATCACGGAGGTGTGAGTATCAGCAGGTTTGTAGCACCTTATCATTTATGGTGGTGCTTATTTGGAGATAGTTTTCAAATCTGAGCTATCATGGCTAGTAAGAGCAAATAGCAAACGAATGACAGAACAGCTTAAAAGTGCTTCAAGAGGCCTAAAATGACGGAATAAACGTTCAAATGTGAAGTCAGAACTAGCATACAGTTCTTAAATAAAATAACTTAATATAGATGTGTCATATGATATATGTTTTTACATATATCATGTGTCATGTTGGCTTTATGAATAAAAAACTTATGTATCAAAGGGCTAACAGTTCAAACGTTCAGAGGAGAGTTTGTTTTCTTTCCTTCATGACACAAACCCTTCTGACAAAGAGTTTTAGCCTATGTTCAAGATCAATGATGATGGTCACAAATCCTTGGGTACCTTTTTTGAGAGCTGGGCACTGTGCTGTCTCAGACTCTATGACTAGTAGAATACACGTGAAAGAATGGAAACCCCTTTCTCAGTTTTCAGGCCCAGACCCTAGGAGCCCACAGTTTTCTTTTTCTGTCTCTTAAAGGCCAAGTAAGAAGTCCAGTTACCCCCTGGAGAGTAGAAGTCTAACTACCCTAGGACAAAGAGAGGTCCTAAGACTACGTAAAGAGGGACAAAGGCTCAGCCATGCCATCAAGCTATCAGCCATGTAGGAAAGTCATCTTGGTCAGGAACAATTCAGTTGCCAGTAACTTGAGCAGAAGAACCACCAAGTTAAACCCTTGACTCACAAAACTGTGAGATACAATAAAAATTTTGTTGTTTTAATCTACTATGCTTTGGTGTGCTTTGTAATACAACAAAAGGTAACTTGATTATATATACTAATGTTCAGTCACTCAGTCGTGTCCAACTCTTTGTGACCCCATGAATCACAGAACGCCAGGCATCCCTGTCCATCACCAACTCCCAGAGTTCACCCAAACCCATGTCCATTGGGTCAGTGATGCCATCCAACCATCTCATCCTCTGTTGGCCTCTTCTCCTGCCCTCAATCTTTCCCAGCATCAGGATCTTTTCCAGTGAGTCAGCTCTTTGCATCAGATGGCCAGAGTATTGGAGTTTCAGCTTCAGCATCAGTCCTTCCAATGAATGGTCAGGACTGATTTCCTTTAGGATGGACTGGTTGGATCTCCTTGCAGTCCAAGGGACTCTCAAGAGTCTTCTCTAACACCACAATTCAAAAGCATCAATTCTTTGGCGCTCAGCTTTCTTTATAGTCTAACTCTCACATCTATACATGACCACTGGAAAAACCATTGCCTTGACTAGATGGACCTTTGTTGGCAAAATAATGTCTCTGCTTTTCAATATGCTGTCTAGGTTGGCCATAATTTTCCTTCCAAATGACAAACAGCAAAAGATGCTTATGTGCATTCTAGCAATGAATTGCTTAGCATTTCTCCCTTTTATTTTTCCAGTTACTTTCAATAAAATACACATCCCCAGTTTTCCCTTTCTGAGTGTCATCGTCTGAAACTTTTATTTCACTTCCTAAACAATGACCTTCACCGAGCAATTTCCAAGGTTGCTGTTGACACATGATTACCAACTAAAAAATTGCTTTTTAAAAATGTTAAAACCTGCCACAGAACCCATGTGAACTGGCAAAAGATCTTAAAAATAAGCAATGAATCAAATAGTTGAATTTAGTAATTAATTTCATAACCAAACCCAACTTAATTATTAGAGACAATGATTTCCAATCCCAGTTTTAAAACATGCCAGGCATCATTAATGGATTCAAGCAACCAAAAAATTCTCTGTTATATTTCAAAAACTCCTTTTCCTTCATTTCTCATTGGAATAAAAATGTAAAGTATGTCAAGCAATAAGAATTTGGGAAAGGGGTAAATGGTAGGTTTCATGCATAAATATACTCCTTCAGAATGTAGAATATGTACCATAAGAAAATGTAATACTTGTTTATATGCTTTTTTTGTATTCCCATTTGGTAGTCTTGTCTGTATACTTCTATAGCAACATTCTATTCTCTTAGGTAAAGAGCCAGGAAGTTTGTTAAATTGCTGTAGCCATCTGGCTTACAGTCTCATGAGATCTGCTGGTTAACTCATGGGAAAATATATTTTTTTAACATGAAGAGAAAGGATAGCTTATGATGAGAATTCTTTTCCATAGACATTACTTTCTAACATAGGTTGGTGTGGTACAATATCTCTCAAAGGGGTATACAGGAATTGAATAACTCATGATATTACCATGTGTTAACTGAATTACAAAATGCCTTTGCAAATAAGTTTAGGGAAATCTAGGAAGGAAATTGTTAAACACATTTCCTTTCCAGAAATTTCTGGGAAACTTGAATGTGCTAAGTGCTATGAACTTCTAAGGAATCCCACTGTGTGCTGAATTGAGCTGTGGCATTCTTTTTTGGAAAAGGATTTTGGGGAATGAATGTGAACTGAAACACACTTTGGGAAATATTAGCAGAGTGGGAAGATCTGGAATGTGGAACCTAAAGGCCTTGGTTATAATTTTTGCCTTCTTCCTACTGACTGAGCAAGTCATTTACCCACTGTGTAAGAGAATAGTTACACCTGCATTAACTGGTGCTTCACAGAGTTCTTATGAGAAAAAAAATGAAAGATTTTAAGTAAAAGTGACTAATCCAAAGTTTGGTATACAGCAGGCCCTAGTGACTGTACGCTGGAGGAATGACTGTCTTTGTATAATAATGTCTTTGGAAATGTTATTCAGTCAGTTGTGTCTGATTCTTTGTGACCTGAAGGACTGTAGCCCACCAGGCTTCTCTGTCCATGGAATTCTCCAGGCAGGCATACTGGAGTGGGTGGCTATTTCTTTAGGTGATCTTCCTGACCCAGGGATCTCATCCATATCTCTCTCATTACAGGCAGATTCTTTACTATATGAGCCACCAGGAAAGCCCATCTTCAGTTTTTTTTAAGGTACTAGTGAGAGGAGAGAGGTTCAAGAGGGAGAGGACGCATGTGTACATATGGCTGATTCATGTGTTGTACAGTAGAAAGTAATACAACATTGTAAAGCAATTATCCTCTGATTAAAAATAAATTTAAAAAATAAAAAAAGTAAAAGTACTGGTGAGAATTCTGGTGCTGATTTCTTATCAACTTCCAAACCTTTACCCTGCTTGGTAAGCTTAGATCCAATTCTCCAAAAATGAACCTTCTGCAGCCTCACTATATCTCATGGCAATGACCACAGAACATGACACATTGTCTGCTGAATTGAAGGGTCAACTAGATTTTGTTTTCAGACCCATTTGAAAGGCAACCAAGCTCAGAGATTTTAAAGTTAATTTCTCAAGAACATATAAAATGGAGATATGTTAGAGCAGAGGGCTAGTATCAGAAATTCAAACATGGGCTTATTTAGTTTCTTTGACCCTTTGTTACTTCACTTATAAGTAAAAAATAATAATTTCCCCATAGGATTATTATGAGAAATTTGAAATAATGTATGGTAAGCACATTGTATGTTATAGGATATAGTATACAGTTAACAGGAGGCTTTCCAGGTGGCACTAGTGGTAGAGAGCCTGGATGCCAGTGAAGGTGACACAGAGACGTGGGTTCGATCCCTGGGTCAGGAAGATCCCCTGGAGGAGGAAATGGCAATTCATTGCAATATTCTTGTCTGGGAAATCCCATAAACAGGGGAACTTGGACGGCTACAGTCTATGGGGTCGCAAATGAGTTGGACACGATTTAGCAACAAAATAGCAACAACAATGCAGTTTATAAACCATTCTACACTGGCATCAAAAGAGATTTTTCATAAAATTATATAATATTGAAATTAAATGATCTGTTAAAGATCACCTCGTCCAATTTCCTCCTTTCTAGAATTTTAAAAAAAAGCAAAAAAAAAAAAGCTCAAAGGGTTGAAGTAATTTTGCCAGGGTCATGCTGTTCTTAATGGCAATGGCAGGCAGGAAGTAATAGCTTTCTCCAAATATTCAAAGAAAGAGAATGGATTTGTCTTGTATGACCTCAGGGGATAAAAGCAGTGGTGAAAGGTAGAGTAGATGCTGTGAAGCTGACGTGTCTAGAAGTCTCATCGTTCCCCTGTTGAAATGGGTTGCCTCCGGTTGCACTTTCCCCTCTATTTATGTACTGAAGCTAGCTCTAGGAAGATAAAGCAGACCAGATGCACACTGATCACTCCCTGGGGTATATGCATTGGAGATGAGTTGTGTGATAATGGCCTGGCCATAGTCATGACTTAGCCACATGGTTGACACATTACCTGAGATGAGCCCAGACCTATGACAGAGCTAGCTCTAAAACCTATTTTACAGGAGTGTAGGAGCCACCGTCTCATTGGAAGCAAAAACCTGAAGCTTTAATTTCTTAGCACTTTACGTAAAATTGAGGATATGTTGAGTATCCATATCAAAGGATAGGTTTTCAAGGAGATTATAGGGAGACTAAATTCCTTTAACTAGATTGGCATAGTCACTGGATACATATTGACGTTTGGCTCAACTCTACTGGATGGTTAACCATAATTTTAGGATCTATAATTTTCTGTTATCTGGACCAACACCCTTTTTATGTGTATAATTGAAAATAGGCTGCAATGATGAAATCTGACCACTAAAAACAAACTTGTTGAGCATCACTCTTGAGAAATAATGTGGATTGAGATGTTCCACCCACTAGGCAACCCAAGTAATGTTTGCTTGTGATGGAAGAAGGTGCTGTCAATCACAATACTCCAAACCGAAAACAACAATAAAGAAAGTCCTCATTTAGAAACAATCTGAGTGAAACAGGACTGACGTTAGCAACAAAAGAGAAGTGAGAGGTGATTTGAGGAAGTAAAATAAAGTTCAGTAAAGGCCGGGATATTTCTGTGGAACCGATTAAAAGGGGAACTCCAAGAGATGCCTTGCATTTGCTCAGATCTGGACCTGAGTTTGCATATTTTGTGATTTCAGGGTAGGCTCTGACTAAAACAGCAAATATACTTAGTGCAAGTGGTTAATGAGGCTGGCAGTTAAGTGGGCACATCCTGTTACAGTGTGCATAACAACACAGAGCTGACATTAACCAACGCTCACCATGGCAGACACTGTGCTGAAAAGTTTCACATGAGTTAACTTGTTTAATCTTCTTAATAGGCTTGTGATGTAGGTACTATTCTTGACCCATTTTCAAGAAACTGAAATTTAGAAAGATTAACTACTTTCCATAGCTGATAGGTGTCTAACTTTAGGTTTGAATTAATGCTTTCTGATGCCAGATCCATACTTGTCATCATAATGCCCTGTAGGCTATACTGTCATTTCCACTTGTGACATCTGAAATGAAATCCAGTCTTGCTGCCTCAGTGCTGCTGCCTTAGCCCCTAAAAAAGCCCATCATTTTCCATCTCCAATGGCCAGTCCCTAGGGCATGACAGGCCTCATTCATGTCAATCCTTGGAAGAAAACTACCCCCAGATAAGTTCTTTTCCCATCAGGGTCATGATAGTCAAAGATCTACTAAGGATGATTAACTTTGATCAGAAGTGGCATAAATTGAAATATAACTAGGAAAACTGTCTGACCATTATTTCCCTTGCAGTGATAGTTAAGTGTGATCCTCAGGTGCTGCTGACTATCTGACCTCTCAAAGGTCCAGACTATCTGTGGCACGTGTACCTTTCCTCAACACAAGGAAGGTTAAGTATAGGACCAGCTGTAAGCATATATAAAGCAGGTGGACTTTCAGGATGCTGAAAAGGGCACTAGTATCCACACTGTTTTCCCCCAGAACTGACAACTGGTCTGAAATTCTCGCCACTCCTTTCACAATTTGGTTAGAACACGCACATGTTCTTGAAAAAGATGAATGCATTTATCCATCTGCATCAGCTATAGACCAGTGAGCTATAATGTCAGAAGGAGAACTTGGCTTCAAGGGAATGAGACCAAGGTAGGTAAATTTTGATGAATAGGACAACTGGAAAGTCACTACACTGGTTTCCAAACACAGGCCTGTAGATTGAGGTTGGCACAAGGCGAAGTTTTCATTGATTTATGGTAAAACATGAGCAACAGAGATAATGTAGTAATTTTTTGAATTAAAATTGTAAATTCTGAAGTCATGTTCTCCTGTTTGGATGGTACTATGTCATCTCTTTTATGAAATGATTGCGATAGTAGATGGAGGTTCTGCTTTTTCCTTAATGTCTTTACTTAGCAAAATAAAAAGCTAGCCAACTTTTTGTTAATCTTTAATGTGTACATAAACATATGCTAAATACTTTACATTCGATATTTTATTCAGTCTCTCTCATAGTGACTGTATGAGGAATATACTGTGATAATTCCTACTTTATAAATGAGGAATCTCAGGCCTGGAGGGTAAATAAGTTAACCAAGGTTATATAGCTACTGAGTAGCAGGAGTGAAAATTGTCCTTATTCCTGCCTTTTAGGAGGAATACCTCCTTTGTAGGAGGTATGGGTGCTGAAAAGAGAGAGAGAAATGTCAGAGAAACGGAAGAACAGAAGATAAATTTCACCTACTTAATTTTACCATGCGTGCGTGCTCAGTCATGTCCGACTCTGTGCTGCCCCATAGACTGCAGCCTACCAGACCCCTTTGTCCATGGGATTTCCAAGCAAGAATACTGAAGTGAGTTGCCATTTCCTTCTCCAGGGGAATCTGCCCAACCCAGGGATCGAACTTGTGTCTCCTGCATCTCCTGTGCTGGCAGGCAGGTTCTTTACCAATGAGCCACCTGGGAAGCCCATAGGCTCGCTAGAACTTTGCTTGCAAAAGCATATCCCTTAGAGTCAGCATGTATAAGCTAACATTATAAAATCCTAAATGGCTAAGCAAAAAGAGTCTTAAAGTTTATCTTCCTTTTAGTAAATGAGAAAACTTAGAGGTAGTGTGGCTTAAAATTCTAAATGCTTGCATTGCACTAGCACTAGATGCGCTTGCTTAAAGCAAAAGATAGGACATAGCCATTACTGCCAGGGTAGAAAAGAAATAGCAGAAACTGCAGCAAGATCAAACCAGCAAAGTATCTGAGTGTGATAAACTCTAGCTCAGTCAGTGCAATCAGCCATGACAAATGAAGAACAATAAATAGGAAAAAAAGACCCCAAAATACAGTTAATTTCATTTCAGTGTTTTGTATATAGTCAGAACTCAACAGTCAAGTACTGATTTTATGTTACTCATCACCACATGGGAAACATGCCTCTTTTCTTGTTCAAGAAATGAACATTGAAGACCTGTAAAGATGCTTAACCATGAGATAACTTACAAGGTTACATCTTGGTCAACTAAGTCCTGCCATTAAATATAGATTTGAAATGAAAATGTGCAAAAATGCTACTATCAACATAGTACATGTAGTTATTAAGGTTTAAGAATGAGTATCATTCATTTGGCTTTTTTCCAGACTCAGCATTTGAAAAAAATCTTATGTTCCTGAGCCTTTTTGCCACCAGGGAGCTCAACTAAGTCCAGAATTATGCTGACTTCTTGAGGGGAGATGGAATTCTTATTAACCACAATAACCTTGGCAGATAGCTCTCTTTATGCATGCTCTGGAACACACTTCCAAGAATTAGAATTAAGACTAAAGGATATGTTCAGCATGTCCAAGTATAGGGCTGGCCACAAAGTTCGTTCGGATTTTCCTGTAACAGCATATGGAATATCTGAAAGAAATTTTTGGCCAGCTCAATACTTCTGTACCTGTAATTGCATCTCCTGTTGACTAGAAAAATGAGTAAGGAGTCATTTAATTTTTTTTTTTTTGAGATTGAGGAGAACACAAAGAGAATGATGTTCTTTGGATTCAGCCCTAATGCTGAAGAAGTTCATGTAATGCTTTTGAAAGGCAGGCATAGGGTGGGAACCTCAGAGAATCCCTCAGCTACCCTGTAGACCAAGATATAACATATTACAGTGGGAACTCAGGTACCATGTTGAGGAGTTTCCCATTAAGGCTTGGGTTTGCCTGAGAAACATGATCAAACTGAATTTGATTTCTGAAAATGTGTCAGTTCAGTTCAGCTCAGTTACTCAGTCGTGTCCGACCCTGAGTCGCAGCACACCAGGCCTCCCTGTCCATCACCAACTCCCGGAGTCTAACCAAACCAATGTCCATTGACTCGGTGATGCCATCCAGCCATTTCATCCTGTGTCTTCCCCTTTTCCTCCTGCCCCCAATCCTTCCCAGAATTAGGGTCTTTTCCAATGAGTTGAGTCTTCACATCAGGTGGCCAAAGTATTGGAGTTTCAGCTTCAACATCAGTCCTGCCAATGAACACCCAGGACTGATCTCCTTTAGGATACACTGTTGGATCTTCTTGTAGTCCAAGGGACTCTCAAGAGTCTTCTCCAAAACTACAGCTCAAAAGCATCAGTTCTTCAGCACTCAGCTTTCTTAATAGTCCAACTCTGACATCCATATATAACTAACGAAAAAACCATAGCCTTGACTAGACGAACCTTTGTTGGCAAAGTAATGTCTCTGCTTTTAAATATGCTATCCAGGTTGGTCATAACTTTTCTTCCAAGGCGTAAGCGTCTTTTAATTACATGCCTACAGTCACTATCTGCAGTGATTTTGGAGCCCAGAAAAATTAAGTCTGACACTGTTTCCACTGTTTCCCCATCTATTTCTCATGAAGTTATGGGACCAGATGCCATGATCTTAGTTTTCTTAATGTTCAGCTTTAAGCCAACTTTTTCACTCTCCTCTTTCACTTTCATCAAGAGGCTTTTTAGTTCCTCTTCATTTTCTGCCGTAAGGGTGATGCCATCTGCATATCTGAGGTTATTGATATTTCTCCTGGCAATCTTGATTCCAGCTTGTGCTTCTTCCAGCCAGCGTTTCTCATGATGTACTCTTCATATAAGTTAAATAAGCCGGGTGACAATATACAGTCTTTATATACTCCTTTTCCTATTTGGAACCAGTCTGTTGTTCCATGTCCAGTTCTAACTGTTGCTTCCTGACCTGCATACAGGTTTGTCAAGAGACAGATCAGATCGTCTGGTATTCCCATCTCTTTCAGAATTTTCCACAGTTTATTGTGATCCACACAGTCAAAGGCTTTGGCATAGCCTTTGACTGTTTTTCTGGAACTCTCTTGCTTGTTCGATGATCCATCGGATGTTGGCAATTTGATCTCTGGTTCCTCTGTCTTTTCTCAAACCAGCTTGAACATCTGGAAATTCACGGTTCAGGTATTGCCGAAGCCTGGCTTGGAGAATTTTAAGCATTACTTTACTAGCACGTGAGATGAGGCAATTGTGCAGTAGTTTGAGCATTCTTTGGCATTGCCCTTCTTTGGGATTGGAATGAAAACTGACGTTTTCCAGTCCTGGGGCCATTGCTAAGTTTTCCAAATTTGCTGACATATTGAGTGCAGCACTTTCACAGCATCATCTTTCAGGATTTGAAAAAGCTCAACTGGAATTCCATCACCTTCACTAGCTTTGTTCATAGTGATGCTTTCTAAGGCCCACTTGACTTCACATTCCAGGATGTCTGGCTCTAGGTGAGTGATCAAACCATCATGATTATCTGGGTCGTGAAGATCTTTTTTGTACAATTCTTTTGTGTATTCTTGCCACCTCATCTTAATATCTTCTTCTTCTGTTAGGTCCCTACCATTTCTGTCCTTTATCGAGCCCATCTTTGCATGAAATGTTCCCTTGGTATCTCTAATTTTCTTGAAGAGATCTCTAGTCTTTCCCATTCTGTTGTTTTCCTCTATTTCTTTGCATTGATCGGTGAGGAAGGCTTTCTTATCTCTCCTTGCTATTCTTTGGAACTCTGCATTCAGATGGGAATATCTTTCCTTTTCTCCTTTGCTTTTCTCTTCTTTTCTTTTCACAGCTATTTGTAAGGTCTCCTCAGACAGCCATTTTGCTTTTTTGCATTTCTTTTCCATTAGGATGGTCTTAATCCCTGTCTCCTGCACAATGTCACGAACCTCCATCCATAGTTCATCAGGCACTCTATCAGATCTAGTCCCTTAAATCTATTTTTCACTTCCACTGTATAATCATAAGGGATTTGATTTAGGTCATACCTGAATGGTCTAGTGGTTTTCCCTACTTTCTCCAATTTATGCCTGAATTTGGCAATAAGGAGTTCGTGATCTGAGCCACAGATCATGAAAATGTGGAGAGACAGGTAATTTTCGAGATTTCTTTCATTAGGGATGAAATGAGGACTTGGAATTGTGAGTGATGAGCAGCATAGTTCACAGGCTCCATTGAGTAGGGGCCAAGTGATTCCTTACTTAAACCCCTGTCTCACACTTCACTCATCCTCTCAAATATATGAGGCATTTGATATCATATTCATTTTTATTGGATTTTTTTCCTCCTGAAAATTTCTAAGCCAAGATCTAATAACATAATCTCATGATACATCTACCATATAGGACATATCAAGGCTAACACTGTTAGACTATATACTAATCAATAAAAACTAGATCTGTTTTAAATCAATAAAAGAATTCTCTTTGGCTTCCAGTGCATAGCACAGGCTTATTCTGTAGTGGACATTTCATAAATGCTTATTACATTGAAAATAATTCCTATGGCAAGGAATTTTTACCTTCAGCTTTTTTGGCCGAATGCAGTTATTTCTTGGTATTTTCTCATTTGAAATGTTTGAACCAATGAGTAGTAATACTGAGTACCAATACAATAACAATGGATTTAATTAACTTTTAAGCCACAAAAATTTGCCCACTCAGGCAACAAATTCAGTCATTCAGCCTACTGAATATTTCTTTGCTTTAATGCCAAAATTTCACCTTCTATTGACATATCTATCAGGAGTGTTCCTCTGAAACTATTCCAAAACTATTGACTCTATAATTTTTGCCCTTTGACTCAACATTCCAGTTTATAAAATCAATGTTGTAGCTGCCTATGCCCTAGAAATAGGTAGTAGTTTTGTGAGCTACCAACTAGATATTACTAATTACCAACTAGCAATTACATGTAATTGCTATTATTTTTAATGCCAATGATTCAACATGCAAATGTGTTGAAATAAGTTGCATATTGGAAGCACTAAAGGACTACATTTTTAAAATAAAAAAAAATTAGTCTCTCAGTCGTGTCCGACTCTTTGAAACCCCATGGACTATAGCCCACCAGACTCCTCTGTTCATGGAATTCTCCAGGCAAGAGTACTGGAGTGAGTAGCCATCCCCTTCTCCAGGAGATCCGATGTATTTTAGATGTATATTCACATCTAAGACTATCCAAGAAGCATATATTCTCACTCATTCTCAGTGAAATTTGAGTTGTTTTTCCTGAGTGAAAGGTGGAATTATAGCCAGGTGCCAGGAATTACTCATGGCACACAAGAAGTCTCACTCATCACTGGTTCACTTATGGGAGTGTGTCACACATATGAACGTCATTAGTCATGTGCACCACAGTAGAGAAAAAGATTGCAAATTCCTGTCCTATACCCGTAGTCTTTTACTGAGAATTATAATTACCTTTGGGAAACTTGCAGAAAGCAATGGCAACCCACCCTGGTACTCTTGGAGAATTCCATGGACAAAAGAGTCAGGCAGGCTTCCTGGGATCCATGGGATCGCAAAGAATCAGACACGACTGAGTGATTAACTAGTAACTAGTTAGGAAACTTACGTTTAAGAATGTTACAGTGTGATTAGTCACCATTATAAATAAGACAAGAGTTTCCCTGCTGAAATTATTCAATAATGCTCCTGACTAACCTACATTCCTTAGTCCCCTTTTCTGCCTTTTTCTCCATAGCAATTATCTCTGACATGCTATATATTTCAGTTACCTGTTTCCATTTTCCTTCTAGAATAAAAATACTCCATGAAAACAGTAATTTTTTGTCTTGTTTTCTACTGTTTCCCCCACCTCTAGAATAGTGCCCAAAATATAATAGACACTCAGTAAATATTCGTTGAATGAATGAATAGTATGGAAAGTTTTGCTCTTATGAAGATACTGCAGTAGTTTTTATTTCAGTTTAGAACGTTGCTTTTATCAAAACAAATTTGAATGATAAATGAAGTAAAAGCAGCCAACACTCTAAAACATGTTAGTCCAAAAGTAAAAATAGAGTAGTGATAGAAGACAAACCATTGAATATGGTGGCTCTTTTCTCTGCCTGACAAATTAGAGAAAGATACAATATTTTTCAAAGACTTGAATAATATATACATTCCAAGAGCTTTTGAAGATAGGAGCACTTCTCAAATCAACATCTTTTAAAGGAAAACTAACCATCAGTTGTCAGATTAGACAGTAATATTAATAAACAAGGGAGTAGTAATTCTATTAAGTGAGAGTAATAAAACATTCAACTGAACTATAGCATTAAGAATGAAAGGGTGAAACTAACATAAATTCATTTTTATTGATCAGCTAGAAGCTAAAAGAAAGTCACATTTTATTTCACAAAAAATCCTAAACAATTCTAATGTTCAATATAAATTGTCGCATACAATATATTTGTTTATTTTTAGTTAAACTTTTACAAGTGTGAATTTACAGGCAGTGGTAAGAAATAACACTGAGAGATCCCATGTATCTTTTACCCATATGGAGCAAAACTATAGTAGGATATCACTGACATTGATCCAGACAGTTCGTACAATATTTCTATCACCACGAGGAACCCTCAGCAGCACATTAACTTTCATCCTACCCCCAACTATCCTCAATTCCTGGGAACCACTAGTACCTGCTATATTTCTATAATTTTGTCATTTCAATAATGTTACATAAACACACACATACTGATACACACACACATACTTTATTTTTTTCAGCTGTGCCATGCAGCTTGTGGGATCTCTTCCCTGATCAGAGCTTAAACCCAGGTCCCAGCAGTGAAAGCCTGGAATGCTGACCACTAGGCTAGGAAGGAACTCACAGTAATGTTACATAAATAGAATAATTTGTTCTAAGGTTCAGTCAGTCAGTTCAGTCGCTCAGTCGTGTCTGACTCTTTGCAACCCCATGAATCGCAGCATGCCAGGCTTCCCTGTCCATCACCAACTCCTGGAGTCCACCCAAGCCCATGTCCATTGAGTCAGTGATGCCGTCCAGCCATCTCATCCTCTGTCATCCCCTTTTCCTCCTTCCCCCAATCCTTCCCAGCGTTAGGGTCTTTTCCAATGAGTCAAGTCTTCGCATGAGGTGGCCAAAGTATTGGAGTTTAGCTTCAACATCAGTCCTTCCAATGAACACCTGGGACTGATCTCCTTTAGGATGGACTGGTTGGATCTTCTTACAGTCCAAGGGATTCTCAAGAGTCTTCTCTAGCACCACAGTTCAAAAGCATCAGTTCTTTGGCACTCAGCTTTCTTCACTGTCCAACTCTCACATCCATACATGACTACTGGAAAAACCATAGCCTTGACTAGAGCAAAGTAATGTCTCTGCTTTTTGATATGCTATCGAGGTTGGTCTTCCAAGGAGTAATCGTTTTTTAATTTCATGGCTGCAGTTACCATCTGCAGTGATTTTGGAGCCCCCCAAAATAAAGTCAGCCACTGTTTCCACTGTTTCCCCATCTATTTCCCATGATGGGATGGGATCAGATGCCATGATCTTAGTTTTCTTAATGTTGAGCTTTAAGTCAACTTTTTCACTCTCCTCTTTCACTTTCATCAGGGTTCTAAAGTTACAATATGCAATTTTGGGAATCAACTTTTTTCACTCAGCATAATTCTCTGAATGTTCATATATGTCATTGAATGTATCAAGAATATCTTCCTTTTTTTAACTAAAATAGTATTTGTTGCTATGGATGTACCATAATTTGTTTAACCTTTCACATGTTAAGTGAAAGTCACTCAGTCATGTCCAACTCTATGGGACCCAGTATTCTGGAATTCTCCAGGCCAAGATACTGGAGTGGATAGCCTTTCCCTTCTCCAGGGGGTCTTCCCAACCCTGGGATCAAACCCAGTTCTCCCGCATTGTGGGTGGATTCTTAATCCACTGAGCCACAAGGGAACCCCAAGAATACTGGAGTAGGTAGCCTACCCCTTTGCCAGCAGATCTTCATGACCCAGGAATCAAACCAGGGTCTCCTGTATTGCAGGCAGATTCTTTACAAACTGAGCTATCAGGGAAGCCCTTATACCTTCTCATGTTAAAGGACTGTTTGTTTCCAGTTTCAGATAATATGAATAAAGCTGCTATAAATGTTCATGTATAGGTTTTCATGTGAAGTCCAATTCTCTGGGAAAATTGCTTAGGAACACAAATGCTGGGTAGTATAGTAGATGCATGTTTAATTTTTTTGTTTGTTTGTTTTTTATTTTTTTATTTTATTTTTTTATTATTGTTTTAGCCATACATTGTTATGATATCACCATGGGTTTACATATGCTTCCCCTCCGGGTCCCCCCTCCCTCCTCCCTCCCCCCCCGGGAAATCTCGCTGCACCAGTCCCGAGCATCAATCCTGGGCTGGCGATTGATTAGACACATGACAATTAACATGCTTCAATGCCCTTCTCCCATCTCATCCCACCCTTACCCTCATCCACAAAGTCCACAAGTCTATTTTATACATCTGCGTTCCTTTTGTTGTCTCCCATGTTGGGTTCTCATTACTGTCTTTCTAAATTCCATATATATGTGTTAATATACTGTATTGTTGTTTTTGCTTCTGGCTTACTTCACTCTGGATAATGGGCTCCAGTTTCGTCCATCTGAGTAGAATTGCTTCAAATGAATTTTTTTTTAATGCTGAGTAATATTCCATTGTGTATATATACCACAGCTTTCTTATCCATTCGTCAGTTGATGGGCATCTAGGTTGCTTCCATGTCCTGGCTATTGTAAACAATGCAGCGATGAACATTGGGGTGCACGTGGCTCTTTCAATTCTGGTTTCCTCGGTGTATATGCCCAGCAGTGGGATTGCCGGGTCATATGGCAGGTCTATTTGCAGCTTTTTAAGGAACCTCCACACTGTTTTCCATAGTGGCTGTACTAGTTTGCATTCCCACCAACAGTGTAAGAGGGTTCCCTTTTCTCCACATCCTCTCCAGCATTTATTGCTTGTAGACTTTTGGATGGCAGCCATTCTGACTGGTGTAAAGTGGTACCTCATTGTAGTTTTGATTTGCATTTCTCTGATAATGAGTGATGTTGAGCATCTTTTCATGTGTTTGTTAGCCATTTTTATATCTTCCTTGGAGAAATGTCTGTTAAGTTCTTTGGCCCACTTTTTAATTGGGTTGTTTATTTTTCTAGAATGGAGCTGCAGGAGTTGTTTGTAAATTTTTGAGATTAATTGTTTGTCTGTTGCTTCATTGGCTATTATTTTCTCCCATTCTGAAGGCTGTCTTTTCACCTTGCTTATAGTTTCCTTTGTTGTGCAAAAGCTTTTAATTTTAATTAGGTCCCATTTGTTTATTCGTGTTTTTATTTCCAATATTCTGGGAGGTGGGTCATGGAGTATCCCGCTTTGGATTATAGCAGAGAGTGTTTTGCCTATGTTATCCTCTAGGAGTTTTATAGTTTCTGGTCTTATGCTTAGATCTTTGATCCATTTTGAGTTTATCTTTGTGTATGGTGTTAGAAAGTGATCTAGTTTCATTCTTTTACAAGTGGCTGTCCAGTTTTCCCAGCACCACTTGTTAAAGAGGTTGTCTTTTCTCCATTGTATATTCTTGCCTCCTTTGTCAAAGATAAGGTGTCCATAGATGCGTGGATTTATCTCTGGGCTTTCTATTCTGTTCCATTGATCTATGTTTCTGTCTTTGTGCCAGTACCATACTGTCTTAATGACTGTGGATTTGTAGTATAGCCTAAAGTCAGGTAGGTTGATTCCGCCAGTTCCATTCTTCTTTCTCAAGATTGCTTTGGCTATACGAGGTTTTTTGTATTTCCATACAAATTGAGAAATTATTTGTTCTAATTCTTTGAAGAAGACCTCTGGTAGCTTGATAGGAATTGCATTGAATCTATAGATTGCTTTAGGTAGTATACTCATTTTCACTATATTGATTCTTCCAATCCATGAGCACGGTACATTTCTCCATCTGTTTGTGTCCTCCTTGATTTCTTTCATCAGTGTTCTATAGTTTTCTATATACAAGTCTTTTGATTCTTTAGGTAGAAATACTCCTAAGTATTTTATTCTTTTTGTTTCGATGGTGAATGGGATTGTTTCCTTAATTTCTCTTTCTGATTTCTCACTGTTAGTGTATAGGAATGCCAGGGATTTCTGTGTGTTGATTTTGTATCCTGAAACTTTGCTATATTCACTGATTAGCTCTAGTAATTTTCTAGTAGAGTCTTTTGGGTTTTCAATATAGAGGATCATGTCATCAGCAAACAGAGAGAGTTTTACTTCTTCTTTTCCAATCTGTATTCCTTTGATTTCTTTATCTGCTCTGATTGCTGTGGCCAAAACTTCCAAAACTATGTTGAATAGTAGTGGTGAGAGTGGGCACCCTTGTCTTGTCCCTGATTTCAGGGGGAATGCTTCCAGTTTTTCACCATTGAGGATAATGTTTGCTGTGGGTTTGTCATATATAGCTTTTATTATGTTGAGGTATGTTCCTTCTATTCCTGCTTTTTGGAGGGTTTTTATCATAAATGGATGTTGAATTTTGTCAAAGGCTTTCTCTGCATCTATTGAGATAATCATGTGATTTTTATTTTTTAATTTGTTAATGTGGTGTATTACATTGATCGATTTACGAATATTGAAGAATCCTTGCATCCCTGGGATAAAGCCTACTTGATCATGATGTATGATCTTTTTGATGTGTTGTTGGATTCTATTTGCTAGAATTTTGTTGAGGATTTTTGCGTCTAAGTTCATCAGTGATATTGGCCTGTAGTTTTCTTTTTTTGTGGCATCTTTGCCAGGTTTTGGGATTAGGGTGATGGAGGCCTCATAGAATGAGTTTGGAAGTTTACCTTCGTCTGCAATTTTCTGGAAGAGTTTGAGTAGAATAGGTGTTAGCTCTTCTCTAAATTTTTGGTAGAATTCAGCTGTGAAGCCATCTGGTCCTGGGCTTTTGTTTTTTGGAAGATTTCTGATTACGGTTTCAATTTCCATGCTTGTGATGGGTCTATTAATATTATCTATCTCTTCCTGGTTTAGTCTTGGAAAGTTGTACTTTTCTAGGAATTTGTCCATTTCATCCAAATTGTCCAGTTTATTTGCATATAGTTGCTGATAATAGTCTCTTATGATCCTTTGTATTTCTGTGTTTTCTGTTGTGATCTCTCCATTTTCATTTCTAATTCTGTTGATTTGGTTCTTCTCCCTTTGTTTCTTGATGAGTCTGGCTAACGGTTTGTCAATTTTATTTATCTTCTCAAAGAATCAGCTTTTGGCTTGGTTGATTTTTGCTATGGTCACTTTTGATTCCTTTGCATTAATTTCTGCCCTGATCTTTAAGATTTCTTTCCTTCTACTAGACCTGGGCTTCTGCATCTCTTCCCTTTCTAGTTGCTTTAGGTGTATAGTAAGGTCATTTATTTGATTTTTCTCTTGTTTCCTGAGGTGAGCTTGTATTGCTATGAACTTTCCCCTTAGCATTGCTTTCACAGTGTCCCATAGGTTTTGAGCTGTTGTGTTTTCATTTTCATTCGTTTCCATGCATAACTGAATTTCATTTTTAATTTCTTCTGCGATTTGTTGGTTATTCAGCAGTGTGTTGTTGAGCCTCCATATGTTGGAAGTTTTGAGAGGTTTTCTCCTGTAGTTGATATCTAATCTCACTGCATTGTGGTCAGAAAAGATGCTTGGGATGATTTCAATATTTTTGAATTTATCAAGGTTAGATTTATGGCCCAGGATGTGATCTATCCTGGAGAAGGTCCCGTGTGCACTTGAGAAAAAGGTGAAATTCCTTGTTTTGGGGTGGAATGACCTATAGATATCAATTAGGTCTAGTTGGTCTATTGTTTCATTTAAAGTTTGAATTTCCTTGTTACTTTTCTGTCTAGTTGATCTATCCATTGGTGTGAGTGGTGTATTAAAGTCTCCTGCTATTAGCATGTTTAATTTTTAAAGAAACCGCCAAACTGGTTTTCAGAGTGGCTGTACTATTTTACATTACCACCAGCAATGTATTGAGTAATTTACTTTCTCTGCATTCTTGCCAGCATTTGGTATTGTTACTATTTTTTAATTTTAGTCATTCCAGTAGGTAGTATTTACCTACATTGTGGTTTAAATGTATACTTCCCTGATGGCTTTTAAAATTCTGTATCTTTTCATGTGCGTACATTTTCATATCCTTTTCATGAAATGTCTTTTTATTTCTTTCTTTCATTTTTCAATCAGACTGTTTTGTTTTTCACTATTGAATTTGGAAAGTTCTTTATATATTCTAGATACTAGTTCTTTATCACATTTGTGGTTTACAAATATTTTCTTCCAGTCTGGAGCTTATCTTTAACAGGGCTTTCCTCAAGCAAAAGTTTTTTAATCCTGACAAAGTCCAACTCGTCAGTTTTTCATTGATTCATCATGCTTTTGGTGTCAAATCTAAGAAGACATTGCATAGCCCTACATACCAAATATTTTCTCCTACATTTTTTCTAAGTTTTATAGTTTTAAGCTATTTGACTCCAAGATCCATTTTGAGTTAAATGTTGCATATTAAATGAGATTACCTCCCTGTGTGTTCCTTCCTTGTTCCTTATTTACAGTACACATATCTTAAATATTTCCTATGTAGAACTACAACAAACAGTGTTATACCTTTTGGCTTCCACCATCAATCTTAATTTAGAACCAAGAGGAGAAAGAAAACCTACTCTGTATTTTTGCTTATCGTGTTCTGACAGTCTAAGCTTTCTTTTTTATCATTCCCTTCCTGTTTAGAGAATTTCCTTCAGCCATTCTATTAGAGTAGGTTTGTTGATGACAAACTCTTTTAGTTTTCCTTTATCTGAGAATCTCTTGTTTTTCCCTTAATTCCTGAAGGATATTAAAGCATTCTGGATAGACAGTTCTTCTCTTTTAGCACTTGAAATATGGTATACGACTCTTCCAACCTCTATGATTTCTGATGACACATTTGCTATCATCTGAAGTATTTTCCCTCTATAGTAAAATGTCATTTTTCTCTGGCTGCTTTCAAAAGTTTTTATTACTAGAAGTGTAATTTTTCTGTGTGGTGGTGTAGGTTTCTTTGGGCTTAGTTTGTTTGGAGTTTGCTGAGCTTTCTGAATCTACAGGTTTTTGCCTCTTTCAAATTTGGCAAGTTTTCAGTAATTATTTCTTCAAGTCCTTTTTCAGTCTCACTGTGTTTCTCCTCTCCTTGTGGGACTTGAATGACACAATGTTATCTTTTGTTTTGGTCTCACTGGTCCCTGAGACTCTGATCATTTCTTTTAATTTATTTCCCCCTTGCTGTTCAGATTGAATAACTTCTTTTGCTCTATCTTCCAGCTCATTAATTCTCTCCTCTGTGTCCTCATTTCTGCTTTTGAGTCCATCTTCTGCATTTTCAATTTTGGTTATTGTATTTCCCCACAATTTCCTAAAATTACCAATTGGTTCTTTGTATCTTCTGTTTAATTTCTGAGACTTTCTATATCCTTCCATTTGTCTCAAGAGTGTTTTTAATCGCTCATTGAAGCTTTTAATTATGATTTAAAGTTTTAAAGTCTGTTTTAAAGTCTCTGTTAGATAATTTTAATATCTTTGTCATCTTACTGTTGGCATGTTTTATCTTATGTTTTAAATACGAGTTTGAGATTCACTTAGTCAACTAAGTTTCATTCATTATGGAACCTCTGAAAGAAGAGTATCAGTTTGAGTTCTTCCCACTTCTTGGTGTGATAAGTCATTTTTAAAAAAATGAAACTTGAATATTTTTGTATTCTGGAGCTTATTTAAACTTGTGCTCGATAATGGCCATATGTGCCTAGTGGCTATCATATTGGACTGTCAGATACAGAATATCTGAACATCTCATAAATCTACTGGAAAAGGGTGAAACAGAAGCTGAGCAAAGTGGCAGATGATACTACTAAATATTGATTAAAATACAGGGGAAAGAAGAAAAATATGAGGAAGATAAATAAGTGAACCTATGAATAACCTCCCTGGTGGCTCAGAGGTAAAGAATCTGCCCACAATGCGGGAGACCTGGGTTCGATCCCTGGGTCGGGAAGGTCCCCTGGGGAAGGAAATGGCAACACACTCCAGTATTCTTGCCCAGATATTTCCATGGAGAGAGGAGCCTGGTGGGCTACAGTTCATGGGGTCACAAAGAGTTGGACATGACTTAATGACAAACACTATGAATTATAGGGATGGAAGAATGTAGATTTATTCACAAGGAAAATCTGCAAAATAGATACCAACCTATTCTATCATATAGTGGACTGAGTTTTTAGCGACTCTAGTTGCATGGGTCTGTCCCTAAAAAAGAAAAAGCATCCCTTTTTTCTATGAGCTGATGCAATTTGGAATAGTAAAGCTATTTGTTGTGACAGCTGAGATCAGTGTATATTGACCCTGACATTGCATGTTATGTTACATCGAGATATAGCTGACTTTAGCAAATGTTGGACATAGTCATTCAACATCATTTTATTTGACAGAGGGGTTACATCTGCTTCATAGGGTTCTGTTCGTTTTAAAGTTCATGTGACTTCCTTTTTGTTTATTTTTGGCTGTGCTGTGCCCTCGTTGCTGCGAGGACCGCTCTCCAGCGTGCTGCAGCGGCTCCTCCTCTTGCAGAGCATGGGCTGTAGGGGCGTGGGCGTCAGGAGTTGCAGCACGTGGACTTGTGCGGTTCCTGGGCCCCAGAGCACAGGCTCAGGAGCTGTGACCAGCGGGCTTACTTGCTCTGCCACGTGGGATCTTCCCGAATTAGGGATCAAACCCATATCTCTTGCTTTGGCAGCAGATTCTTTACCACCAAGCCGCCAGGGAAGCCCTAGCATTCAACTCTTTAAAACAATAAGTTGAAATGATACAGAGACGGCTTTGGCAAGAGAGTACAATTTCAGGGCAGCAAAGCCCAAATAAAGATAAAATATATGCAAATAAATGTAAAATGGCTAAAGATCAGAAAGGTTTTAGAACTAGAGCTTGTTGCTGTATGATTTATTCCACAAGTATTTATCAACTCATGTTATTACAGTTTAACCACCAATTTCTCAGGTGAGAAACTGAGCTACAGAGAAACTGGCTTCATTGCTTAATGAGAAAACAAAGAAAAAGGTAAAAAACTTAGGCCATTTCATTCTACATCTAGTTTCTTTTTGATTTACATCATGTGGCCATTAAATGTCTTTCATAGTCATGTCAGCTACATAACTTTGAAAAAAAAATATCTTGGACTTTCTGCCTCCATGATTAACTTATATTTTTCCCTCTGATTCATTCATTCCACATTTATTTACCAAGTGCCTACAATGAACCAGGCACTAAAGAACATCAGTGAACAAAACAAAGGTCTGTGTCTGAACACTTATATTCTAGTGATGGTAAAAAATATATATATATGTACACAATAAATTAGAAGATAAATACTATGAAAAAAAGAAAAAGTAGTACAGGTTAAAGGGGAATGAGATGGGAAGTAAGCCATTCTTACAGGATCTATTATAACCATCTGATGGAATATCACCTCTTCTCCAATATCCATTTCAAATGCCACCTCCTCTATGAAGCCCTCCTTAATACCTTAGCTAAAATTTATCTTTTCTGCTATGTTCCTTTAGCTCTTCCTATCTCTATTCCAGCACTTAGCATTCTGCCTTGTGTAAGATATAAAAGTATCTTTCTTTTCATTAGGCTGTAATTCCTGAATAAAGAGAATGTGCCTTATTAATCACATCATCTCTTAAAAAGAGTCACATGTGATGGTAGGGGTAATAAGCATTTGCTTAGTGAAGCCTAGATTAAATGAATGGATAAAGACCCAGATTGTTTATAAAAGGCAATCCTGATATTAGAATTCAGAAATATAAATTCAGCATGTGGATATTGGGTGCCAATTTTCTGTCCATGCTAATTTATTCCCTCTGCCCATACCTATGTGGCTAGAGAGAAAGTTTTCAGTTTTATTTTCTGCTCTTGCTGGATTTTTAATAAAACAAATACCACATATTAACAGACTTAACAAATCAAGCAAAATAATGGCATGGTGAAAACCATAAATTTGTCTTCAGAGCTGTCATAAATTATGCACAATCCATAAATTAACAACTGTTATACATTACAATTTAGGCAACTTAACCAACACTATAGCCCTTATATAATATCACACTTTTATCTGAGAAGATACGATTTATGTAAAATTGTCAATCTTCATTCCTCTTTTGCCAGTTAATAAAAAAACACAGAAATAATCAAGTTATGTTTTGTTTCTTTCATGAAATATACTGCTTTACATGTCCAAGAACCAATAGGACTTGGTTAAGAAATGTATTTCTTACAACATAATAACATACCATCTTGAATGTGCTGTTACAAACAATATTTACTACATTCATAAGTATTGAATAAAGCATAGATAGCTATGAAATTGATTTTGATTGTACATTCTGTAGGTATTTTCATCAGTAGGTATGAATAAAAGACATTCCCTACACATTCATACAACTAAAAGTGCATATAGTTTTTGCATTTTAATTCTTTTTAAAAATCAGTTTTAGATTTAGTTAGTACATAAATGTAAGGAGTTTATAAAATCTCAGTAATTCAGATATATTGAATTGGTTGAATTAGTGTCAGTTTTTTGAATAGAGATGTGATGACATGAAATATTAATGAATGTTCTATCGGAATTGCTAATAATGGATTCTTCTGATGAAGAAGAAATTAAAACAAATCTCTTTTAAATAAGGAAATGTGCTTATATTTTTGAAATTTTTATTAAACTGAAACACTGATATTTCTCTTAGTGGTCATTATTTTTATCCAAGATACACATATAGTGTACATTTCAATTAAATTTTACTGTAGAGGATAATAATTAGAATTTTCATTATTAGAGAAACAGGGATTGATTACTCATTATGACTACAGGAAAGCTGATGAGTTGTTAAGTGAGAAAGGTAACAACGATGAGTCAAAGAGAACAGTCTCTTTGTTCTGTGCAGGTCAGAACAGAAGAAATGTTAAAAAAAAAAAAATACACGATGAGCAAGAACACAAGAAAACATGCCTATACCCACTAGATTCAATGCCTGTTTGGCTTAAAGTTTGGATCTTAAGTCTTAATTTTATTTTTCCAAGTGAGTAATACAAAGCTGTGTGCATGTGTATGTATATATAGGCCTGCAAAAAGCTCTATTTAATTAATTTTGTACACAAAGATAGCCAAGTTGCTAAACTCTTTGTCTTTGAGGCTGTGTGTGATTGTGAAGTCACTCAGTTGTGTCCGACTCTTTGCAAACCCATGGACATGGGATTTTCCAGGCAAGAGTATTGGAGTGGGTTGCCATGTTCTGTGTGGAAATGCTATCAAAACAAGTGATAAATTAACAAAAATAAAAATTGTTATGTAAAATTATTTGTTTTAATTTTTTAAGGTTTTGATAATTATTTGTTGTCATATCTGTTATATCTGTTGACATAAAAAAGTTCCAAGTTTAAATGGGCTAAATTTATAGTTGGTTAATCCTCTTTGGTACAAAATATGAGCATTGATACCCCTATGATAACTATTTTGCTTAAAATGTACTGTTAGACATATTTCAAAGACCAAATTTATTTACATATGTGTGCAAAATTTGAGTTTAGTATTTGTCAATACCAAATGAACATTTTAGCACAAAGCTGCTTAAATACACACACGCATCAAATTTATAAGTTTAGATTTATATAAATGTACTTGTTTATGAAAAGGATGTAACATGGGGACTCAGAAAAAAAACTATTTCATTTGGATAAAAATGACAAGAATTTTAATAAAATGTTAACAGTGTATAAATTTATTTTAGCTATAAATATTTTTTCCACTTCTGAGTTAAAGTTTCTACTCAGGAGTGCTATTCCCTCTTGCATCTTGTAGATGTTCTGACTTGCTACTAGTTTATCAGCAAACATTAGCTGGGTGTTGTCACGGTCAATGGGAAAAATGTTTTTAATCAGTCCCTATAAGTGGGCCAAGTGCTGTTAGCTGATAAGACAGAGAATAGAAACAAGGTGTCTGTTTCTGTTGAAGTATGAAAAATTAAAAGGTTAAAAAGTACACTTATCCTTTAAGAATGATTTCCTTGAATATTATATTTAGAGCAAAAGGCAAATTATATAATTGGATAAGGTTAAAAAAAAGCAATTTATAAACATTATAATTTAAGAAGTGGGTACATAAAAATTTTCTGTGTTATCTTGAAATATGCACTAAGGTGGTGTTTAATATTCCCCATGATGAAAATAAATGATAAAAAAATAGCTTTTATATAATATCTGGTTACACTTCATTAAGATTTTTCCAAGGAAAGGTCTGTAATAGGAAACCTCTAGTTTACCTTTAAACCAAAGTACAGTCAAATTTATCTTTGTTTACCTATACACTGATCAATTGCAATTCTTCCCTCACAGCATCTGTCTTTTATTCCTTTCTGTGAATCCAAAATGCAATTTAAAAAACACATTTCAAAATACCAATTCAAAGTGGCATTTATTTTCCAGGGACTTTGTTTAATTCAGCATTTTTTAATTCTTTAAAAAGATTTTTAAAAATTATTATTTTTGCCCATGCTGGATCTTTGTTGCTTCGTGTAGACCTTCTCCTATTGTGGTGAGCAGGGGCTACTCTTCATTGTGTGGACTCATTTCTCATTGCGCTGGCTTCTCTAGTTACGGAGCTCTGGGTCTAGCCACATGGGCTTCAGTATTGTGGCCCACTGGCTTAGTTGCTCTGTGGCATGTGGAGTCTTCCCGAACTAGGGATTGAAACTGCGTCCCCTGCATTTGCAGTTGGATTTTTATCCACTGTGCCTCCAGGGATGTCCTCAATAAGTATTTAACACCTATAACGTGCCTGGTATTGGGTTATTTATGCAATGGAAACAAACATGAAAACTATATTTTATTTGACAGCAAGATTTGAATACACTCTGCAATTAAAGGACACAGTATGCTAGGCTTCACTTGAGGAACTGATCCTGCGGCCATGCAGCACAGCCAAAAAAATATCCCCTACCCCACAACCCGTATCATTCCTATTTTAAAGATGAATAAAATTCAGGTGTAGAACAGCTAAGAAACTTGGGATTTCATACACACCTGACATTTGAGCCTGGCCGCAACCCCCTGACTCTATCACACTTGATTTTTGGCTAAATTATTCATTTATTTATTTAAAACTCACTATACGTCAAGCACGTTACTTGGATCTGGGTTTTAAGAAAACAGTGTGACACAGTGCCTTTCCTTAAACCTCTTCAACTGTAGCAGAGGGAGACAGGCATGGAATGAAGCCCTTATAATTAAGGAATCAGTGTGGTTCTAGATGTCTATGAAGAATCACGTGGGGGACAAATGAGTCCCTTCTGCCTGGGATTGGCAGATGGCAGAGGTCAGGAAAGCTTTCAGAAGGACGTGCCCCTTGAGTTCCATATAGTCATCCTCTGAATCAGGTGATTGTGAGAAAGAACAGGACATTCTATCTTGCGTGAGCCTTGGGGCCTAAACCAGCTTGGGAAGAAATGAAAATGGTTCAGGGTGGTTGGAGTGAGAGAGTTGTAAGTCAGGCAAAGTAATACCTACTTCCCTTGTGAAAGGATTGCATATATACAGTGTTAAGCACAGTGCCAGAGACATACTAGATGCTCAATAAATGTTCCTGTTCCTCCTTCAGTTTTCCATTTATTATACTGCCTTCCAGCTTGAAAATCCATGACTTACCATATTGCATGTGTTCTTTTGTATGTTGGTTCATACACTAGCCCATTGTATCCATAAATAGTCTCTATCACAGATGACAGAAATGTGGGTAAAACAAGAAGTGAATTTTGATAAGGGATTGATGTAAAAGCTGACTTTACCTTCAACCCTTTCTCTCTGTTCTTCTATAGTAATTTAAAGAATGTTGCTTGAGTAAAAAAGAATATTGCGCAAGTGCAGAGATTCAGCATCAGTTCAATACATGGGGACAGGATTCAATATCCATTCATAGGAACTGCTCACCTGCTTCCAAACTCAGAAGAGCTGTTTTTCTGTTCCCAGAAGTTTGGATGATCATAACATCAACCATACTGTCAGGAGGAGATTTGAAGGCAACATCTTATCATTGCACAACCTTAGAGACCATGATTTTTGGCTACAACTTATAGTCAACTCTACCTCAATACACAATCTTTCTGCCTTTTTTACGGCTGTGTACATGTCTCCCCCCATTCCTCAAGAGTATAAACTCTGAAATCTTGACTTTATTCAACTTGGCATCATCTAGTTACTCCCCTAATACACAGTGCTTTACCCATTGGAGATGTTCAGCAAATACTTGTTAACTTTTCAGTATACCTAATTAATCAGAAATTAATGTCTCTTATCATAGCAGGGTTCCCTGAACCTAAGTAGCACACTCTTGTTAAGTGAATGATATGGCCTGAGGGACAGGTGGGTATCTTATCACCTTAGACTGTAGCAATCATATTGTTTATTGTGAGTTTTTTTCAAGGAGAGTCTCCATGGTGTGGTGATTAAGAGCATGAGCTATAAAGCCATACTACCTGGTTTTGAAACCTGTTACTAGTCACAAGACAGACTTTGAATGTGTAACACACCTCTCTGTGAATTAGTATTCTCCTCTGCAAAGTAGTAGTAATTTGAAGTGTTATTTCATAATGTTGTCATGAGGAATTGCTGAGTTAATATATGTACTTTTAAATAGCACTGGTACATTGCAAGTGTCCAATAAGAGTTAGTTGTTATTTTATACTCTGCTAAGTTTTATATGAATGTAACTGGGAGCAGGGTAGTCGCTCAGCTATAGGAGCAAAATACAAAGGCTAACAAGAAGAGGGAGGGCAGGAACATATCCAGACATGTGACTGTAATCCATTTCTAGGACAAATGCTTCCTGAGGCAACCAGATATTCCTGACACGAGGTTTGAGCCTGAGGTGCTGTCTACCTGGTGGACTGCCCCCATATTCCCCCTCCCCAATTCAACGGGGTCAGGGATCAAAGTACCTCTCTTGGTTGTAAAATTGCAGTCTTTTTAAAAGCATGGTAAAAGTTATAGGAAAAATTTTATCACAGAAAAATAATTTATGTCACTTGAGTCATTTCTCTTATTAAGAATATTCTTGAGCATCTTGGTGTTTTAAGCTATGAGAGTGATCTTTCTCACATGCATATATACATCTTTTACAGGCATATTAATGATGCTGAGTAGTCTTAACAGAGGATTTTAAATATTACTGATACTTTAAAAGAACTGCTTTTTAAATGGATATATCCATAGGAGTGTGCACTTTGTGATCCTATGGACTGTACCCCACCAAGTTCCTCTGTCCATGGGATTTTCCAGGCAAGAATACTGGAGTGGGATGGTATTTCCTTCTCCAATATATATATGCATATATTCTTTTAATGGACTTTAGGACTACCTTTTGTGGAAAACAAAGATACAGGAATAGGTATAAACTGTTTGGCAGGGAGGATAATTTTTCCCACTAGTAAAACATAATGAGGCTAGTAATGATTGAAAACACATCATCAAAGGAAAACATTGTCTCAGGAGGAAAAATGATCAATCAGGCTTTGGAAGAGATGACTTAAAAAAGTAATTAAGGCACTGGCATGAATAAGCCTTTTGGGATGAGCATACTTTGTTCACGCCAGTCTTTCTTCAGATATATCTCTGAGAGCCACCTTAGTGCAAAAAAGAAGAAAATCAAAGTAACAAGAAGCTATAACTTTCCAGTAGAAGACAAAGATATAACAATAATCTCCCCCACCCCCATCCATTGTCAAATTCCTTCCCATTTGAGGATCTCAGAATGCTTCATTTGGCTACAGTGATTTGTTGACTTTATAGGTATACTGTAAGGTGAAACCTTGCAAGTTGAAACAATCTGCTTTTAAAAAAAGTCTTTATTATGTGGCTAGTTTCCAACTATTTTCATTGCAGTACAACTGTAAACATTTGAAAGACTGACATACATACCAAAAAACCTGAAATGTATTTTTTTACTTTTATTAAACTATTTTGTACCTGTGTTCTGTTAAGACACCTCAATGACAGTGGTTAGCATGGTCAGAATGTACATGGTCAGAAAGTTATTTATGTACATTAAAAAAACATACAGGTTTTTTTTCCCCCTAGATTTTCCAACAGGAAGCCCAAGAGAAAGGAGTTCAAAACTAAGACTAGAATTCTCACTATAGTTTTCCCACTGATTAGTATCTCATTTTCTGCCTACAAATTGGGTTAAGAACACTCAATTTTAACTTAGAGTTGCTAGAAGGATACAATCTGACAGTTAATATCAACATCTTTTGGTAGTGTTTGTAAATGTTGGCATTATTAGTAACACAAAGGTTTTTGCATTCTTATTTGTCACAGAATATTGTGGAGTAAACAGAGAAGATCAAACAGTATTCCTATTTTTTATTATGTGCTTGATGAAAAATTAAAGAACACATTGCTTAGTGTTACCCGTAATTTTTGAGACGGGGCCTATGTCTTTAATTACCAACTTCCACATCAAAAGTCAGGTTATTTGGGTACACAGAAGCAATTGTGGTAAATTGGCTCCCAAACTTATCACAGGATACTTCACCTACTCTTGTGTGGTTATCAGGTGAAGCTGTATTAGGCCCAAACTGCATGTTAGGCTGACTGCAGTTTTGCCATTGTATGAAATGACTAAATTTCTCAGTTATTCGGCTTGAAAAACTATAACATGAATACCGTAGGAATTAAGACTCCACAGTGAATCCCCACAGTTAGGAGAATGGTCTGCTTATTTCTACATGGAAATCCCCCATTGTCACATCCCATCAGTGATCTGCATATAAATCTGACTTCTATAGAGCTGGAATGTGCTTCAAAGGTCACATTTCTAGATGAAGAATCTTACTGGGTTATGCAGTAAAAATGCCCCAAATCCAGAGCACTGTGTTGGCAGAAATAGCTTCTCTCGAAACAGCAGATGGGAAGAAAAAAATGGAAGATTTTAAGCCCCAAAACTTCTGCCCAAGTACATTTCCTAACGTTTCTGCCTGTATCTCATTAAAAAGCTGGATTAAGAAATGGGGGGTGGGGCGTGGTGGGGATAGAACCACAGTATCTACTTTCATAGAAGGTGCACATTGGAGTTCTGCAGGCACAATTTATTTGGCCTACATTAAAAAAACTTGGGAAATGCCGTATTAAGGGGGAAAAAAAAAAATCTAGATGTCTGCTTTACAAATGGAACGTCTGGCCACAGTGGGCCTGTATTCACACAGGGTGCTGGTGACGGGGGTGGGTATGGATGGGAAGCAGGCTGGATTTGGGAATGAGCTCTGTGGTTTCCCATTCCTCACTATTCTGAACGTCTTACACCAACGTTCACTTTGCCTGCCTCACGCCGCAGGCACTGAGATTCCTGCAGTTTATGAAATGGATGCAACGGGTCTTTTTTTTTTTTTTTTTTTAATGGGCAAATCTCTTTTTTAAGGGGGGGGGGGGGGGGGGCAATGACTGCTTTTGCTTGCAACAGTCCTAAATCTGCCGTTTTTCAACGATCTGAGCCTAACCTACTTTTCCCGAACGGCCCAAAGTATGCAACTAAGTATCAAAGGATGGCCCTTGCAGGCGCAGCTCTGTCACAAGCCAGCCATGTGACCTTGGGCAAGTCCGTTAAAACTCTCTTGCCCAAAGGTGATGCAAGGTCTTGAAACGGACTGAATACCTGTTCTGAATACTTCGCAGGGCTGCTGCGGAGCACACACGCGATTCTGAAAGTGCTCCTAAGTCATTTCTAAACCGCAAAACGCTCCCTTAGCACAAGCGGCTGTCACACAGGGTGCGACACCACGGCTTCAGAAGTTAGGTGACTGAAACCCGCTCTAGTTCTGTGCTGCTCCCACCTCCCACGCTCGGGGGGGAGGGTGGGCGAGCGGAAGAAGGTTCTCAGGGGAGAATTTCTGGAAAAAACGACTTAAGAAATGCGGGGAGAACAGTCTCTTCGCGGGGGGGAAGCCGTCGGCGGCATTTTTAAGCCCCCCGAGTGACAGACCCACCTCTAGCGGCCATGGGAGACCTCGCCGCACAGCCAGGGCCCAAACCGGTCCCCTCACCACCTCCCCGCCCGAAGCCGGGACCCCAGAGATCAGGCCCGAGTCGCCGCGGCCGGGACCCCAGACCCGGGGCTCCGGACCTCGCCCTCGGCGTCGCCCCCAACCCCCACCAGCGCCTCCCCGCCCTCGCCCCCGCACGTGACAAGAGCCGGAGCCGTCACTTCCGGCGGCGCGGGCGGCGCGCCTGCGCGGGGCGCCTCGCCTCAGCGAGCGGTTGGCAGGGGCGCCGCGCCGCCAACGGCCGCGAGTGGCGGGCGGCGCGGGTTCGGCCGGCGCGGCCGGCGGGTGTGAGGCCTGAGCGGGCCCGCCCCCTCCCCGGAGGGCCGGCCGCCCCGCCCCCTCGGCCCCCTCCCCCCGGGCGCCCCCGGCCGGGGTCCGC
>ML660770.1:13107413-13211508 GCA_007570785.1 Antilocapra americana | reverse complement strand
CTGGCGGAGGCGGCCGCGGCGCTCCCGCACGCGGGCCCGCCCCCTCGCGCCCCGCCCCGTCCCCGCCCTCCTCGCCGCCCTCTGCGGGAGCCCGGCAGCTGCAGCGGAGCCGCGGGGCGGGCGGCGACGGGCCGGGGCAGTGCGCTCGCGGCGCGCGGGATGTGAGGCTCGGCGGGCCGCAGCGCGCGCGGACGCTCGGACGGCCGAGGGGCGGGGACCCTTCGCGGACGCCCCGGCCGCGCGCGCCGGGCCGGGCACTCGCCCTCTCGCTCGCCCTCAGGCGCGCCCCGCGCCCTCCAGCGCGCCGGCGGGACCATGAAGAAGTTCTCTCGAATGCCCAAGTCGGAGGGCGGCGGCGGCGGCGGAGCGGCGGGCGGCGGGGCCGGCGGCTCCGGGGCCGGCAGCTCGTCCGTGGGGGTCCGGGTGTTCGCGGTCGGCCGCTACCAGGTCACCCTGGAGGAGTCGCTGGCCGAAGGTACGGGCGCCCGGGGAGGCTCGGGCCGGCAGGTGAGGGAGGGCTGGGGTGTGGCGGTATCTCCTCCCGTTCTCTCCCGCTGCTTTCCGCGCCCTCGCGGCTCACTCTCCTTCCCTCTCCTGCTTCCTCGGCCAGGCCGGCGGGGGCTCGCGCCTGAGTCGGCTTTGCTCGCCGCCGGCTGCTCCGACCCGTGCACAGTTCTTTCAGTACGAGTTTGTCGTGTTCACTCCCTCTTGAGGCTGGGAGCTAAATAGGAAACGTCTTAGCGAGGGCTGCGGTGTCATGATTGAACCAGTGACTCAGGAGAGGTTCAGATCGAGCAGGATTGGGGCTCCCCTCTCCCCGCTGGGGCTCAGGCGGCGCTGTCCTGCACTAGCCTCTCCACCCGCGCCGCAGGGCTCCGGACCCCGCAGCCCCGGGTGTTCCGCCTGGGTTTGCTCCTGCTCGGTCATCAGTTGAAAAGCAATTTATTTCTGTGTGTACGCGTGCTGGAGGTGATGCTTTGCCCCAGATTTCAGTCAGTAGGTTGCCATTGGGGGAGCAGGTAAACTTGAAGCCGGCTTTGTTATTTAGAATCCTCTCTGTGAGACCAGTTGCTGGTCATATCCTTGCAGGACGTCTCTTTGATAGTACTTTAAAAGGCGGTAGAAAAGGTTAACTTTCACTTGAGAAGTTTTGTTCGGGAACCTTCATTATCTTTACCGGGTTCTGTCAACAGTTGCAAGGCTGCTTACAAAAAAGTTTACTCTGTTAAAAAAAAGAAAAAGATCCTACACTTCAGTTTTGTGTATCGTGTATAATTGGCTTCTTGGAGATAACTCTTGTCGCGTGTTTCATTGGCTTTTGAGTTTTTAATCGCAGAATGATATTACCAAAAAAATAGTTAAATACTTTTCAAGAAATAATTTGTTGGTGTGCTTAGTCCCTCACTTGTGTCCGACACTTTGTGACCCCATGAACAGTAGCCCACGGACTACCCCTCTGTCCATGGGATTCTCCAGGCAAGAATACTGGAGTGGGTTGCCATTTCCTCCCCCAAATTTGTTGGTAAATGGCCCTTTTAAGTTCCAAGATTAAGAGAGAAGAAATCAAAGACAGTAGTTTTGGTTCTCTGAGAGCTAGTTGTTGATGTGGTTTGGAGACAGAAGACTGAGATTCCACTTGTGCTTTTTGAAATGCTGTAAACAATAGCAAATGAGTACAAGAGGAAAAATGGAAAGTTATTGTCTATAAAATACTCTAAAAAGAAGATTTGAATGGTTCAGGGATGGATGCATTGTTTGGCAAGCCATTGCCCCTAGTAATGAGCCTGGCTGAACCTTAGAGAGGTGGGAGGATCCTTAGCTTGTCAAATAAGGAAAGTATGGTAATGGGTGTTGACAGACAGATTTACTACGCTGTGAAAGTTCCTATCGCATTATTTTACAGGAATTTCAAATGTTTGAAATTTGAAACCTACTGCTTGAGCTGTAGGTTTTCAGAAGATATGGATGTTAACTCACGTGCTGTACTTCCATCTTTTGAACTGTAATAGCTAGTTCAAGAGTGGCTTGAGTAATATTATACTCACTTCATTTCACTAAATCCCAGATGGGTCTTTTATTTAATGGAAGGAAATTATCAACATTTCATGAAACTAGACTTTGGATTTGTAGCTTTTGCCACTACTCCATGCATGTCTTATGACTGCTTCTGAGCGAGCTATTTTTAATAAAAAGTAATTTTGGAAAATGCAAATAAATTTTGAAAGGGGAGTGCTCAACCACAAAAAAAAATGTAAAAAAATTTTTTTCAGTTACTAATGTCACTGTTAAGTGTTCCACTGCCTTTTGCCACAATTTGTCATTTCTTTTGGAAAAATCTGCAGTCAGTCAAGTGTTAGAAGGAAGCAAGCATTGAACAAACTCTTCTGAAAGATGGCTCTACTCCCCACCCCCCACCCCCACCCCAACACCCCAGCTCCTGGACCTAGGTTTTTGGCCTTCTGTGGAGGGAAGGCTGAGTCCTTGGTCTTGTTCCCTTGTGTATTTCTTCTCTCCCCAGCACACACACGACTGAAATTATCCACATTTGGTTTACTCTTTGATTCTGACGATATATTGTCATTTCATATGCTTCATGTCATCTCTTCTTTCCAAATATGCCACAGTGTAGATGTTTAAGCACAAATGTGGTTTACATTCAAGAATGATCATTCCTTTAATTTACAGATATATTTGCCCAGTTGTAAGATTATGGCAAGTGCTTATGAAAAGGCATTGAATTGGGGAGAGGTTTACCACTGAGTGGGAAAAAGGTAGAAGCAAAGTTAGCAAAAAACAAGCTTAGTAGGTTTTACATGTTTGTTTTGTGTCAGTGTTGTTTAAATGGAGCCAGGACTCTGGATGCTGTGTCCTGAGTGTTTTGCCATGCTACTGCTCAGAATGACTTCTGCAGTGTCTTTGAGTCTTCATTCAACCTGGTGGGAGTGCTACCTGTCTCCCTCCCCATGTACATATTTGATTTTCATTATTCATAGAACTTATGTTCTATAAACTTTTGTCAACAGTGATTTAGCAAATATGGAATCATTGTACCTAGGGGAAATACAGTGTTAGGGTATCACAAGTTTCTGTTCACATTTTTGCCAGTCAATCAATATAAACCCTGTTTTATGTGTGTTTCTGTTTAAAGACACCTTGCTTAGTATATGTACTGTTGACTCATTAACATTGAATTTATGGCCAGCAGTACTGTAGCTCGTGCCTAAATGAAGCTTAGCGAACACAGATTTTCTCTGTAAGGGACATCATAGCCTTCTTGCTCTAAGGAATGCTAGGTGGACAACATTTTGGCACTATGCTTGAGGGCTGTTTTAAACAACAGAGTCGTCAGTAAAAAAACCACAGAAATGAGGAAAACATGACACTGTATAGATCTTGAAAAGGGCCCTTGCTTACAGTATGAGAGCTGAAAGAAGGCAGAGTAATACCTCGATGATGCCAGCTGGCCAACTCAGAATTTTCGCCACTGCGCAGTTTGCAAATGACTATGAAAGTGCCATTGTTTTGATTTTGGGATAGTGTATGATTTCAGGGATACAAATAAATTTTGACAAGTAAGCAGGTTTACAAATACGAACTCAAATATGAAGGTCAGCTGTGTATGAATATACACATGCACATATATGTTTTATATAGTCTATATAATTTTAAAAACCTAGATTCTTAGGGGTATACTTATGTTAGATGTTGGTGTAGTTTCCTTTCTGAAATGTTATAACTTCATGTCGTAATCTCTTTCTAGTAAAGAATATGTGTGTTGGAAAACGCTGAGAACTTGCACCTTTTTAGTTCTCGCTAAAAGTTGAGACAACTGGTATGACAGGCATTTTCATGGTTTTCCTCAAAAAACAGTTTTGTTTAGTTTCAGGAATGCAAGTTCAGTTTTAGGTTAGGCTGTAGAAATGAGCTAGAGCTATATGTAAATTTTAGCTTGAAACAGTATCAAATTGTCAAGCACATACAATTCAGTGTCACTGTCCAAGTTTTTACTAAAACATAGGACCATTTTTGGATAACATGACTTCAGTCTAGTCAGAAGAATTTGACATTGATTGATAATGGGAAGAGTGGGTTCTCCAGTAGGGGACTTTAAATGTCTTTGGTAAAAAATGGACTTAAATGGGGAGCAGCGTAGAGGGCAGGACACCATCCATAATTTGTTGACATAATCTAATCATGATGTTATGGGGTTGGATAGGAATGATATTTTGAATATGATTGGGTGCATAGGACTTTCTGACATGGGCATGGTGAGGGGAGTTGTTGGCACTGTCAGAAATTGGAGGCCAGGAATTTACTACAGACTTCTGTTAAAAGTAGCTCGGTAACTCTTTCAGAGTTAACTGCTTGGAGTAGGGTGAATTTATCCTAGGTGCCAATTAATTCTCATTGTTAATTTTACAGAAAGGAAGTAAAGTACTTCTGATTTTGCAATATAAATTAGTAAGAAAAATGATGTATTTAAGCATGATTTTTCATGCAGGAATTATCTGTAACTACCCAGTAACTTGTAAGTTAAAGTTGCTAAGAGATAAGAGAGACAGCAGAAGGGGAGGATTTAATAAAGATATCAACAACTGTTCCTATTCCCTAACTATTTATGAAATTCCTTCTTTAAAAAAATGCCAAGCTCTGTACTAGGAGAACAAAACAGATATTTCTTTGGCCTTATGGAACTTACAGGCTAGTGTAGATGATAAAATCAGTCACGTTAATGTAGTTAGCAGTTTAGATAATTGTTGTGACAAGAAAGCATAGGGTTTTATGAGCAAATAACTGATGCAGTTTATATTGGTGGATTAGGAAAACGCTCTACCCCTCTTTTCCTTTTTGACATTTTAGAGAGTTAAGTAAAGGCAGAGGTGTGAAGGTGGGGGTAGTGTGGAGTATGTCATGAAGAGAGAAATTCCTCTGTAGGGAAGAGTTTCAGAAACTGAAGAAAGTCCAGAGCCATCGACTGTAGTGAATGAATCATGTGAAAGAAGGTCCAGGATGTTTTGGAGCAGTGACAAGGATCTAGGTCTTTGTATGGTATGTTGGGCATTTAGATTTTATCTGAAAATGTGGTGCGAAGCTAGTGAAGGATTTAAATTTGGGCTGTGACATGCTCTGATTTGTGTTTTCGTAAGATCATGGTGTTTGTCTGTGGTGACTGAGAAGTATACAAATTAGATGGTTAAGAGAGTGGCAGTGGGGGTGGAGCCTAATGTTACTGATGCTTGAATGGGAGGACCTGGTGTGGATTACATGGAGATGGATGTTGTAGGAAGTGTGAAGAATGACTTGCTTATGCACCTCGATGGAGGTGCTCTTATTGAGATGGGAAGAGTAGAGAAGGAACAGAATTTGGGGGTTGGGGTGGTGGTTGGAAGAATATCCAGTAATTTTGGATATGTTTAGTTGAGAAATCTGGGAGGAAATACTTGTCAAGTGAGATGCTGAGTATGTGGTCTGGTACTCAGCAAAGGTGTTTGGGCTTAGAGACAGGTACTTCTGATTAGTGAGCATTTATTTGACTGTTATTTTAAGCTCTGGGAGAGGATGGTTGTAGGAGAAAGTGTACAATGAGAAAGGCAGGGCTCTCATAAAGAACTCCTGTGGAACACTGGTTTCAGACATTAGAATTTATTAGAATCATTTATTTGGAGAGCTTGGTAAACCGCAGATTGCTGAGCCTGACATCCAGAGTTTGATTTTGTATGGCTGGGCAGAGCCCGTAATTTTCATTTCTACCAACTTGCTCATCAGTGCAGATACTGCTGGTCCAGGAAGCATGCCTTGAGAACCAGTGATTTAAGAGTAGGCAGAGACTGAGAAGACTAAAAAGGAGCTGCCAGAGAGGCAGAGGAATACAGGAGAGTCTGACGCCTTAAAACTGAGGGGTTAAGGGAGGGAGGGAACCGTTGTGTTGCTGAGAAGTCATCTTACTTGGTGACATTTTTTTTGCTAGGCATTTGTGATTATAATGGGCTTCCTTGGTTGCTCTGTGGTAAAGAATCCTCCTGTCAGTGCAAGAGACAAGGGTTCAATCCCTGGGTTGGGAAGATCCCCTGGAGGAGTAAAATGGCAACCCACCCCAATATTCTTGCCTGGGAAATCCCATGGACAGAGGAGCCTGGCAGGCTGCGGTCCATGGTGTTGCAAAAGAGTTAGACACAACTTAGCAACTAAACAACAAGTTCATGATTGTGCGTGCCCAGTCATTCACCTACCTTATGAAACTTAGCTGTGATTATTTTCTGGTAATGCTCTTTGCTCCAGCCACAGTGTGCTTCTCGCCTCTTGGTTCCGGGGTTCAATCTCCTGTTTGCCTTTCGCTTTGCCTCTATAACCCTAGCTTCCTAACTGCTGGCTCTGATCACTCCCTTCTTCCTGTGGACATTTGTAGCTGTTTGCTTTTTCTTCTCTTATCACATTTAATCTTTTGTGTTGAGATACAATTATGTAAGCACTTGGAAACAGGTAATTAATTATTGTTCCTGTCTCAAGGCCCCTAGCAGATAGTGAAATTCTGGAGGCTAGAAGGACTCTCCATTAATTGGTTTTTGTGTCACAAAAATTGCCTCACCGGAGGCATTCAAATACTTTTCAAAGGAAATGATTTTTGACTTTTTTTGGGAAACCAGAATTCTTCAGTAGAATTTAGGACCTAATTTGCAAATTAAGAAGTACCAGTGGAGGATTCTTTAGTTCTTGTCCCCTCAGAGGTTTTCTGCTTAGGCCTGGGGACCCTAAATTTTCTGCTTTTGGTGAAGACAAATTTGAAAAGTGGCATTTCATTTAGTGTCTTTTTCAAAACAGCAAAGAAAGAATAACATGGATGCCCCCTTAAGTCACCTTTTTCTGTTGATATATTTTTCTTTATTTAGCAAAGGTGGCCAAGTTAAAAAAAGAAAAGCATTTTTACATACCATTGTGAAATTGTTTTATATTCTTCAGTTGATTTTGACAGTCTTTTTTTTTTTTGGAATGAAAGCTTTTTTGAGGACAGGGTCTTATTTATTTGTCTCTGTATCTTTAGTTCTGTGCAGTAATTTTCAGTTGTTGAAGTTAAACTGTCAGGAAACATTGTTTCCTTTTCTGTAACACATAGCTAATACCTAGTATGAAAATCAATAGGTAATTTGTGATATTGACAAGATAATTTGTGGCAGTACCTAACAATGCATGCCAAATCTCTCAATAAATATGGATTAGTTTCTGGTTCAGATTTAGTTGTAAGCTTTCAGTGAAATTTGATTCTGGCATTGTAGTAACTTGCTTTTAGATTAGGTGGTACATTTATCCTGAAGTAAGTGTCAGGTTTGTAAAAATTCCAAATCACTTTGATCAGATAATTATTATATGGCATTCAGCCACGTATAATTTGTAGGTTCCTGTTAGCTATATAGAATTTTGACCTTGATGGCAGTGTGTGCTTTAATAATAATGTTAAAGTAATTTGCAGCAAGGGGTATTACCTAGAATCCTATTAACACATGCTTCTGTTTTGGGTTGTGTCATCGTTGTAGGGACAGCTCCTAGGATGTAATTTTGATCGCTGATATATTTTCCTTAGACGTGACAGTTTATTCAAGGACAAGATACTAATGCTAAATTTCCAATACTTCAAAAATATGTAGTGGAAATTTGTGTGTGAGCTCAGTCGCTGTCATGTATTTTGAGACTCCATGAACTGTAGCCCGCAAGGCTCCTCTGTCCATGGGGTTCCTAGGCAAGAATAGTGGAGTGGGTTACCATTTTCTTCTCCGGGGAGCTTCCCAACCCAGGGACTGAACCCATGTCTCCTGCATTGGCAGGTGGATTTTTTTTTATCATTGAGCCACCTGGGAAGCCCGTTTATCTCCAGTAAAGGTGCTTAATTGCACTGATATGTCAAATTTCTGTGATTTTAGCTGTAGTCAACTTTGTGGGGTTAGTACTGACATTCTCATGCTGAGCAAATTGGAAAGGTTGTCTTCGGTTATTTTAAAAATAATGGGAATAAATGTATATTTGTTTAGTATCTTTCCATTATGGAGCTCGCAAGAGGGAAAAATAGAAAATTTGTGTTAGAAGTATTAAGGAACATGCTAGAAGGTAGAATTGGTGTCTGTCCTTAAATTGATTCCTGATCTTCTTTGGTGTTCTTTACTGATCTTGTGTATTATCTAGGGTTCTCTTTCACTCCTTCTCTCCTTGTTTTTTGTTTCTTTTGTTGTCAAAACTCAAAGTAGAACATACACATTTATTAGAACACATTTGGTAGCTATCAAATGATTAAAGCCTTGATTTGGAATTCCGAAATTAAAAGTCTTGAATGGCAGTTTCAAAGCTGCAGGAGGTTTTATGGTTTTATCTATAAGGACTTAAAGCTGCTCATTCCTTGATTTTTATCCTGCATCCATCTGGTGAACCATTTATGTACCCACACGCCACTATTTTTAGGGCACTCGGTTGGGATGTTGAGTGGTTAATGACTGAGCTTTTTTAAATAGTTGGGTGCTTAGTTAATTTGGAGATTCTCAGTCTGTATGTATCATCTTTACAGTTGAGATCAGTCACCACATTTCTGCTAAGTTTCAAGACTTAGGAAAGTGGCTGTCAGGCCTTTCCATAGAGGGACTTGTTTATGGAATTTTGGGTTTGTCCTAGAATTCCAGTAACCTTAGGGCATAGTTTGGGATATAACCTTTGGAGAGGCACTTTGCAATGGATATTGTTTTAAAATGTGAAATATTTGTTGCTACTAGTTTTCCTGTCTTAAATTTAATTAAATTTTGAAATAGTGCCTTCTTGGAGGCAGCTATTAAAAAAAAAGGTGAAGCTTGGGAGTTAGACCATCTGCTAATCCCAGTTAATGCCACTAACTCATATTGTGACATTTTGACCTCAGTTTCCTCAAGGAAAAAAACGGAAGATAAATCTGTAACATCTTTTTCTGTTTTGACTTTCCCTGATTCTGCCTGTGTAACTGAATCTTACTGTTCCTGCTGATAAGAGCGGAGCATGGGAAAGGAGGGCTGATGATGAGCAGTTTTAGGATTGAGACTGTAATGAAAGGATTGTGTGTGGCTATCATACATTGGTGTTCTTTTCTTATTACATGGTATAAAGCTATTTCTTAATCATTGGGAAAGAGTCTTTTATCAGAAGTTACCTTGTGTGTTAGCCTCAAGGTAGAGGACTGATACTCAGGTGAAATAGCATGGCATTTCAGAGCCCAGTTCAATTTCAAGGGCTGTGCCACCTTAGTTGCTGCTTTTGTCTTTTTAATGATTTGTTTTCTCCAAGTGATTTATTTATATATGTTTTTTGAAGAGTATCTGGAAGTAAAGAAACTCGTTTTACAAATTTTTGCTTATGAAGACTATATGAGGAAGCATTATAGTAATATTTTCTCTAAGCAAGTTTATGGCTGGAAAGTTTAACTGTGTTATGTGTGAAGAACTCGTTACCTTTTGTTTCCATTGGTGTCAGCTCTAGTTTGGGTCCCTAATACTTCCTAAAGAAATACATTCTCATATGGACTATTTCTCCCCTTTTAGGCTCTTTACTCATCAACTCTTGTATTCCTTCTAATTTGTTTTTCTGGTAGTGGACTTCTGATTTTGTCACCCTCTTATTTGCTTAAGCAAGTGAAGTGCAGACTCAGTATTCTGGTATTCAAGGTCCTCTGTAATGTGACTCCAAATCCCTTTTCAGCCTTCATCTCTCATTCCACCCCTGGGTATATTTCACTATTGCACATGTCTCCTACACTTCTTTCGTGCTTTATCATTCCCATTTTTCAGTTTATGTTGTTACATTTGCCTGAATGCAGATACCTGCCTCTCCAGGTCTGTTGAAATTGGATCTTGCGGGACTTATTTAATATACAGTTAATTAATCACAGTCTTTATTTTTCCATGAAACCCTATGTGCAACCAAATGAGTGCAGTTATGTCTTCCTTTGATGCCTTGTGTAGCAACTGTTTCTCATGTTGCACTTATTTTACATGGCTTTGTTCTATTCCAAGAAAATGCCTGATAAAAAGTTTCCTCTACTGCAAGATTAAAAGCTCCTTTAAAATTTGGCTTATATTAATCATTTATCTCTTGCAGTGCTGTACTTGTAATACATGTAAGAGATTGAGGTTTTGAACTGAAAACAGTCTGAAGGCCTGTAAAAATTTACTGTTAAACAGTTGGATAGCAAACTAGACTTGACATATCCTGTTGTTCAGTTGATATTTAGGAACAGATTGGCCCTATTTTTCAAGTTATGTCCCTTTATAGAAATTAAAATAAGTAGATGCATTCATAATGATGTAGGTACAATATTATCTAGATAGATGAAAAAAACACAACAAGATTTATTTTTGAATTTCTAGTCTGTTTTACTTCTGTTATGATTACACAAATAGTGCATCTTTGTTTTGTGGGTGCTGCATTGCTCTTATTAGGTATGACTCTCAAATATTCTAGCCTGAATCCCCCCGACCCATGTCATCTTTAAGAAAGCCACGACTGTGGGACAGAGAGAGTGAGCTGAAGAGGCCTAATATATGTGCTCTGAGTAGCGAATCTTAAGGAAGTAGCAGTGTTGGAAATGGTCACGTGGCTAAGGCTTTCTCACCAGTGACTGATAGTACCAAGGTTTAATGTGACAGCTGGAATCTCAGAGAAGGAGAGATTAGCAAGAGGGCCATCTCCTTAATGCTCTGCTTGGAGGAATGTATGGCCATTTCTTTGAAGGACATCTTTAATTAGTCTGTGATATTGGAGGTGCTCATTTTCTAGTCGAGAAGCATTGAATTTTTTTTGATTGGGAAATTTGTAAGCCTTAGCATAACAGATCAGAGGGTAGCAAACTAAGTCTTTATGCAGTTTTCTTAGTAACTCATCATTACCACCCTTAGCATTCTTGTATTTCTTCTTTGGTTTTCTGGAAGAGAGGTTTCTAGCACGCTCCTTCCCTTGCCTAATTGCTATCTATATTTACTTGTTTTCCTTAGATTTTGTGTGTGTGTGTGTGTGGCTGGGCCATTGTTCGAGCTGATGGAGATCTTTACATACTTAACTATTGTCTTTTGAATGAGGAGGTCAGTGTTAGTCTAAATTTTGATATTCATTCTGGAATCATTAAGATATTAGTACTTATAATACAGTAAACTATTTTACTTAATGAATGTTGTCAGGACTATTTTTCTAGGGAGTAGGATTATGCATCACTGACCATGACCCACTTTTTCATTCTCTTTCCTGCATAACAGAATCTCTCCTTCTGAATATTAATGATCTGTTTGTTCTTTGTGTAACAGCAACAAAAAAGATGGCCACTGACTCATGATCAGTAGGATGTGGATTTTGAGTTATTTTTCCAGAAGTAGGATGAGTATGTGTTTAGCTGTGCTTAGGCTTTTAATGGTCTGTTTTGTGATCAATGACAGAAGTTTGTAAGAAAGTTAGCTAGCGCTGTAGTGCAGAAATGTAGACCTAAAGAGGATTTTGTTTTCCAACCAGCCTAGTTCAAATCCTGGTGAATAGTTAACCAGATTGTTAAATCTTTGTTCATTTTTTATCTTTTAATAAAATATTATTTATAAAATGCTAAGGATCTCAATCCAAATAGATAGTTATATGTATGTATTTAAAAATCCAGTGAACTAGCTGTTACAGCTTTGTTTTTCAGCTCACTGAAGTGGGGACTTGAAAAATGTTGCAAATCCATTGATTGAAAGAAAGCATGTGTTTGTGTATGGCGTTTTGCCCGTAGTATCATGTTAGAAGTGAGTTTGCAAGGTGCTGTATGAATCCATCTTATTCAGAGTAGGATGTAACTGTTCTCATGGCCCATAAATTTCTAACATGAGAAACTCCTGTTTACAGAGTTAAGGTTCAAATTTGTCCTTACTTTAAAGTAGTAGCTGTCTTAATAAAGGCTACATGTATTTTAAAAGGTTATGGTGGGCCATTATGGATATTCTGAGGTCAGTTCTGTTGAGTTTTGCTTTTTTGAAAGACTAAATATAGGGATGGGGTAGTGGGTGGTGTACGAGAATCTTCCTTCAGAGAATATCCTCGGTGGTCTATTAATTGGAGTTGGTGGTGCTGGACTAACAGTCTATTTTTTTAAAATGCTAGAGCCTCATTAAATCTCCTGTAATTGCAGCAATTATCCAATTTTAGTTCCCTTATTTAACTGTGAGAGAATAGAGTAAGGGATGAGCCTGAAGTCACACTGTTAGTGTTGGTTGTGGAGGGCAGAATTCAGGTCTCAGGACTTTAACTTAGCACTCTTTCCACTACATGTGGGCTCTTTAATTGGCTCTTGTACACATTCAAATTTTGGCCTTTGGTTGGAGTGGGACTTTGAGCAGATTTAAGGGATCAGAGGACTTTTAATATTCTGGAGGCAGCTGGAGTATTAATGGGCACCTGAGGAGTCTGAGGTGGAAGGAGGTATTCCCAAACATTTTTGAGTTAAAGTTTTTTCACTTTGCTCTTTGCTAAGGCTATGAAACCGCGTGTTGCAGTTGTTTAAGGCATCAGAATTAATATTAAAAGGGTTAAAATTACACCTTCCCCCAAATTAGTCTTATCTCAGTTTAGAAAGATTCAGCCCTGAGTGAAATAATGTGTTTGTGAGCTGTAAAGTAAGATAAAATCACATTACTTTAGCGTCTTCATGTGAATCTAGCTTAGCAATATCTGGGACCTCCTGGTAGGGAGGAAAGAAAGGGAAAAGAAGAGAAACAGATGAACCTCCTACTTCCTCCTGTTCCTAGTTCAAGGTTATGGGAACTTTAAAGCTTAGAGTCTAATGTGCTATGATATCAAATCCCCTTTTGCATTTCATTTAACCAGTTTGTGCTACATTTATTCAAAATAAAAAGAAAAGACACAGTATCTTTCAGATTTTTATCTTTAGGCTGTAGCATATATACATTTGTCTCAAACCTGAAAATACTACACTTCTGAGTCTTTGCAGGAAATCAGATGATGTGACATCATATGAATTTTCTTAAAAATGACACGACATTACTTCTGTGATATATGTGGCATAGTTTTATGCACATGCAAGTGAAAAGTTGGAATGGAATGGTCCTTGATCTGTGATTTAAAAATATTAATGGAAAATTTCTTAATATCTTTTATTAAACTATGGGACTGTCGCATCAAGAAACATTTAGTGTTTGTATTTTTTTAAGTAGAGTTTTTTCCTAAAAGAATTGAGACAGAGTTGACATATAACATTATTTTAGTTACAGATGTACAACATGAGTCCACATTTGTGTACATTGTGAAATGATCATCAGGATGTCTATCCATCACCACACATAGTTACAAACTTTTTTCCCTCTGATGAGACCTGTTAAGATCTATTCTCTTGGGAACTTTCAGATATACATGAAGGATTATTAACTATTGTCACATGCTGTACATTACATTCCCAGCACTTCGAGCCTATTTAAAGCCAAAATACAACCTCGCCCATCCCCCATCTACCGCTAATATGGGTCTCTCCTTTACTTCCAGCTTTAGACTCTCCCCCCCCACCCCATTTCTACTTGTGCCTTCTTACTTATCCTATCTATTCAACATATCAGCCTGTTTGTCTCATTTTAAAAGACAAAGCAAAGATAAAGCTTTTTCATGGTCTTTTATGTGACTTTCCTTCCATCACTGACTTCTGAAAGAATAGGCTTCAGTAATGGTTCTCAAAGCATTGTTTGTGGGCTCCAGGGGGATGGGTCCTCAAAACCCTTTGATGGGGTCTATCAGGTCAAAAGTATTTTCATAATACTTTCAAGACATAATTGCCTTTTACACTTAATTGGCACTTTCACTGACAGTTTGAAAGCAGTGATAGTTAAAACTGCTTTAACATGAACCTATACACTTGGCACCAAAATGTGTTAGTGGTCATTGTGTTCTTACATGTGCTCGGTCTTGTTTTCTTTTTTAAAAGCCAATTTCTCTTAATGTCTTTGATGAAGCTGTAAAAAGTCTTTTCTCAATCTCAAAAGTCCATGTCTTTTTTTCTTCTCTGATTGTGGTAAAATATAAATAAAATTTACCGTTCTTACCGTTCTGTTTTTAAGTTCATAGTTCGGTGGCATTCACAGTGTTAGGCTATCCTCACCGCTATCCATTTCCAGAACTTCTTCATCTTCCCAAATTGAAACTCTGTATCCATTGAGCACTAACTCCGCATCTTCCTTTTCCCCAGTCCCAGTAACCACTATTGTACTTACCGACCCTATGAATTTGACTGTTCCAAGTACCTCATATAACTGGGATCATACAGTTATTGTGCTTTTTTTCATTGGCTTGTTTTACTTAGCATAGCGTTTTCAAGGTTCATCCACGTTGTAGCATGTATCAGAATTTAAGTCTGAGCAATCCATGAATGGACTGTCACATTTTGTTTAGTCACCACCAGTGGACACAGTTTGGTCCTTTCCACCTTCTGACTATTGTGAGTAACATTGCTATGAATATAAGTGTATAAATACCTACTCAAGCCCACACTTTCATTTCTTTTTGGTATGGACCCAGAAGCAGAATTGCTGCATTATGTATGAATGATTGTATGTTTAATTTTTTGAGGAATCGTCATCCTGTTTTCCATAGTGGCCAGCTATATCATTTTAAGTTCTCATGTCCTCACCAACATTTGCTATTTTCTGTTTCTTCTTTTTAAAATTTTATAATGACCATCCAAGATGGATGTGAAGTGGTATATCATTGTGGTTTTGATTTGCATTTTCCTAAAGGTAAGTGGTGTTGAACATCTTTTCATGTACTTATTATTGGCCATTCATAAATTCACATCTTTTTAATATGTGAAGAAATGGGAAGTGTATATAAAGCGCTTTCTGCATGGTGAAGTATATGGTAGTATAATTGAGGAAAAGCACTTAGGTGATTCAGTTGTGTGCTGAACCTGCTGCTTTTTTCATAGAATGCTATTTTTATTTGAAAGTGATTCACAAATTTTGGTTATTCATTTAGATCTGGATATTTGGCTCACATTTTCTCAAAAAATGAAGCGAGACTGTCACTTGAAGGAAAACAAGTGTTATTAATGACAGAATTTGATTTTTCAAAAGAAAATTAGAATTTTGGAAAACTTGTATCTGCCACTGTGAACTTGTTAGCTTCCTACCACTGAACGGCTTTTCTGGGGAGATAGGTGATAATGTTTACAAATATGATTTTTATAAAAGGGTAACAGATGATTTCTTAAACTCTGTGAACTGTTAGTTTCCTAATACATTATGTTACTAATATAAGATTGACCATTGGATGTTAATGTAAGAGCGCAAAAAATTCAGTGATGTGGTTTGAGATACCATGTTGCAGTAACCTTTCAGAAACAAGTAATTGTTACGTTTTGCTACAATAGCAGAGAAGAATATCCATAGGTATCGGAAAGGACTATTAAAATAGCCTTTTATCTTTACTTCATTACAGTCTTATGAGCAGGAGTTGTGATGAGGTGTCCGAGGGACTGGTGACAGAGCAGGGAAGGTCGAAAGGAATATTCCTTTGTACTCGAATAGCTGGTTCACATGAGAGTATGTGTGTGCACGTTCGGTTGTTTCTGACTTTTTGCGACCTCATGGGCTGTAGCTCCTCTGTCCACAGAATTTTCCAGGCAGGAATATGGGAGTGGGTTGCCATTTCCTTCTTCAGGGGATCTTCCCAACCTAGGGACTGAACCAGTGAATCGGCATCTCTTGCATTTCCCATTGGCAGGCAGATTCTTTACCAGCTGAGCCACCAGGGAAGCCTGGTTCACATTAAGTGTATTAATTTTTTAAAAGTAATTTTAGGGAGTCTTATTGTCTAATATACTGCTTCTCAAACTCTTAATAAGTATATGAATCACTTGGGGATTTGTTAAAAAGTAGCTTCTGACTCAGAGCATCTGGGGTAGGGCCTGGGGTTCTACATTACCAGCACACTCTTAAGGCATGCTAGTGCTGCTGTTTCTACAGGTCACCTTTAGCCAGTCTCCTAGGAGAGTGAGAGAGAAAAAAATACCCTCCGAAGTGATCAAAGCAGTTCATGATGAATATCTGTTTTATTAATGGCCTTCAGATTGATCATTAGGAGACAGCAGGACTAATGCAGGGATTCTTAAATTTTACCTGGGGTGCTATTGAACAAATTTCTGGATGCAAATCCCAGAGATTTAATCTTAGGTTTAGAGATTTTTTGGGAAAACTTCAAGTTTAATGAGCATTCCATGTAATTCTGTTGTGTTGGGATTTTGATGGACATTACTCAAAACTGCCTGTTAACTTGGGGTTGAGCATACTGATAGTATTGAGCATTCCTTTCCGAGGACATAGCATCTCTATTTTATTGAAGTCATATGTGTGAGAATTACTTGAAACCTTGTTAGATTTTATTTGAAAGAAACAAAGGAAAGGGGGACATAGTACTTGTTGGATGCCTGTGGGAAACTTGCCTAGACTGTTTGAAAGGCTGATCCTTTAAGGTCAAGGGGGACAGTGCATTAATTAATTTATGGTTTATGGGGAAATTTTTTAGAACTATTGTTAATATGTATAGAACCTCACCGTGGAAGGAAATAACTGGTTTTACTTCTTTCCTTAACTTTCTTTCTATTGCATTTTTATAAATTATTTGACTTTGAAAAGAATTGTTCTTAAAAAAACTGTGATCATATACTTCCAAAGGTATGACTTTCTAACAGTAGTCTCTGAACAGATTACTTCAGGTGGGAATATTTTTAGGAAAGTTCCAGTGGGTATCTGAAATCTCTTAACCGAGAGTTTCACTTTAGTCATTGTTAACCAGAAGGACATATTATTATGCTCTTTTAGATAAAATATATTCTAATATAAACATACATGTCTTAATGATCCACAAGCTATATGAGAAAACTAAAGTCTTGGTATCAGTGCTTTTAAGACAAAACTTGTTTTAATTTTTTAATAGTACTTGTTCTCTGTGTGTGTGTGTGTGTGTGTGTGTGTGTGTGTGTTCCCCATCCAGAACCCCCCCTCCCAACACATGTACACCCATGGCCGATTCATGTCAATGTATGGTAAAACCAATACAATATTGTAAAGTAAAAAAGAGGAAAAAAAAAACAAGAAAAAATAGTACTTGTTCTGAATGAAATTATAAACATCTTTTTTATAGACCATTGTAACAGATAAAAATGTCAATGATAAACATTATAAAGTTATTGCATATTGACATATTTGGATAGAGACTTCTAATTATCTAGAGAACTTTCTTCTACATTGCCAAATTTAACATATTCACCAGTTCTTAAGTAGACATGGCAACAGAACCATGTCCATTTTTAAAGAGAAGGTATGTGAGGCTAACAAAGGTCAGGTACCCTTAGAAGCCAGTTCATAGACAGTGTAAGGAAGGGGAGATATATATACACACATGTACATAGAGAGTGCATGCCAGAATTTGGGAAAAGTTATAGTTGCTGTATATTCCAGTAGAAGTAGTAAAAAAAAAAACAACACCAAACTCTTTTTGAATAGCACATTTCTTTGAGAAGTTATGTAGATACTTTCCTCAGGAAAATTTGCATATATACAAATTGTGCAGATTTCAGAGAGTATATATGTATTATGCAAATTATCCCTGTGATATATTTTCTTGATTTTTATAATTTAAAAGTATATTCAAGCTGTTGTGTTTTAGTAGCTTAGATAGTAGTGGCTATAGGGACTAATACATGAAAATATAAGTCAAAGTATATAGAGAATTCGTTTTTCTAACCTATATACATTTACTTGATTTTGGGGAGGAGATTCTGCTGCTGATGCCAATATTTGTGTGTGTGTCTGCATTTAAAGACTTTTGTGTACAGTTTCTCTCAGTAAGATTGGCTTTTCTATTAAAAGTGCATAAAATGTTTGTAAGGCTGTGTTCACCCTTATCGCTGAGTATCAGAAGAGTTTGACCAAATTCTTCCTTGCTGATATGCTGTGGTCATTAACAGTGTGCACAGATGGGTTGTAGGTGTGCCCAGATGGTTCCCCTCAGCCCTCAAAGTGGCCCTGTTGTGGTTGGAAGTCCCTGCTGGTCAACTCAGACTGAAAGCAGACTCTTGTCATTCACATCATTTCCCCAGGGCGCTGGCCAGGTGGTTGGGAAGCACTGAGCTGGATAATAATACTGGATGGTTTTCTATTAGTAGGATAAATACGGATTCAGTCAATGGAATATTAAGCCCAGGGAGTGGTAGAGGCCCATGAGAAAAATATGCTCCACTCAGCCTGACAGGCCTAATTAATCAGGAAATAAATTTGAGCTGTCTTTAAAAAGGAGGAATTACACTGGCTAGTCTTTCAGTTTTGAGTCTTGTTTGTGTTTAGTAACATCAAGATAAACCAACTTGAAACTTGGAGAGTGTGGTTTTCTTAGGCTTGCACAGAATGTTTAAATATGTATCTGTTTTCTGAGCCAAGGTTTTGCTATCAGGCCTTGAAGTAATAGATACTGGCCCTCTGCTGATACTTTGGCTCCATGGGGTGATTTTTCTCAGCAGTTCCCTCCTCCTCTTCTGAAGTAATTACAGAAGGTGCTGTGTTTACTTGGCACACTTGAAATCGTTAGACAAAGTGCATGCATAAGCAGCAACATGTTAGGGCCAGTGTAGTGATAAGGTATAATGCCAGGAGGAGTTAACATTATCCTGTTCAGTACACTCTATCTTCTGTGACTTTAAAGAAGATGTTTCTCTTACTTGTTTTGAATGATGGGTAGCTGTTATGTATGATTTTAATTCTGCTTTAATGAACCAGATAGTGGAATGTAGTTAAGGATACAAGTTGTGTAGTGTTAAGTTAGCTTAATTTCTATGTGTTGAAAAAAATGGGTTTTGCCTTCTCTGATCATTTCATGTTAATGTCTTAAATTGGAATGGGTTGAACTGCAGCTGTCTTCAAAACTTGGAAATAAAGCAATTTTCATTTAATAAAAATATAATTTATATTCTAAATATTGAAATAAATGGGGAAGAACTCACTTGCTAATGGAATTTAGATTGAATTGCCTTGCTTATCTACAATAAATATTTGATACTGAAATTATAAACAAGTTTTCGGAGGATGAGTATGTTTTAAAGACTTTGTAAACCTTTCAAGGTAAAGAATCAGCCAGCAATGTAGGAGACCTGGCTTTGATCCCTTGGTTGGGAAGATCTCCTGAAGAAGGGAATGGCTACCCACTCCAGTATTCTTGCCTGGAGAATTCCATGGACAGAATAACCTGGCAGGCTATAGTCCACGGAGTTGCAAAGAGTTGGACATGATTGAGCAACTAACACACACAGTATTTCAGAAGTTTTTTAAAGGAAGAGTTTTCTTTTAGTATTTTTTTCCTAATGGCAGTTGTCCAAAATATTTTAAGATAGAGTTAAAACATTCCATAGAGTTCATTTTCATTTGCCTAGTGTGCATGTTTTACCTGTCCTTTACTCCCCCTCAGTATCTGTGTGATGGATTTATTCACAAACACAAATTCCCCAAATCTCTATCTCTGTAGTATACTCCTTCTTGCCTCTGCTGTAGACATGATCTAAAAAACCTGAACTTCTCACCAGATCAACAACTTCTCTGACTCCATTGGAAGGGGAGCCTGCTCATAGTCACCCAGGTTGTGAGGAACAAGAGATGAGTTTGTCATCTCCTTTCTATAAATATCTTTATTTTGCCTGGACTGTTAAAGTAGCTCTGTGGAGGTGTGGGAGTATATGTTTGAATGTCCCAGTAACCTTGTGTTAATCCTCTTCCTGTATCCGTTTGAGATTTTTTTCTTCATACTGAAATTCCTTTCTAATTTCTCTCTTCTTCTGCCCTTGACTTCTTTTCGCTCTTGAAACAATGCTGGTTAATTATTACCTTTTTTAAAAATTCTTTTTTTTAAATTTTCTCTTTTTGGACTGATTAAGGTTCTCTTTATCTCATTTTCCCACCTCCCATTAATTGGAAGCTATATATATATTTTCTCTCTCTTTTTTTAGTAGTTGTTTAATAGAAGACTACTTCCCAGGTGGCGCAGTGGTAAATAATCTGCCTGCCAATGAAGGAGACACAAGAGATGCTGATTGAATCCTGGGTCAGGAAGATCCCCTGGAGTAGGAAATGGCAACCCACCCCAATATTCTTGCTTGGAACATTCCATGGACAGAGGAGCCTGATGGACTGCAGCTCATGGGGCTAAAAAGAGTCAGACATGACTGAGGAACTGGACACGACAATAGAAGACTATAGTTAATATTTCTTTAATGCACGAATATTATGAGAACTGTAGAATGCTCTATCTCCTACATAGCATCACCTTTCTCTCTTCCTGATTTATGGTGTCATTCTCCAGGATTTTGCAACTGTTGTCTCTTTTCATTATAAATTGGAATTATATTTAGTGTTTTATGTTGTTGTTCAGTTGGTAAGTCGTATCTGACTTTTTGTGACACCATGGACTGCAGCACGCCAGGCTCCTCTGTCCTCAACTGTCTCTTGGAGTTTGGTCAAATTCACGTTCATGGAGTCTCTGATGCCATCCAGCCATCTCATTCTCTGCTGCCCCCTTCTCTGTTTGCCTTCAGTCTTTCCCAGCATCAGAGTCTTTTCCAGTGAGTCAGCCTTTGCATCAGGTGGCCTAGGTATTGGAGCTTCAATATCAGTTCTTCCAGTGAATGTTCAAGGTTGATTTCCTTTAGGATTCACTGGTTTGATCTCCTTGCCATCCAAGGGACTCTTTAAGTCTTCTCTAGCACTACAGTTCGAAAGCATCAATTCTTTTGCACTCAGCCTTCTTTATGGTCCAACTCTCACATCCATACATGACTACTGGTAAAACTAGAGCTTTGAATATATGGACCTTTGTCAGCAAAGTAATGTTTCTGCTTTTTAATACACTTTTCAGGTTGGTCATAGCTTTCCTTCCAAAGAACTAATATCTTTGAGTTTCATGGCTGCAGTCACTGTTCACAGTGATGTTGGAGCTCAGGAAAATAAAATTTGTCACTGTTTCTGCTTTCCCCCCTTCTGTTTGCTATGAAGTGTTGGGACTGATGCCATGATCTTCGTTTTTTTTAATGTTGAGTTTTAAGCCAGCTTTTTCATTCCTGTCTTTCATCCTCATCAAGAGGCTCTTTAATTCCTCTTCACTTTCTGCCATTAGAGTGATATCATCTGCATGTCTGAGATTGTTGATGTTTCTCCTGACAGTCTTGATTCCAGCTTGTGATTCATCCTGCCCCACATTGCACATGATATACTCTGCATAGAAGTGAAAAAAGCAGGATGACAGTATATAGCCTTGTTATACTGCTTTCCAAATTTTGAACCAGTTAGTTGTTCCACATCCAGTTCTAACTGTTGCTTCTTGACCCACATACAGGTTTCTTAGGAGACAGGTAATGTGGTTTGGTATTCCCATCTCTTGAAGAATTTTCCACAGCTTGTTGTGATCCACAAAGGCAAAATCAAAGGCAACACTAAAGTGTAGTCAATGAAGCAGAAGTAGTGTTTCTCTGGAATTCCCTTGCTTTCTCCATGATGCAGCGAATATTGATTATTTGATCTCTGGTTCCTCTGTCTCTTTGAAACCCATCTTGTATATCTGGAAGTTCTTGGTTCAGGTACTGCTGAAGCCTTACTTGAAGGATGTTGAGTATAACCTTGCTAGCATGTGAAATGAGCTCAGTTGTCTGGTAGTTTGAACATTCTTTCTCATTGCCCTTCTTTGGGATTGGAATGAAAATGAGCTTTTCCAGTTGTGTGGCCACTGCTGAGTTTTCCAGATTTGCTGACATACTGAGTGCAGCACTTTCACAGCATCATCTTTTAGAATTTGAAATAGCTTGGCTGAAATTCTGTCACCTCCACTGACTGTGTTCACAGTAGTGCCTCGTAAGGCCCACTTGACTTCAAACTCCAGGATGTCCTGCTCTAGGTTAGTGACCCTACCATTGTGGTTATCCAGGTCATTAAGACCTTTTTTGTATAGTTCTTGCCACCTCTTCTTAATCTCTTCTGCTTCTTTTAGGTCCTTACCATTTCTGTCCTTTATCGTGCCCACCGTTGCATGAAATGATCCCATGATCTCTCCAGTTTTCTTGAGATTTCTATTCTTTCCCATTTTGTTGTTTTCCCCTGTTTCTTTGCATTGTTCATTTCTTACCTCTCCTTGCTATTTTCTTGAACTCTGTATTCAGCGGGGTCTTTCTTTCCCTTTCTCCCTTGCGTTTAACTTCTCTTTTTCCCTCAGCTGTTCGTAAAGCCTTCTCAGACAACTACTTTGCCTTCTTGGTTTCTTTTTCTTTAGGATGATTTTGGTCACTGCCTCCTGTACTGCGTCATGAATCTCTGTCCATAGTTCTTCAGGCGTTCTGTCTACCAGATCTAATCCCTTGAATCTATGTGTCACCTCCTCTGTATAATCATAAAGGATTTGATGTACGTCATACCTCAGTCACTTAGTGGTTTTCCTTCTTCAGTTTTAAGCCTGAGTTTTGCAATAAGGATTTCATGATTTGAGCCACAGTCAGTTCCCAAGTTTTGTTTTTGCTGACTGTATAGAGCTTCTCTACCTTTGGCTGCAAAGAACATAATCAGTCTGATTTCATTATTGAGCATATGGTCATGTCCATGTGTAGAGTCCTCTCTTGTGTTATTGGAAAACGGTATTTGTTGTGATCATTGTGTTTTCTTGACAAAACTCTGTTAACCTTTGTCCTGCTTCATTTTGTACTCCAAGGCCAAACTTGCCTGTTAGTCAGTGTTTAACAGTTACCTTTTTTTTTTTCCTTCTTTTTTTTCTTGTGTGTCAGAGTTTCCATCCAGACTCAGCTGCTTTTACTCTGAAACATTCTTCATATTAAGTTCTTTTAATCAAGGTCATTTTGTTAGCTTGAAAAATTTTTTAGTTTGTCTTCCTTCTGAAAAGACTCTAACAATACAGAATTATAGGCAGATAGTTTGTTTCTTTCAGCATTTAGGTATCATTTCTCTGCCTTCTTTTATTTTTGAGAGGTTGGTAGTCACTCTGATCAGCTTTGTGGGTTATCTGCATTTTCTTACTGGTGGCTCTGATATTTTCTGTTTGTTGCTGTGTTCTTTTACTGTGATGGTGTAAGTTTGGTTTTCTGTTATTTTAGAGTCCTTGAGTTTTCTGAATCTGCTGATTGGTGTTTTTCATCAGTTGTGGACAATTCTTAACAATATCTTTTCTAATAATTGCCTTTTCTCAGTTCTCTTAGGTGACAGATGTATGTTGAATCTTTTCACTGTGTCCTCCAAGTCTCATAACTTCTCTTTCCCATTTCCCATCTTTGACCCTTTGTCCTGCATTTTGGTAGTGCTGTCATTCTGTGCATTCAGCTTCTCTTCCTGGTTCTGCCCCTTCATGTGTACTTCATCTGCAGTTTACCCTTTTCAGTTACTGTATTTTTTATATTAGGAATTTAGTTTTTATTATAAAATTGCCTGGTCAGTTTTTTTGCCCTTGTCAATTTTGATAACCTTTTAATCCCTTTTTATACTTTTATTTTCCTATTTTGTTTCTTTAAGTCTGTGGAACGTTGTTATTTAATATTCTGTGTTTGGTAATTCCAGTATTTTTTAATCTTTCCTGGTCTCATTGTGTAGGTTAATTGTTCCTTCTGACTTTTGTTCATGGTGGCTGGTTTCTTGAATGCTCAGTGATTTCCTTCCTTCTTTTAAAAATGTTTGTTTGTTCTGTGCTCACAGTCTGTAGAATCTCACCGGTTAGAGTTTTTTGAGGTTTGAGTGCCTTCCTCTAGAGAATGTGAGTTTCTCTCTACCAGAATTCTGGGGGTACCCATCTGAGCTATTAATAAATTGTTGGCTTAGAATTTTTTTTTCTTTAAAAGTCTCAGGCGACTCTCCCACTTGATTCAGAGCTGAGGCTAAGGCCAATGCATGTATCTCTTTAGCATCATCTGCGGGATGCATTGGTTTCTGTTTTACACTGAGGATGCTTTGTGGATCCAGGCTTTATGTTGTGGTCCCATTGTGGCCTTCTGCCTTATTCCAGTGTGGGCTTTTGTCCAGTGAAGCTTATGGATTCATGCATTTTTCTCACTTCTTTTTGTTTCAAGGAATTCTCTTGATCTGTCTCCATGATTATGTTCTAGCATTTTAAGGACTACTATACTAGGAAACATACTATACTATACTAACATACCATAAACTGTACTATACTAGGAAACTAGGATCACAGCAAACTGTGGAAAATTCTTAAAGAGATGGGAATATCAGGCCACCTGACTTGCCTCTTAAATCTGTAAGCAGGTCAGGAAGCAACAGTTAGAACTGGACATGTAACAACAGACTAGTTCCAAATAAGGAAAGGAGTATGTTAAGGCTGTATATTGTCACCCTGTTTATTTAACTGATATGCAGAGTACATTATGAGAAATTCTGGGCTGGATGAAGCACAAGCTGGAATCAAGATTGCTGGGAGAAATATCAATAACCTCAGATATGCAGATGACACCACTCTTATGGCAGAAAGTGAGGAATAACTTAAGAGCCTCTTGATGAAAGTGAAAGAGAGTGAAAAAGTTGGCTTAAAACTCAACATCCAGAAAACTAAGATCATGGCATCTGGTCCCACCTCTTCATGGCAAATAGATAGGGAAACAGTGACTGGCGTTTTTTTGGGGGGGGGCTCCACAATCACTGCAGATGGTGACTGCAACCATGAAATTAAAAGATACTTGCTCCTTGGAAGAAAAGCCATCACCAGCCTAGACAGCATATTAAAAAGCAGAGAATTACTTTGCCAGCAAAGGAACATCTAGTCAAGGCTATGGTTTTTCCAGTTGTCAAGTATGGATGTGAGAATTGGACTATAAGAAAGCTGAGTGCCAAAGAATTGATGCTTTTGAACTGTAGTGCTGGAGAAGACTCTTGAGAGTCCCTTGGACTGCAAGGAGATCCAACCAGTCCATCCTAAAGGAGATCAACCCTGAGTATTCACTGGACGGACTGATGCTAAAGCTGAAACTCCAATACTTTGGCCACCTGATGTGAAAAACTGACTCATTTGAAAAGACCCCAATGCTTGGAAACATTGAAGGCAGGAGGAGAAAGGGATGACAGATGATGAAATGGTTGGATGGCATCACTGACTCAATGGACATGAGTTTGAGTAAACTCCAGGAGTTGGTGACGGACAGGGAAGCCTGACGTGCTGCAGTCCATGGGGTCACAAAGTTGGACATGACTGAGAAACTGAACTGGACTGATAACTAGGAAAGGTGATCTACCTTGAATCTGTAGTCTGCCTAACAGGTTGCTAGAAGCAGAAATTGTCACCTAAATTTTAATATGGTAAAATGTACTAGTTTTCATCTTTTTGGTCTTTAAAATAGCTAACGTAAGAAATTGAATCATACGTAATACCTTTACTTACATTTTCTTTTAAAACTTTTAATGTTTTATTTTTTAATATTTATATCTTTGTCATCAGATTTCTGTTTGATGTGTTACAGGATAGTGCTCTAATTGATTTATCCTTTTCCCAGTGATATATATGCAGTGTTTCTGATGCCATTTATAAATTTTTTAGATAGCTTTCATATATAAGATTTGTTTCTGAGTTTGTTATTCAGTGGTTCTTTATTTCTGTGCTATTACCATATCATCTCATCAGAGTTTATAATTTTGTTAATTGGCCAAGTGACTAACCCCATTCCTTTATGTTATTTCTTTAAAAAAAAATTGTTAGCTAGTCTTAGTACTCCGTACTTCCATGTGAGTCTTAGAATCAGGACATCTACTTCCATGAAAAACTATCAAGATTTTATTTAAATGATACTGAATTTATCAAATCTGTGAGAAATTGAAAACTTTGTAACATGGAGCCTTCTTTTTCATAAATATATAGATATAGAAAGGTGCGCTTATTTTTCTTTGTCTTGTATTAATGTTTTATGATTTACCTCATACATCTCTCATACATTTTGTGGTTGATTTATTCCTTGATGCTTTTGTTGGTGGTATTATTGCTATCATAAATGATATCTTTTTATTTTTTCTTTTAGTTGCCCCTGTATAGGAATATAATAACTAGAGAATTACTTTCTGATGGAAATCTGATGAATATAAACCTTTGCCTAAAATCCTTCTGTGGTTTCCTTATCTTCTGCAGGGCAGAGTTCAAGCATCTTAGCATAATGATTTTATCGATAATCTTTCATGATTAGGATTATTTCCGACTCTTTGCTATACCTCACCCATAACTTCATGTTTTGAGACCTGTGTTTCAGCTGTAAGGAGCTAGTTGTAATTCTTTGAATTTACTCTGGTTTTTAAAATAAAAGCTTTACTGGAATATAATTTACATATAATTTAATTTAAAATGTACGATTTAGTGAAGTTTAGTATATTTTAGTATATAGATCTTTCTCAGCTTACAACAGGGCTGTGTCCCAGTAAACCCAGTAAACATATTGTATGTTGAAAATATAAGTTGAAAGCACATCTAATACACCTAACCTATCAAACATCATAACTTAGCCTGCCTTACATTGAACATGCTCAAAATACTTACATTTGCCCACTTACAGTTGAGCAGAATCATCTAACACAAAACCTGTTTTGTAATAAAGTATTGAATGTATCGTGTAATTTATTGAATGGTTGTAAGTGTTTCAGTTGTTTACTGTTGTGATCATTGGGCTGACTGGGAGCTGTGACTCACTGCTATTCTACATCACAAAAGAATGTCCTACTATATAATCCTACCTCCGGAAAATATCAAAGTTTGAAATATGTTTCCTACTGAATGTCTATTCCTTTTGCATCATCGTAAATAAAGTCATAAGTTGAAACATAGTAAGCCAGGGACTGTCTGTATATTTAGTGTATTTGAACCACCAAAACTGTCTAATTCTAGGCTGTTTTCATCAACCCCAGAGAAGCCCTGTGCTCATTGTGAGTCAGTTCCCATTTTTCCTTCCTGGTTCCAAACCCTTGCAGACAGCAGTCTGTTTCTTTTCTTTATGGATTTGCCTGTTCTAGGCATTTCATGTAAATGGGATCATATGTAACCTTTATGTCTGAGTTCTTTCACTTAGCGTATTTTCAAATTTCATTCATGTCTTAGCACGTATCCTGTGTCATTTATTTTTACAGCTGAATCATATTACATTCTTTGGGTAATACTGCATTTTATTTGTATATCAGTTGTTGGACATATGTGTTGTTTCCACTTTTTGGCTATCATCAGTAATGCTGTTATGAACATTTGTATACAAGTTTTTGTGTGAATGTATATTTTCAGTTCTTCAGGGTGTATTTTTAGGAATAGAGTTACTAGATTGTTTGATAACTCCATGTTTAACTTCTTGGGGAACTGCCAGAGTTTTCCAGAGTCTGTATTCTCTTGAAATTTATGAAGGTATCGAGTTTTTCTGTGTTTTCACCAATGCATTGTCTCTTTGATTAAAGCCATCCTAGAGGGTGTGAAGAGGCATCTCGTTACGGTTTTGATTTGCATTTCCTTAATTACTGATGGTTCTGGGTAACTTTTCCTGTGCTTATTAGTCATTTATATGTCTTCTTTTGGGCTTCCCTGATGGCTCAGCTGGTAAAGAATCCACCTGCAATGTGGGAGACCTGGGTTCGGTCCCTGGATTTGGAAGATCCCCTGGAGAAGGGAATGGCTACCCACTCCAGTATTCTGGCCTGGAGAATTCCATGGAACTCTATAGTCCGTGGGGTTGCAAAGAGTCAGACATGACTGAGTGACTTTCACTTGGGGAAATTGCTGTTAAAATCTTTCGCTCTTTGATTGGATTATTAGTCTTTTATTGTTCAATGGTAAGGGTTCTTTATAGATTCTAGATATTAGATTTTTATCAGGTGAAAGATTTGTAAGTATCTTTTTCCTTTGGATTATCTTTCACATTTTTTGAGAGTTTCAAATTGAATATTTTATTAACAGCACAGCTGTCTTTTTCACTTTAATAGTGTTCTTTGAAGCATAAACGTTTAAAATTTGATAAATTTCCAATGTTTTTCCCCTTTGGTTGATTGTACTTTGGTGTCCTATTAACAGCATTGCCTAGTCCAAGGTCATGATGACATACACCTATATTTTCTTCTGTTATTTTTTGAGCTTTTTTTTTTTTTAAATGAAGTGATTTTATTTATTATTTAGTTATTTTTTGACCACACTGTGTAGCATGTTCTCCAGCTAGGGATCAGACCACACCCCCTGAGTTAGAAGGTAGAGTCTTAGTCGCTGGACTGCCGGGAAATTTCTTCTGTGTTTTTTCTGTGTTTTGTAGTTTTTGCTCTCATGTTTAGGTCTTTCATCCATTTTGAGTTAACTTTTATGTGGGGTGAGGTGGAGGTCCAGCTTCATTCATTTACATGTGAATATTCAGTTGTCCTAGCACCATTTATTGAAAAGACTTTTCTCATTCTGTTGTCATTCTTACTGGATATCAATTGACCATAAATGTATGGGCTTATTTTTGAGCTGTCAGTTCTGTTCCATTGATTTATATATGTCTATCCTTCTACCAGTACCACACTGTTTTGATTGTTGTAGCTTGGTAGGTAGTTTTAAATTTTTTTTATTATTTAAAACTTTTTTTTTGGCTATACTAGGTCTTCATTGTTGTGGGTGGGCTTTCTCTAGTTGCCATGGGCAGCAGCTACTTTTCCTTGCAGTGTGCAGGCTTCTCATTATGGTGGCTTCTCTTGTTGCTGAGCACGACTCTAGGTGCGAGGGCTTCAGTAGTGTGTCTCACAGGCTCTAGAGGGCAGTCTCAGTAGTTGTGGCACATGGGGTTAGTTGCCCAACCACATGTGGAATCTTCATGTAACAGGGATTGAATCTGTGTCCCTTGCATGGGCAGGCAGATTCCCAACAACTGTACCACCAGGGAAGTCTAGTAGTTATACATTTGGTAAGTGTGAGTGAGTCCTCCAAAGTTTTCTTTTCAAGACTGTTTTTAAGTCCCTTGAGTTTCTATAAAATTTTAAGATCAATGTGTCTAGTTCTGCAAAAAAAAAAAAAAAAAAGGAGGGGGGACTTGATAGGGATATTGGGAGTTTGTTTTTTCTTTTTTAATAGGAATTTTGGGAGCGCTTGGGGAATATTACTGTCTTAAGAGTTCATTCTTCTAGTCCATGAATGAGGGATGCCTTGACACTTATTTAGATCTTTAATTTCTTTCAGTGATGTTCTGTATTCTTCAGTATACAAATCTTTCATCTCTTAAATTTATTTATTTTTTTAAAGATTATTGCTGCTGTTGTCAGTGGAATTGTTTTCTTAATTTCTCAGATTGTTCATTGCTAGTGTATGGCAATGCAGTTCATTTTTACAATAATGATCTAGTATCATGTAACCTGCTGAACTTGTTTATTAGCTCTTTTTTTGTGGATGTTTCAGGTTTTTCTGTGTACCAGATTATATCATTTTCAAATAGATAATTTCACTTTTAAGTTTGAATGATCTTTCATTTATTTTTCTTACTTAAATTACCCTGGCTAGAGTCAGGACAATATTGAATAGAAATGGAAAGAACAGACGTTCTTGTCTTGTTCCTGATTGCACAGGGAACGTTTTCATCTTTCACTATTGAGTGTATTCTTCACATGGTTTTCTTTTTTTTATTGAGATGATCATGTGCTTTTTGTTTTGTTTGTTTATTCTATTAACATGTTTTATGACGTAATTTTTGTCTGTTGTTCCAGCCTTCTGCACTCCTGCCCACTTGGTCACAATATATAATCCTTTACATTGCTGGATTTGGTTTGCTGTTGTTTTGTTGAGAATTTTCACATTTATATTCATCAGGGACATTGGTTTGTAATTCTTGTGACATGTTTGGTTTAATAGAATGCATTAAAAAGTGTTTCCTCCTCTTGGAATTTGTGAAGGATGGGTGTAAATTCATCTTTAAACATTTGACACAGTTCACTAGTGAAGCCGTTTGGTCATGGGCTTTTCTTGGTTGGATGTGTTTTGATTACTATGCAATTATCTTTGGGAGCTTCCCAGGTGGTGTGGTGGTAAAAAATCCATCTACCAGTGTAGGAGACCCAAGAGACTCGAGTTTGATCCCTGGGTCAGGAAGATCCACTGGAGGAGGAGATGGTGACCCACTCCAGTATTCTTGCCTGGAGAATCCCATGGACAGAGGGACCTGTCAGGATACAGTCCGTGGGGTCACAAAGAGTCGGACATGACTTAGTGACTGACAATGGACATGGATGGATGGCAGTATCTTTACTCGCTACATTTTTTTTATTTTTAATTTACTTTTTGTTGTGCTAGGTCTTCATTTCTGTGTGTGGGCTTTGTAGTGAGCAGAGCTACTCTTTGTTGCAGCGTGCGGGCTTCTCATTTCAGTGACTTACCTTGTTGCAGAGCACAGACTTTAGGCACGTGGGCTTCAGTAGTTGTAGTTACAGTCCAACTTTCTCATCTGTTTGTGACTACTGGATAAACTGTATCTTTGACTATATGGACCTTTGTCAGCAAAGTGATGTTTTTGATTTTTAATGTTAATGAGAAGTGCATGATATTTGCATTCTATAGAAATAACCTTACAAATGAGGGCCAGCTTCTAAAGCTTGATCCTACTACTCATGTTCTTGATGCCTACGTAGGACTCTCTTAACTACAAACAAAAGTTTGCAGTTGAATACATCTTAACTTACTATACTAAAAAAAGGAATTTTATTATTTGAAAAGCAAGAGACTCTGTCCTGAAAGCAGCTGTACCTGAAGTCAGTTGAGCTTCCTCTGTATATATAGTAATCCTTTGGTACCCACAGAAGATTGGTTCCAGGACCACTTGGGGTCACCAAAATCTGAGGATGCGAAAGTCCCTTATATAAAATGGGATAGCACTTGCATGTAACCTACGTACATCTTACTACAGTCTTTAAATCATCTCTAGAATACTTATAATACCTAATACAATGTAAATGCTCTGGGAATAGTTGTCAGCATGTGGCAAATTCAACTTTTGCCTTTTGGAACCTCATGGAATTCTTTTGAAGGGGCGGAATGTTTTCAATCTGTGGTTGGTTGAATCTGCAAATGTGGAAGCTGTGGATATGGAGGGCCTACTGTAGTCTATTATATGTTTAAAATTATATTAGTGTTATTACAAGAATCTTTAATGCTTCCACAAACTGTCATCCTATATGACATTATTTGCATATTTATTTGCATGTTGCTTGAAAGACAGGTTTCTGCTTCTTCACTAATAATATTTTTATGGTAGAATTCTATGAATAAAATCATGAGAAGAATGTGAATATTTTTAAGGCTCTTAATACATGATATATAATCTTAAATATGGTGGACATATTTTACCAATTTCCACATCCACCAGGAGCTCATATTATTGAAATTATGCATCCTTGATGACAAGTTTAATGAGGCTTTGCCTTTTAATATCTTTTTGTGTGTGTGTGTGGGAAATTTTTTTTAGGATGCAGGAACAGAACTATCCTCGTGTCTATAGCTAATGATAGATTGATTAAAAACTAAGGTATAAATAAGGATAGCTCTTAAATATATCTCTCTCCCTTTGATTGCTTCTCTGGAGTTTTTACTTGGAACTCTAGTTGCCAATTCCATATTCCAAGTGAATGTTCAACAGGCATCTCTAACTTAACATGTCCCAGACTGAGAACTTACTCTACCCCAAACCTTCCCTGTTGTCTGTTAAGAACTGTTAAGATTTTGAGATTTACCTTACTTGTAAGTTGGAACTTCCCTGGTGGCTCAATGGTAAAGAACTCACCTCACAATGCAGGAGATGCAGGTTCAATCCCTGCGTTGGGAAGATCCCCTGGAGAAGGAAATGGCAACCCACTCCAGTATTCTTGCTTGGGAAGTCTATCTCGTGGACAGAGCCTGGTAGGCTACAGTGTATGTGGTTGCAAAAAGTTGGATATGGCTTAGTGACTAAACAACCAGTTGAGTTAACCTGTTATAGTTTCATAGATTCTGGCAGAACATGAGAGAAAGGATTTTGTTGCTGCAGTATATGTATCCAGAATACCAGGGTTTGCTCCACTTTCTAGAGCCTCAGTTCCCAGAGGGCAACATGAAAGGACCAGGTGATGCCTGTGCATATAGTGGGTTGCATTGAGTTGGCAAGATACAAAACCCGAATGAACTTTTTGGCCAACTCATTTTTATAGGAGAGGAACACAGAGTTTAGGGAACCAGATGTTTTTATAATGGTTATTATATTTGTTCCTGGAGAGTTGGGGGCCAGGTATTATCATTATTGTGCTGGGCAGTAAACAAACCTTCCCTTTGCTCCAAAAAGGATACAGGGGCTCTTATCTTGTAAGATTGTTCATTACATAGGCAGTCTTGAAAAGATCGTCCAGAGCAAAGACAGTCAGTGCCTCTGCCTGCAAATAGGCAGAAATGTGAGAAATGCGTGTTAAATTGTTTTCCAGCACAGTCTTCTCCATCTCAGCGGTGACTTCATCCTTCCAACTTATCAGTCCAAAAACCCTGAAGTCATTTTTAGCTTCTATTTTTCTCACATCCAGGGCTGTCAAGAAATCCTGTCAGTTCTATCTTAAAATTGTGTCTGGATTTTTTTTTTCCCATTTCTCACTAGTCCCACTGCCCTAGTCAAAACCACTGTTATCTTTTTTTTTTTTTAATTTTTCTTTACTTTATTGTGTTGGTTTTGCCATACATTGGCATGAAACCACCATGGGTATACATATGCTCCCCCTCCAGAACCCCCCTCCCTCCTCCCTCCCGATTCCCTCCCCCTGAGTCATCTCGGTGCACCAGCCCCGAGCATCAACCCTGGGCTGGCGATTGATTTCACATATGATAATTAACATGTTTCAATGCCATTCTCCCATATCTTCCCACCCTTGCCCTCTTCCACAGAGTCCACGAGTCTGTTCTATACATCTGCGTTTCTTTTGCTGTCTTGCATGCAGGGTTCTCATTACCATCTTTCTATAGTGTAGTAGCCTACCAACTGGCTTCCTTACCTCCAGTGTTGCCTGTCTTCACTCTGTTTTCCACACGATAGCTGGAGTGGTCATACTGAAATACGAGTCCAGTTATGTCACTTTATGTCACTTCTGCTCAGTGGCTTCCCATTTTACTTAGAGCATAAGGCAGTCTTTACCCTCATCCATACCCAAGAGCCTCTGTAATCTGGCTCCCTTTTAACCCTTTGACCTCTTTTTTGTTACACTTGCCTTTGTTCATTCTGCTGCAGAATTTCTGGTCCTTTTGTTCGGTTTCTGAGTCCTGTTCGACTCTTTGCAACCCTATGAACTGCAGCACACCAGGCTTCCCTCTCCTTCACTATCTCCCGGAGTTTGCTCAGAATCATGTCCACTGATTCAGTGATGCCATCCAACCATCTCATCATCTGTCTCCCGCTTCTCATCTTGCCTTCAGTCTTTCCCAGCATCAGGGTCTTTTCCAGTGAGTTGGCTCTTTGTATCAGGTAGCCAAAGTGTTGGAGCTTCAGCATCAGCATCAGTCCTTCCAATGAATATTTAGTGTTGATTTCCTTTAGGATTGATTAGTTTGATCTCCTTGCTGTGCTAGGGACTCTCAAGAGTCTTCTCCAGCACCACGGTTTGAAAACATCAGTTTTTCAGTGCTCAGCCTTCTAGATGGTCCAGCTCTCAGATTCGTACATGACTGCTGGAAAACTATCGCTTTGACTATATGGACCTTTATCAGCAAAATGATGTCTCTGCTTTTTAATATGCTGTCTAGGTTTGTCATAGCTTTTCTTCCAAGGAGCAAGTGTCTTTGAATTTCATAACTGCAGTCACCATCCACAGTGATTTTGGAGTCCAAGAAAAGAAAATCTGTCATTTTTCCCACTTTCCCCATCTATTTGACATGAAGTGATGGGACCAGATGCCAAGAGCCTGTGTGATCTGGCTCTCTTTTAACCCTTTGACCTCTTTTTCTGTTAAACTGCTGTTTGTTCATTATGCTCCAGGCTCTCTGGTTCCTTTGCTGTTTTTCAAACTTATCAGTAGGCTTCTTCCTTAGGGCTTTTGCACACCTTCTTTTATCTCCCTGGAATGAACTTGCCCTGTTATCTCTGGCTCATTCCCTCACTTCCCATCTTTATTCAAAGTCACCCCAGGCCTTCTCTAGGCATCTAGCATCTAGATTAAGCATTTCAACCTCATCCCTCCCTCCACCCAACACAGTTTTACAGTCTACCATCCATCTCCACTTTAATTTTTTCTCTCCTCAGAATGTGTCATCATCTTTTATATGGCATATATTTTACTTGTGTATCTTGTTTCGAGCTCTCTAGGACATAAGCTCACAAAAGGTACAGGGGTTTCTCTGAATTACTTATAGTTTTGTTTCTAGCACATAAAACAGTGCTTGACACCTTGTGAGCAATTAATATATATTTTCCAATGAATGAATGATTTACATGGTAAAGAAGTGAAATTCTGTTTTCTAAATTTGTAGTATGTATTAAAAGTTCAGTAAGCACCAAGGGAAAATGATGAATCAGTGGTTAATTGCTTTTTATTCACAGAAGGTCAATGTAGTAATTGTAATCTGTCAGTTAAACTATTTCCAGCAGAACCAGTTTATTAATGTTAGATCATTCAATCAGTAAATATTTGAGTGCCAGGCAAGCATTGATGATACTGAGATAAGTGAGGTGTATGTAGTTTCTTCCTTATAGAGCTTATGACCCAGTTGAAGGGAGAGGCACTAAATAAGTATAATAGGTACAATTACTGTGATGGGTAAATTTTTAAAAGTTCATATTGCAGGGGTTGCAAACTCAGATGCCTACACAAGCCAAGCGCTTAATGTAAAAGAGCAAGGTGGGCCAGTACCTAATCGAAACTTCAAGAAGAGAGGGAGCTGTGATGAGCTGCAAAGCACATGCCCTGTATAAAGGAGTGGCAACTGACTGACATCATTTAGGAATAAAAACCCTCTCTCTCCTCATTTCCATGTTTTTCAAGAAAAACAGATCAAGATTGTCATCTGAAATACACCAACTTTCTGAGGTACTGTGCAGTCCAAAGCAAACCTGGTTTTGACCTACAAGCCTCTTCTATGTAAGAAATACTGCTTATTAAGTAAGGTATATCAAGAAGAAAACTCTGGGTATTGAGGGGGAGGACATTGCTCCCTCTCAGTAACCCCATTTTTCTTGTCCTCCTAAATTGTAATGTTATTCCCAGATCCTACATAGACTTTTCTTCTGGAGTAACAAAGACAGGTGTGGATATAAAAACATCACAACGTGAGATTTATGGGAAAAAACCCCTCTGGCTTCATCTTATCAGTGTTGTGTAATTGGACTAGCTGCTTATTACCTTTTTTCCCGGTGTTTATTCCTCATCTGCAGAATGGGCATAAGTTAAATTGCTTCATAACATTACGAGAACTAAATAAGGTAGTGTGCTCAGCAGTGCTTTCTGTGTAGTCAGGGCTGTGTGAATGTAGTGCTCTGGCTTTTTCTCTTTCCAACTCCCCCCTCTTTTTCTCTCCAACCGGTCAAATGTAACTGACTTACTCTTTCATTACCTTGTACCAGAGAGCACGAATGGATGTGATAACTTTGGCATGAATTTAGGGTAGTAATTCTTTGTAGAGATATTTTCACTTTTAAAAATAAAACTTCTGGAGTCCTTACTTTAACCTAGAGTAACGAAAGTCTGATGTATCACAGGCCAGTGGTCATTGGCTCAAATCCTGCAGCCAAATAAGTGCCTGTTCCACTTAACTTGAAGATAGTTTTCAAATGACATTGTTTTCTTTGGCAGTGGTTGAAACCAGAAGTTGCTGACAGCTTAGTATTTTTTCTATCTTGTTGACTAGCGCGATGTCTGATGATACACACAATACAGAAAAAGACCATGTGTAATTTTATCCATTCCTCTCATCTCTCTTCATTCCCCAGGGAAACAAACTTGATAGAAGTAAACACTACTAAAGCCCAGTCTTTCATAAACATGAAGTGCTTGTGTATATCAGGATATTGGAACCGTAGGTATCTAAGATACCATAAACATTTTCTGTGGCAAGAGACTTATGGTGCCTTTGGGGAAGTTGTGAGTCTGGCTAATCAGCAGCAGCATTGTTATTCTTGTAAAATAATAATTCTCAGTGGTGGTGGGGTTGTTGGATGGCAAGGGAGAGAGGAATTACTTGGAGAAAAACATCCTGAGTCTCTTGTTCTTTTTCTTCCAAGTTTATTATGAAAGATTTCAAAATGTACAGAAAACTTGAAGGAGTAGTACTGTGAATAACCATATGAAAATCATCTAGATTCAACTACTGATAACATTTTACCATTCCATTCTTTATACATTTTTTAAAAATGTGGATAATTTTGACTCAGGACTGTGCATTAGAAGCATTATTGTTCATTTTCTTAGGTGGAACAAAGGTATTATATAGGATAATGTATGCATTTTAAGAATGTATATGTGTTTAAATATTCATAAAATATTAATACTAAGAATAAAATGACACAAATCCACAACTCACTTTCAAGTAATTCACTGCTAGCCAAAAGCACATTTTATGGTTCCTTTCAAAATAAAGTTTAATCGAGGATTATGTATTTGATTATCATCTCATTTAAAATCTAGGATAACCCTACCCTCCTCATTAAAAAAAAAAATCAGTTTTTTTAAACTAAAAAAATAAAGCAATTCACCCAGTTCTTCCAGTTTCCCACCCTTCACCTCTGGCAACTACCAGTTTATTCTGTCTGTGAGCTTAGTTTTTTTATATTTATTTAAAAAATACTTTTAGATTCTACATGTAAGAGATCATATGGTATTTGGCTTTCTCTGTCTGACTTATTACACTCAGCATAATGCCCTTGAGGTCCCTCCATGTTGTTACAGAGGGCAGGATTTCCCTCTTTTTCATGGATGAGTACTGTTCCTCTCTGTGTTTTGTGTGTGTGGCACAGATTTTAAATCTATTCATCTATCAATGGCTAAGCTGTTTCCATATCTTGGCTATTGTGAATAAATGCTACAGTGAACATGGGATTACATGTGGTGTGGTGGTTTAGTCACTCAGTTGTGTCCATCTGTATCTTTTCAAATTACTGTTTTATTTACTGCCAATAAATACCCAGAAGTGGAATTGCTTGATTATACTGTAGTTCTATTTTTAATCATTTGAGGGACCGCCATACTGTTTTCCATAGTGACTGCCCCCAGTTTTTATTCAGACCAACAGTGCACAAGGGCTCCCTTTTATCTGCATTCTTTCCAGCATTTGCTGTTTCTAGTCTTTTTGATAATAGATGTCCTAACAAGTGTGAGGTGATATCTCATGGTTTTGATTTGCATTTCCCTTGCGATTAATAATGTGAAGCATCTTTTCATGTACCTGTTTACCATCTGTGTTGACCATCATTAGAAAAATGTTTATTCAAATCTCCTGCCCATTTTAAAATCAGATTTTTTTTAAAACTGTTGAATTGTACAAATTCTTTATGTATTTTGGACATTAGCTTCTATCACATGATTTGCAAATATTTTCTCCTATTCAGTATGTTGCCTTTTCATTTAGTTGATAGTTTCCTTTGCTGTGAGAACTTTTTAGTTTGATGTTGCCCCACTTGTTTAGTTTGCTTATGTTGCCTTTGTTTTTGATGTCAGGTTAAAAAAAATCATTGTCAAAACCTATGTCAAGGAGGTTACTGCCTGTGTTTTCTTCTAGGGGTTTTACGGTTTCAGGTCTTACGTTCAAGTCTTTAATCCATTTTGAATTAATTATTGTGTATGGTGTAAGATAGTAATCCAGTTTCATTCTTTTGCATGTGACTGTTCAGTTTTCCCAGCACCATTTATTGAAGAGACTTTTTCCCATTGTATATTCTTGTTTCTTTTGTCATAAATTAATTGACCATGCATGTCTGGGTTTATTTAATTTATCTGGGCTCTCTATTCTGTTCCATTGCTTAATTTGTCTTTATGCCAATAACATACTGTTTTAATTACCATGCCTTTGAAATATAGTTTGGAATTAAGGAGTCAGAGGCCTCCAGCTTTGCTCTTCTTTCTTGAGATTGCTTTGGCTACATGGGAAACTTTTAGGTTCCATACAACTTTCAGAATTTTTGGTCCTATTTTTGTGAAAAATGCCACTGGAATTGATAGAGATTGCATTGAATCTGTAGATTGCTTTGAATAGTATGGACCTTTAAACTGTATTAATTCTTCTAGTCCATGAATATGAAGTATCTTCCATCTATTTGTGCTTTCTTCAGTTACTTTCATTAATGTCTTATAGTTTTCAAGATACAGATATTACACTTTTTGGCTAAGTTTTTTTCTAGGTATTTTATTCTTTTTTATTCAGTTGTGAATAGGGTTGTTCCCTTAATTTCTCTTCTGATAATTCATTATTTAGTGCATAGAAATGCAGCATATTTTTGTGTATTGATTTTATATCCTGCAACTTGACTGAATTCATTTATTCTAACAGTTTTTTAAATGAAGTCTTTATTAGGTGTAAATATATATATAATATCATCTGTGAATAGTGACAGTTTTATGTTGAGTAGGAGTGGTGAGAGTGGACATCCTTGTCTTATTCCAGATCTTAGTGGAAGAGCTTTCAACTTTGCACTTTTGAAGTGAAGTGAAAGCCCCTCAGTTGTGTCTTGACTCTTTGAGACCCCATGGACTATACCCCATGGAATTCTCCAGTCCAGAATACTGGAGTGGGTAGCCTTTCCCTTTCCAGGGGATCTTCCCAATCCAGGAATTGAACTGGGGTCTCCTGCCTTGCAGGCAGATTCTTTATCAACTGAGCTATGAGTCATCTAATATTATTTTGTTACTGTCTATTTCTCCTTTTAAGTCTATTAATATTTGATTTATATATTTAGGCTCTCCTATTTTGGGTGCAGAAATATTTAGAGATGTTATATCTTGTTGTTGGATTGACCCCTTTATCTTGCATGTAGCAAGACCCTTCTTTGTCTCTTATTACAGTCTTTGTTTTAAAGTTTACTTTGTCTAATATAAGTGTAGCTACTGAAGCTTTCTTTTGGTTTCCATTTGCATGGAATATTTTTTTAATCACTTTGATTCTGGGTGTCCTTACATCTAATGTGAGCCTTTGGTGGAGAGCATATACATTGGTCTTTTAAAAAATTTATTCAGCCACTCTGTATCTTTGGTTAGAGAATTTAGTTCATTTACATTTCAGTTAAGTAGGTGCTTACTGCCATTTCACTAATTTTTTTTTCATGTTTTTTGTTCTTTGTGCCTGTCTTGTCTTGTTTTCTTCTTTGTTGGTTTTATGGTTTGATGATTTTCTTTAATGGTGTGCTTATGTTTCTCTCTATCTTTCAGTCTGTATTTACTACAGGCATACCTTGTTTTATTGTGCTTTATTTTATTGCACTTCCCAGATAGTGGTCTTTTTTTTTTTTTTAACAAATGGAAGGTTAGTAGCAACTTTGCATTGAGCAAGTCCATCAGGACCATTTTTTCTAACAGCTCTTGCTCACTTTGTGTCTCTGTGTCACATTTTGGTAATTCTTTCAGTATTTTAATCTTTTTTTCCCATTATTATATTTTCCTTGGTGATTTGTGACTAGTGATATTTGCTGTTATTAGTAAGACTCCCCGAAGGCTTAGATGGGAGTTAGTATATTTTTGCAATGAAGTTTTTTTTAAATTAGTGTGCACATTTTTAAAAGACATGATGCTACTGTACTGTTAATAAACTATAGTTTAGTAAACATAGCTTTTTATATAATGGGAATCCAAAAAATTTGTATGACTAGTTTTATTGAAGTATGCTTTGTTACAGTTGTCTGGAACTGAACATGCAGTATTTCCAAGGTATGCCTATATAGGTTCTTTGCTTTGTGGTTACCAAGTCTTACATATGACAACTTATATCTGTAGTAGTCTATTTTAAATTGAAAACACTGATGTTTAATCCCATTGTGAAGCTCAACATTATTGCTCCCTCTCCTCCACATTTTATATTATTGATGCCACATTTTACATCTTTTTATCTTGTGTATCACTTAACTAATTATTGTAATCATAGTATTTTTACCACTTTTTTCTTTTAACCATCATATTAGTTTATAAATAATTAAACCTTTACCTTTACTATGTATTTATATTTCCAGTGAGACTTGTTCATTTATGTGTTCTTGTTACTAATTAGTACCCTTTCTTTTCAGCTGAAAGAAGTCTGCTTAGCAAATTTCTTCTAAGATCCATTTAGTGGTAATAAGCACGTTTAGCTTTTGCTTGTCTGGACAACTCTTTATCTCTCTCACTTCCAAGTGATAACTTTGCCAGGTTGAATATTATTGGTTAGAAATTTTTTTCTTTCAGCCCTTTGAATGTATCATGCCACTCCCTTTGGCTTGCAAAGTTTCTCCTGAAAAATCTGCTAATAGTCTTATTGGAGGTTCTCTTGTACAACAACAGGCTGTTTTTCTCTTGATGCTTTTAATGTTCTTTCCTTGTCTTTAACTTTTGACATTTTAATTATAATGTGTCTTGATGTGGGTATCTTTGGGTTTCTTTTATTTGGAACTCTGGGCTTCCTGGATCTGCATGGCTGTTTTTTCCCTTAGGTTAAGGAAAATTCACTTATTGTCTCTTCAAATAAGGTTTTGCTCCTTTCCATCTCTTTCTTCCTCCTGGGAGCTCTGTGTTGTGAATTTTAGTCCGTTTGATGTTGTCCCATATGCCCCTTAAACTATCTCCATTGTTTTCCATTCTTTTTTCTTTTTGCTCCTGTGATTGGTTGAGTTCCACTGCCTTGTCTTAGAGTTGACTGAGCTCTGTTCTACTTCATCCAGTCTGCTGTTGAACCCCTCTAAGTGTATTTTTCAATTTAGTTATTGTATTCTTCAGGTCTGTGACTTCTGTTTGATATTTTCTTATATTTTTAAAATCTCTGTTGAAGTTCTCACAGTTCATCTATTCAATTTGGTGAGCATCTTTATGATTATTACTCTTTATCAGATAAGTCACTTATCTGTCTTTCATTAAGGGTTTTTGTTTTCCTGAGGTTTTATCTTGTTCTTTTATTTGTAACATATTCCTCTCTTTCTTCATTTTGCTTGTCTCTCTGTGTTGGTTTCTGTACCATAGATGAACAACCAGTCAGTTTGGAAGGAGTAGCCCTGTGTAAGAGATGAACTTTGTGATTCAATCCTGCCTCAGCTTTTGGTGGTCTTTTAAACATCTGTCCTTGTCCAGGTAGCCTGTTACATTTTTAATACCTACTAGTAGTTGTGGATGTGCTATGACTTGTCATTGTCCAGGTTTCCTGGAAGTCAAATCTTTAGACACCAGCTTTTAAAAGTATGCAGATGTGTATAGGCTTATGAGACAAAAAGTCTCATAAGCTCTGCTGGCCACCAGAACCAGGTGATCTGGAGGTCTCCCTTGAGCAGCAGCATCAGAAACTGGGACTCCAGATGAGGGGATAAGCTCTTCTCTGGGTGATACCAGTGAGCTGGAGCAGGGCAGAGGGAGAATGCCAAGATGGCATCCAAAGCCTGTTTTCCTTTGTAGGCCACGAAATGTGGATCAAACCTGAAGATTGCCCCTTAGGGTGAAGCTCCAGAACAAGTAAAGAGGCCACCTTCACAGAAAGACTTGGGTGTGCCCATTACCTACTAATGAAGAAAGTGACCTTACTTTCAAATGGGCTTCCCTGGTCGCTCAGTGGTAAAGAACCTGCCTGCCAATGCAGGAGACATGAATTCGGTCCGTGGGTAAGGAAGATTCCCTGGGGAAGGGAATGGCAACCCACTCCAGTATTCTTGCCTAGAAGATCCCATGGACAAAGGAGTGTGACAGACTACAGTCCATGGGGTAGCAAATGAATTAGACTCAGTTCAGTTCAGTTCAGTCGTCAGTAGTGTCCGACTCTTTGTGACCCAATGAACCGCAGCACGCCAGGCCTCCCTGTCCATCACCAACTCCTGCAGTCTGCCCAAACCCATGTCCATTGAGTCAGTGATGCCGTCCAACCATCTCATCCTCTTTTGTCCCCTTCTTCTCCTACCCTCAATTTTTCCCAGCATCAGGGTCTTTTCCAATGAGTCAGCTCTTTGCATTAGGTGGCCAGAGTATTGGAGTTTCAGATTCAGCATCAGTCCTTCCAATGAATATTCAGGACTGATCTCCTTTAGGATGGACTGGTTGGATCTCCTTGCAGTCCAAGGGACTCTCAAGAGTCTTCTCCAACACCACAGTTCAAAAGCATCAATTCTTTGGCGCTCAGCTTTCTTTATAGTCCAACTCTCACATCCATACATGACCACTGGAAAAACCATAGCCTTGACTAAATGGACCTTTGTTGACAAAGTAATGTCTCTGCTTTTCAATATGCTGTCTAGGTTGGTCATAACTTTCCTTCCAAAGAGTAAGCGTCTTAGCGATTAAACTGTAACAGCAACAACAACTTTCAAATAGTTGACCAGCAAAAATCATGTTTTATAGTTTCTTCTAAAACTAGTAATTAATCAAGAACTATGTATTACATTTGATTGTAATGTGATTCTACTCCATTTTTGTACTCCACATATGGAATACTGTACAAGACAACTAACCAGAGTCAGAATCTCAGCCTTTGAGTATCACTTTGTGGTGTTTTTCATATTCTTTTAGCCCCTGTTATTTGTAAAGTGGAATTTAGGCCTTTAAGGTTTATTAGGTTAAAGATACTTCACAGGTGATGTTGTTTAATTTATTTTCCATCACATCAGGAAGCATGTAGTGTCAATATTAATGCCAATGTTAGTGACCCCCAAATTTCTTCTGTGAAAATAAATGATTTTCCTTTTGATGCTTTGACACCATGTGAATATCCTATTTTTCATAAACTTTGATGCCTTTTCCCCAATTCCATTGATGCCTTTCTCCCAATTTGATGCCTTTGTCCCAGTTCCATTGACAATCTCTGTCACTTGGGGAATGAGTAGAATCCATCAATGTGTTGGGCAAGAAAATGAGTTGAGGATCTCAGTTACAGGAAACAGGTAATGGTATCTAATTTTATGTCACTTTTTCAAAGTTGGATTTTCAGTTCTTTGGAGAGAAAATACTGATTCGGAGCTGAGGGACATAATTAACAAATTATGTCTGATAAATTGACCTCTTGGTAGTGATTGGAAAATTTTTTTACTTGTAATCAGGTTATGTCAAATAAATTAGTGTATGTTAGATTTAACAAGGCACTAAAAAATACCCCCCATCCCCTCCGAGAACACTTAGTTAATTCAAAAGTGACTTAACAGTTATGTTCTAAACACGTTAATTACTTGTCCTCTGTCCATGGCAATTCTCCAGACCAGAATACTGGAGTGTGTAGCCATTCCCTTCTCCAGGGGATCTTCCCAACCCAGGGATTGAACCCAGGTCTCCTGCATTGCAGGCCGGTCCTTTACCTGCTGAGCCACAAGGGAAGTGTTGATTTAGAAGGACTATCAAATTGATGAAAGTGACATAAAATATCCTATGCCAAAATGGGTTTTAAAAACTTAAGGTGGAAATTTTTGTTTAAATGTAACAGAAGTAATTGTTCTTTAGAATCTGTATATTTCAGATATGATACTTTCTCAGGTGCAGTGAACAGACTGTGGCATAAATAATGAGGATATTTGACATCTAGCATGAGCGATCCCAAAGGCTTGTCTAATTCAATAGCCTAACTATGTTAGTATTCTGGGTCATTTTGTCTCTGATTCTTTTTGCCATCATAGCCACATATGGTTGCCTAGGTCTGAACATTATGTTCTTACACAACAAAATTCAAAAGCTGAAAGGAAGAGCAAGGCCTTCTTCATGAAACTCCCCCTGCCCCTCGATGGAAAATCTTTCCTGCAACCCTCAGCAGACTTTCCTATATGTCCCATTAGGGTAGTCAATCCTAAATCAGTTGCTGACAAGAGGAAATGAGGTTCTCGTTATCACCTTAATATAATGTCAGTTCACCCCCTAGATCTGGATGAGGAACCCACCCATCTGAGCCTGTTGGTGTTTTGTAGCTGATCATATCAGTGTTTTTGTCGTCATGGAGAGAGAGGGGGAGGCTGATGGGTAGACAATCAGTAGTATATGCCAGATATAGTGATAGAGTTATGTTATAATATTTTCCATATCCCATATAAGAAATATTCCCATTCAGATACTATTTTACTATTTTAACCTTTAAAAGAGAGGCATGTAACCTGAGAAGTGTATTATCCTATATGTGCTAGATAGTGATTAGTATAGGAAGCCAATGTTTTGGCTGTAATTTAGTATATTAGTCGCTTACTGTCCTTATTTTTGTCTGTGTACAGTCACTTTATTTACCTCTGAGATTAAGCTCCTCAGAGCTTAGTCAATTAATAATAATAATAATAAGTTGTTATTATTATGTTATATTACATAAGTTTAGCAGTAGTTTCAATTTCTTCATATTTAATTGGTACTTGTTCTCCTAGGTGGCTTCTCCACTGTTTTCCTGGTGAGGACTCATGGTGGACACCGTTACGCATTGAAGCGAATGTACGTCAATAACACGACAGACCTCAACATTTGTAAAAGGGAAATTACAATTATGGTAAGTGAAAGAGTAATTCCATTTGAAAAACTTGTATTTTCTTTCAGTTTTGCAGCATAACATTAACCAGCTTTTAGGCAAGTTGCTTATTGGCTTATGCACATCTTGAAAACCTTTGAAGTGTACTCTTTAAAGCCACACTTAGGGCTAAATACAACCAACTCCTACCTCTCCTCGCTTGCTGCTTTCTGTTTTTCTATTTAAAATACATTTTAACTTTGGAATATTCTGAGAATAGAAAAATTGAGAGGACTAGTGAATACCACTTCACCCCCTACTCAAGAATTAAAAGCTCACAGATACACTTGAAGCCTTCTGTGTGTTCCTCTCCAGTGTCATCTTTATACTGTTACCCTTATTCAGAAAGAAGCCTTATCCTGAATCTGGTACTTGCCATCCCCATGGGTATTTAATAAAAGTATGTGTTTACATTCATAGGCTAAAGTTAGTTTTGTTTTTCATTTTAAAAATCATGTTGTAAAATTGATTTTTTTGTGTAGGTGTGTACTCTAGTTATCTGGTAAGGTATGCTTCAGTAAGGAAAAAATTTCTTCTTAAATATTAGGTAAAGGGAAAAATACTTTACCTAAGTCATTAAAGAAAATTTCAGTAATTCAGTTAACTAGATTCACCAGTTCAAGAAAACTACAGAATAAAAGATTCCTTTTTGTCTAGAGTTGCTTATTGTCAATGCTCTGGGTAGTTTCTTATTCTTGTTCCCCCCTCCTGTTTCTCTCGCCTGTTCTCTTCCTCTTCCTCCTCCTCATCCATTCATTCTTTATCAAGTGCTAATATATATATTTAATGTTTTTGTTTTATTGTGGCAAAATTCACACAATATACATTTTATAATTCACATTTTAAAGTGAACAATTCAGTGGTATTGAATGCATTCACAGTGTTGTACATTGACTGCCCCTGTTGTTCTAAAGCATTTCATCCCTCCAGAAGGAAATGCCTGCCCATGGAGCAGTTCCTCCCCATCCCACTTTTGTTCAGGGCCTGGCAACCACCCAGTCTATGTTATGTCTCTGTGGGTTTGGGTCTTCTGGATATTTTATATCCATGGAATCATGCAGTGTGTGACCTTCTGTGTATGGCTTCTTTTCACTTAGTATATTTTTAAGATTCATCCACATTGTAGCACTTATCAGCACTTGATTCACTTTTATGGCTTCATAATATTCCATAATATATGCTATGCATATATATCAAAATTTGTTTACTCATCTATTGATGGACTTTTAAAAAACCATTGTGATGGTCATTGGGGCTGTTTCTACTTTTCGGCTATTGTAAGTAAGTGTTGCTATTTATATGCATATATATATTTGTTTGAGTATTTATTTTCAGTTCATTTGCTATATATCTAAGAGTGGAATTGCTGGGTCATACGATAATCCCATGTTTAACTTTTTAAGGAACCATTCAACTATTTTCCACAGCAGTTGAGCCATTTTATATTCACACTAGCAGTGTAGGAGGGTTCTGATTTTTTCACTTCCTTGTAAATGCTTGTTATTGTCAGTCCTCTCCAACTGCTAAGAGGGAGATTTTCTTATTTTTTATCAACATCTTTATCAACACACTCGTAGTTTGATCCTTTTTGTTCTAAGACAGACACATTTATACAATATGACTTACCTGAATTCTGCTTTTTTTGTCCCTGTCCCTCAGCTTGACTAGAGTTGATTAGACTTTGAGACTTGCTTTTTTTTCAGGTAAGGCTGTTAGTCAATAGGGGGAAAAGATTTACTTTGAGATAATAGGAAACCTTAGACTGTTTTCCAACTTGAGCCCAGATACATTACTATTATATTGTAATAATTCCTTCAATAGAATTTGTCTAAGTTTGAGGTATATAAAATGTAGTCATTATCAATCTCAGTTAACAATCAGATCTTATGCTTTGAAAGAAGATAGTTTGGTGAGATGACCAGTTGTCTTCCAACTGTTTTTTGATGACTAATCCTCCATTATTTATGTTTATTTGTGAATTATTCACATGTTCAACTGCCATTAGCTAACATCTCAAATTATATTGCATAGTTAAAACTAGATTTTTCTCTTTAATGATAGTAGATGTGACTTAAACAGTATTCTTGATAAGAGTTTTTAAATTTAAAGACAAAATGAATTTAGATCATTATTGTTTTTAACCTTATTGTATATTGATGATTGTTTTATACTAGGAACAAAGTGTCAGATTTCCCATTTTCTTCTTATTTCCTTGTACTTATTATGCTAGTACTATATTTAATCTATAGTGTCTTTATAAAATATGAATTTAAAATACCATATAAAATCTGGTATTTTATTCTTGAGTCCCAAAGTGCTATCTTGTGTATTCACTTTTGAAGAGTATTGTTTTGAATGAACGAAAGTGATGTCTTTCTTCTGCGTTGAATTTAAAACTGAGTGTTCATTAACTTTCTGTCTGTTAGAAAATGACAGTCATGTGTAACTAAACTTTCCATTGAAACTGTAGATATTTTTTTAAACATGTCAGATTCCATACTTAAATCTTGCGTTTTGAAATTCTTTAAATATAAGTTTAAACTTCAAATCATTAACAATAGATGTTTCAAATACATGTTTTCCAGTTTTTAAAATTTTGTTTATTTTTTTGCAGAAAGAGCTATCTGGTCACAAAAATATCGTGGGTTATTTGGACTGTGCTGTAAATTCAATTAGTGATAATGTATGGGAAGTGCTTATCTTAATGGAATATTGTCGAGGTAAGTGTTTCTCTGCATTTGTTTTATGCCAAAAGAATTTGCTCATAAAATGGGTTATTAGGTGTCTTGGTTTCTCCCTGTGCAGCTATTATCTAATTCTGGACACTCATTGCAACTCAGCTGTAATTATTTGTCTAATTAAGGAATGCTGTTGAAAAATAATTTATAATATGAGCACATGTAAACGGACAACTAGAAAAATGCCTTTGAGTTTAAAATAGGAAATCTAAGCTATCACATTTCCTAATCCCTGTACGTTTTTTTATAGTCTAACCAAGAACATGCTGTGTCCATATTAGTATTATAGGATTTTTCCAGAATGCTACTATGTTATCCTTGAGCATATTGAATGTAATGAATTTAAAAGATAACATTTTGATCTATAATTTTTATAAATTTATGTGATCTTTTGTAAACATCAGAAGATAGAAAACCAGTTTTTATTTGGATTTAATGTGGTATTTTCAAAGAAATATTTACTTGTAGAGTATACTTAAGAATTATAATCAAAGTCTTAACTTTTTTTTTTTTAAACTTTAACATGTATGAAGGGGTCAACTAGTCAATTTCCTGTAAACTTGCCTTCTTACCGCCACGCATACCTGCGCCCCCTTGCCCCCTAGACTGTAACTGGCAGTTTAGGTTCTAGGGAGACCTGTTTTAAATTTAGATTCTCTTAAGATAGTTAACGATTGTTAACTATCATATCAGGAACTCTGGGCTGTTCCTGAAGTTTGAAGGAGGAGGCGGAAGATGGTGATGAAAAAATTTAGTCTATTTTACTCCAGTCATGTAAGAAGGGAAGGACAGAGGAAAATGAAATGAATCAGTGTTATAATATCTATTGTGATATGTTTGTAATTTATTTACATATATAATATAAACAATTAGATATTTTTGTGATTGTTCTTCCTTATTTTTATCTTCTCTACTGTAAAACGTTATGATCCCTTAAAGGAGAGAATACTGATTTTCCTTACTTTCCTGAATTCTAGCATTTAAGGTGCTAATTTTTAGCTCGATTAGAGTTGACTAATAGCCCTTTACTACTGATAACTTTTAAAAAATAACTGAATTGAGCATAATCATAACCCTGAATGAGTTTAATTAAAATTGTCATTCAGAAGACATTTTAAAAGGGGAACCAAACGAGCTTAGGTTTTTAAGAAAGTGACTGTTTGGGGGCCAGTGGTATAGTCTGTGGCAGATGAAATTTAATTATCTTGTAAAAAATAAAGTCATATCAGCATTTAAATAAGATGATAGGTTGCACTGTATGGTATTTTAAATTAATTGGTAATGAGTCCAATCTCAGAGGTATGAAGATTGTTGAGGCTAGAAAATGGTGACTTTTTAAATTTTAATCATGAAATCGGGCAAACTATAAAAGTTTTTGTTTCTGTTTGAAAAATATGTAAAGATTTGGAAGTTACCCACATCTTACTTTAAAAGACCTTCAGTCTTCAGCAATATTTGCTTTTGGGATATGATTTTTAAATTTTTCATTAGAATAATTTTACTTTAATGTCTTGTTGTTGCTCAGTTGTATCTGACATTTTGCAGTCCCATGGAGTGACGCACACCAGGCTTCCCTGTTCTTCACCGTCTCACAGAGTTTGCTCAAACTCATGTCTGTTGAGTTGGTGATATCATCCAACCATTTCATCCTCTCTTGTCCCCTTCTCCTGCCTTCAGTCTTTCCCAGCATCAGGGTCTTTGCCAATGAGTCAGCTCTTTACATTAGATGGTCAAAGTATTGGAGTGTTAGCTTCAGCATCAGTCCTTCCAATGAATATTCAGGACTGATTTCCTTTAGGACTTGATCTCTTTGCTGTCCAAGGGACTCTCAAAAGTCTTCTCTAACACACAGCTCGAAAGCATCAATTCTTCAGCACTCGGCTTTCTTTATAGTCCAACTCTCACATCTATACATGACTACTGGAAAAACCATAGCTTTGGCTAGAGGGACCTTTGTTGGGAAAGTAATGTTCCTGTTTTTTAATATGCTGTCTAGGTTTGTCATAGCTTTTCTTCCAAGAAGTAAGTGTCTTTTAATTTCATGGCTGCAGTCACTATCTGCAGTGATTTTGGAGTCCCCCAAAATAAAGTCTGTCACTGTTTTCATTGTTTCCCCATCTATTTGCCATGAAGTGATGGGATTGGATGCCATGATCTTAGTTTTTTTGAATGTTGAGTTCTAAGCCAACTTTTTCACTCCTCTTTCATTTTCATCAAGAGGCTCTTTAGTTCTGCTTCACTTCCTGCCATAAGGGTGGTGTCATCTGCGTGTCTGAGGTTATTGATATTTCTCCTGGCAATCTTGATTCCAGCTTATGCTTCATCCAGCCCAGCATTTCTCATGATGTACTCTGCATATAAGTTAAATAAGCAGGGTGACAATATACAGCCTTGATGTACTCCTTTCCTGATTTGGAAACAGGTGTTGTTCCATGCAACTTCTTACAGATTACCAAATAACAGACATTTCATTTATTCGAACTTGTTAAAGGAAAGTTTCAAACTTAACACGACCTTGCCTTTTTAAATTTCCAAACTTTATTTAGGTTAGAATGTTTTCTGAATGACTCATGTATTTGTATTCTGAGAATATCTCTTGGTATAAGAATTGTCACCATTATGCTATCAGTTATTATAGTCCACTCAATACTTATTTAATAACTCTCTCAGGGCTTGTTGGTGTGGCTGTTTGACTTTGCTAAGTTACTCTGCCCTGGTAAGTTACCTCTTAACCTGATTTAGAACATTAGTCCCTTATGCATCTCTTTTTCTCTCTTGTGATTCCTCCATCTCCCAGTCAAGGAGATCTTTTCAAAATCAGATCAGGAAGTTTCCTTGATTCTCAAGATAAAATCTAAAATTTCTCTCTCTTGTCAGTATCGTCTTACTTTACTCTCTTCTTGATGCTTTCTAGACCATACTCACATTGGTTCTCTTTAAGTTATTCAAAATCATCAAACTCTTTCCCAAACTAGAGGCCTTTTTACATGTCACTTGCTGTCACTAGGGTGTTCTCTCAAGTCTCTGCCAGGGTAATTTCTAATTAACCTTTAATTTAAATATAAATAATCACTTCCTTAGACAGGCTTTTCTGCCAATCTCTTTTTCCCATCCTTTATCAATTTAAATTTGGGTTTTTCTCGTATTATCCTTGTTATATGTAACTTCGATAAATACTTATGTGTGTGGCTGTTTAGTAATTTATCTCTACCTTTAGGTATAAGGTTTGTGATAATAGAGACTTTATTTTTGTTCACTACTGTTTACCCCTAAAATTAGCGTAGTTGAATAACTGTTGCTTCAAATTTATGATGCCATCACCTTACAAGGTACATTTTGATTTTGGAATTGTTAGAATGTTAAAATATGACCAATGGTATTAGCAGGACATCAGTTATTTGAAATGAGAACATCAGATATTCTCATTTCAAAGATGTAAAATGTGAAAAAAAAACCAAGTTGTTGAATCAACATAATATTGTGTATAAGAAGCATCCTTACAGAAAAATTATGAAAAAGCTAGTTCCCATTACGTGAGACCATAAAGTCATTTCTTAATTTCTTTGTCTGTGGTAGTCTTCATTTATTAAAAATGTCATCAAAATTACTTTTTTTGGTTAGCTGGGCAGGTAGTGAATCAGATGAATAAGAAGCTGCAGACTGGCTTTACAGAAGCAGAAGTGTTACAGATATTCTGTGACACCTGTGAAGCTGTTGCAAGGTTGCATCAGTGTAAGACTCCGATAATTCACCGGGACCTCAAGGTATGAACTTTAGACTCCTTATGGATTACTACCTTTTAAAGTTTGGAGTTAAAATGTCCTTGGACTGTCTTCATCTAAAGCAGTTCTTGTTACCAGCACTGAGACTGGTCTCTCCATTCTCTGCTATGTTTCCTGAGGCCATGTAAAGACTGACTATAGAGTTGAAACTGTGCTTTCCATGACCCTGACAGTTTCTCGCATTTTTGTAGAGGTAAATTTTGTGCTCCCCTTCTCTGCTTCTGTTGTACTGAGCAGGCTTCTTTGAAAGGTTTCATATGAACAAGAATATGAACATCACTGACGCAGGTTGGATGTCTCTCCACACTGTCCTTCCAACATTCCTCCTGTTTCCTATAATTCATTTTAAGCATCAAGGAATTTTCCACAGATGTTGGAGCTCACTGTAAATGGGTCTCTTTACTTATTTATTTGTAATTTACTACAGTTTTAGATAATTTCTTATAATTTGGTGGTGATTGTCACTTTAAGGTCACTTTGTCTTTCATATTCATGGAATCTGACCTTTTGTATATGGTACCCATCTGTTACACTGGTAAAAGTGCCCAAAGGGGATTGAACATTCCTGGAATTATAGTGCTTGAGCTATCACTACATTCTTTAGAAACATAGATATCTTCTTTGGTACTTGCAAACACTAAGATTACAAAAATTCCTCTTCCTAAAATGTTCTGTGTCCAGATATCCCAAGGTAAACCTTTCCCCCACCTCAAGTTCACTCAGATTCACTTTCTCAGAGTCCTATGCTTGTACCACCTTATTTATAATTACAACATAACCTTTCCATTTGCTACTTACTTGTTCTACCATTTATTATCATTTGTCAGTTTCTCAGATACTTTGTAATTTGTTAATGTATTAAGACTTGTTTTATTTTCTGTCCTCTTCCATTGGAAGGTAAGCTCTCTGTGAGCAGGGATTTCTCTCTTTTGTTATGATATATCCAAGCATTTAGTACAGTGCCTGGCACATAGCAGAGTCTCAGTAAATATTTACTGAATGAATGAATCCCAATTCTGACTTATTGGGCTTCCCAGGTGGCGCTAGTGGTAGAGAACCTTCCTGCCAATGCAGGAGACATAAGAGGCGGGTTTGATCCCTGGGTCGGGAAGATCCCCTGAAGAAGGGAATGGCAATCCACTCCAGTATTCTTGCCTGGAGAATCCCCATGGGCAGAGGAGCCTGGCAGGCTACAGTCTATAGGGTCGCAAAAAGTCAGACACGACTGAAGCGACTGAGCACTCAGCACATACAACTTTGAAAAGTGATAATAAAATGCTCTTAAGATACAAGAGAATATATTCAAAATATAGGTTATTCAAAATATAGGTTGTTAACCATGAAAGCATCTTTTAGGGAAACTTATGCTAAAGAATACAAGCTAAGGTAAGATCACAGTGTTTGACTCCACATCTCTGTCTCTCAATTTGGATAATCAGTGTAGCATCTTTCATTTCAGTTCTTCTGGATATGTAGCTCTTTTACATTTTCCCTAATAATTTGGTCAGATGGTTTTGTGCTGTTTTAGCTCATTAACTTTTTAAATGTAAAATCGATGTTTTCAGCCAAGTCTTCCTTGGTTTTAAAACAAAGACATTGAATTGCATATTTTTATATAGACCATATTGAATAGAGTTAGTTCTTTTTACATGTGGAAATTTATTCAGACCTGCTTAAGTAGATTTTTTAAAGTAGATTTCTTATATACATCTTTATTTTGTATTAAGTATGTTTAAAAGTAAAATGAAATGTAGAAGAAAAATTTAAAGAAACTAATGTATTTTGGTAGAGTAGAGAGAAATTTAATTACTCATTCAAGGCTATATCATAAACATAAAAATACCATATAAAAGTTAATAATAATAGCGTCATTTATTGAATGCTTACCTTATTTCAGTTGTGTTCTAAGCTTTTTACATGTTTTAATATATTCAGCTTTTACAGTTTTTACAACAATCTCATGTAACAGATGTTATTTTCCCCAGTTTATAGGTAAGGAAACTGAAGCACTGAGTGGTTGAGCAAATTGTCCAGAGTACATGTGATAATAAGTAGCACAGTTGGGCTGTGAACCCACACTCTCCTGTTTTAGAAACTGCGCACATAACTTTTATTTAGGTTATTTTGACTCTGATCTCTAAGTTAAGGTAGAAAGTTAGATTTGTGTTTTTCAGTGTAATGTTTTAGATAAAAATGGAATTAGGAGTTAATCAGAGGTAGAATTGGAGTGGTTTTTGTTTTTTCTGTAGAAAAACTGAAGTGTCAGAAAAGGAGGAAAATGGAGGTAGGGTATAGACTCACTGCTACTACTGTTCTCTTTTATAGAAGCAGTTATAGAGAGGACTTACAGTTACTTGAGGGCTTCCTGGGTGGCTCAGTGGTAAAGAATCCACCTGCTAATGCAGAAGACATGGGTTTGATCCCTGAGTTGGAAAGATCCCTAGGAGAAGAAAATGGCAATCCATTCCAAGCAGTCTTGCCTGGGAAATCCCATGAACAGCGGAGCCTGGCAAGCTATAGTCCATAGGGTCACAAATAGTCAGACCCAGCTTAGTGACTCAAAATGTTGCAACAAAAAGGGTTACTTGGCTCTTGCAAAACTCATCTTGGGATGGAAGAAGCTCTTAGTGAGAGAAGCAGTAGATAAAGTAATATGTATTTTTGTTCTGAATCATTTGTCCTTTCTCACAGTTTGAGGTACCTTCTCTCCATATATACTTGTGTATGTGTGTGTGTAGAGTGTGTCTGTGTATAAAACAAGTCCTTTGGTGTTTATTGTGTAAAAACATTGTTGTAAAAAGACAGTTTTCACTTTGAAAATGCTACTAATTATTGATTTTCTTTTCTGAAGGTAGAAAATATTTTGTTGAATGATGGTGGAAACTATGTACTTTGTGACTTTGGCAGTGCCACAAATAAATTTCTTAATCCTCAAAAAGATGGAGTTAATACAGTGGAAGAAGAAATTAAGAAGTAAGTGTTAATTTTGTTTTGTCTCATGAGAATTTGAGTTAACTTGAGTCTGTGACCAGCTCTGCTAGTTTAAACTTCAGGTATTCCATTAATAGATCTTTTTAAGATATTTCTGTGTGATGTAATTGATTAGTTTATGTCTCATCTAGTTCAATAGGAAATATATTTCACTGTGTAAGCAAAATTTTCATCTACATTGTAAGCAAATTAATCAACTTTAACAACTTTGTTAAATAAGCTGTAGTAATTAGTGGAATCATTAAAGGGAGTTTGAAGTTTTTATTGAGTTGAATTAAACATCTTTGTGTTTATTGATACTGAGTGAGGATTTGTGCTTGTTAGGAAAAATATTTAAACTTTGACCTCGTATTTACTATTAAGAAGTTGATATTATTGCATTGAAAACTATGTGGAAAACTTGTTAATTTATAATACTGTTTTGGAGAACTCTTTGGTAGAAATATAAATCATATCTGCCTTATGTTTTCTTAACTTTGTATTTTCCATGGTTGCTAAGAGTATTGTAGGGATTTTTCCCTGGCTTTTCTGTTTCCTAATTTTAGAAAATAGTACTGTTCATAAATCTTTGATCATCTTAATAAAATGATGCAGAATGCAGAAAGATCTGTCAGAATAGAAGTTTCTAAGTAGCTCCCTTTTCCTAAGTTACTTTTCTTCACTTTGTCACAGATTCTCACAGTTGTTTAGAGCTACCTATGAGCTTTTGTTTGAACTGAGACACGTATTTTGAAACAGGCTCAAAGAGAGCTGATCTTACTCTGGTCCATTTGTATAAAACTATGGTTTTCTAGACTTGTATATTTCTACTCAGGAACAACCTGTGATGGTTATGTTAAGATTGCATAAAAACAAACTCCTTAGTAAACTTATAAACATCCTGAAGAACACCAAAACAATAGAATTATTGAATTGTATTCTTGTGGGTTATATGTATATACATATAATTTTAAAAGTTATTGGGTTGTGATATATAATGACTGTTACGGAATTCTGCTTAAGCATCTTTGGCTTGCTGGAAGTTTAATTTTTTTGCTGTTAAGATCTGAAGTATAGCTAAAGTTTAGCAGAATTGTACACTAGTGATGAATGTAATAAGCTCATGGGTTCTTGTACTTAGTGGCTCACAGGAATTAATGGTCTGATTGTTTATTCAGTTAATAGGGTGTACAACATATTGAACACTATTGTTGATGCTACAGTATAGCAGTGAACAAAAAAAAAGGCCTGTCCTCATGTAGTTTATATTCTGGTTTCTTAGATCACTTCTCCGTAGTATCATTCAGAATGTATCACAGTTAGGGTGATTTGAAAAAAATGAGATGGTAGAATATTGAGCTTTAAGATACTTCATGTAAAATAAAACGTAAAAACACTTAAAGTGAATCTTAAATTATGCCATAATATAGGAATTTCTTTGATATTATAATAATTTCTCCAATGAAATTGAGCAATACTTTATTCTGTTCACAGTGGATTTGGAGTTTTTATACTTTTAAATATTTATTCACCATATCTTTTAATTCCAAACTACTTATGCTAACAGTTTTGGAAGTGTACTTAATGTAATTAATAATAATTAATTATGACAACTAGATTACTTTTAAAAGAATAATTATAAAAACAAACTTCAAGATTTACTACCATGTGTAAGGAATTATGTTAGGATTCATAAAAACAAACTGCTTAATAAACATATACATTAATTTTTTTGAGAGGGTAGAAGTTTTACTTTTAAATTAGTAGACTAAAATATTTGGTAAGGATATTTTTATAGTCAAATTGTATTATTTCATTTAAGAAATTCAAGGAAAACCATGTTTCCAGTACATTGTCTTTATTTAATTTTTTTCTATTAAAAATTGTGTTTATTATTAACGATGCAGTTACACTTGTTGAATAAAAACATGTATAATGCTTTGTATTGTTTAATCCTTGATGGGCTTTTAATAGAGCTTTTAAAATAGTACTATTTCTCTATAATGTTATTGAACCTAAAAGTTTTTATAGTATTTTATGTAGAAACAATGTAGTATGTCTTTTTTTTTATATCTCCGCTCCATTTTACTTATTTACTGCCAGGTATACAACTCTGTCATACAGAGCCCCTGAAATGATCAACCTTTATGGAGGGAAGCCTATCACCACCAAGGCTGATATCTGGGTAAGGCCAAGAAAGGCTGACATTTTCACTAACCAAATTAACAAAATCTGAGTTCAGTTGATTATCTTCCCCCTGTCCTCCACAAGGTTATTTCCTAATAAATAGAAGAGAGTGGTGGACAGTAAAGCTTACTAATAGCAGGAGAAAAATATTAGCACATATTTTCTTGATCTGGAGATGGAAAACTTAGGTATAAAAAAGCAAGTAAACAGTTTCCACATAATGTAACTTTTTACCACAATATTTTTTTAGAATTTAGACTATATATGATTGTTACATTTTTTTTTGATTTGAGTGCCATTTTGGAAAAGCTGGCCATAACTCTTAATTGGTTATGTGTATAATTTTCTCAAGTATTTGAGGATCTTTTTAGTGGAAACTAACATGAGTAAAATTTTAAAAAAATTATAAACATACTGTTGGCTAACCTCTGTATATTGAGGTTCTTTAGCATCTATATATAGATTGAATTCTTGAGGTATAACGTGTTTCTGTGGCTTCCCTGGTGGCTCAGATGGCAAAGAATCTGCCTGCAGTGCAGAAGACCCAGGTTCTATCCCTGGGTCAGGAAGATCCCTTGGATAAGGAAATGGCAATCCACTCCAGTATTTTTGCCTGGAAAATTTCTTGGACAGAGGACCCTGGTGTGCTACAGTCCAGGGGGTCTCAAAGAATTGGACATAACTGAGTAACTAACACACACAACATGTTTCTATAGAGTTGAACTTTATGTTAGAGTGTCAATACCTCTTTTGAGGTTATTTCCTAGGTAAAATGTGTCTAGTCTATATTTAATAAACTAGCAGGGAACTATTTTAAATGTAAATTCATTTAAATTTAACAAGCATTCAGCCATATCTGCCACCAGTGGCCATGTTAGGAATTGAGGAAAAGCATTCAGAAGTATTTCTAGAGTTTACAAGAAAAGTCATTTGGTTTCATTTTAAAGCATAATATTTAGAAAGCAGTCGAGCGTAACGGGTGAAACCAAATGAGTATCTTCTTGGTGCTCCTCTCCTGACCAGAATTCTTTTATAGAGATTGGGAAATATTCTTGCAAGGTAATAAAAAAAGAGTATCTAGAATGTTTTCCCCTCTGTCTACATATTATACACTTTTTCATCAGTGGTTCTTAAATCTTGTGGTAGTTGAATTTTTAACCGTGTATGTAATTTAATGAAACCACAAATAGGTTTGATTTAGTTAATTTGCCCCTGCTTCCAGATCCCCAGCTTGTATGACTTAAATTCAGTTGGCTCTTCTCAGCATTGACATTTGATTCATTAAATGGCTTATAGTAAATGGCTTGTAGTATAATGTAGAAAACAAATTCAGTTGAATCTTAATTTATAAAATGAAGGTATTAATTAGAGGAGGTGATTATGACAGTCTTTTCCTGGCCTAATTTTGAGACTAGTGTTGAAACCCACATTACCTAGAAGAGTATTTCAACAGTGGAGGAAACAACAGACTCATACCTTGACTACTGTTTTGAAATCATCAAGGGTTGATTTTAAAAAAGTCTGTTAAGAACATGTTTGTTACCCAATGTCTTAACAAAAAGGAGGGAACCTTTGTTGCTTGTTTGTTCCCAGGCTTAAAATTTGTGTCAGGATGGCTAAACTGTCAGTGATTGGTGGCTCACTGGTAAAGAGTACATCTGCTAACCCAGGAGACATGAGTTTGATCCCTGGGTCAGGGAAGCTGCCCTGGATGGCAGCCCACTCCAGTATTCTTGCCTGGGAAATCCCGTATACAGAGGAGCCTGGAGGGCTGCAATCCATGGGGTCACAAAAGAGTCGGACATAATTTAGCAACTAAACAGCAATAAGTTTAAAATTTATTCTATTTACAGGTTAGTTATATGGAGTAGCGTTTCTATAATGGGTAACTGGATATAGCTGTGGGATGACAAATAGATAATCAAAAAAGAAGCCAGAAAAATTATCAGAAAACAGAATGTGTATTTATATGCTTGACAGAGATAGAGTTTTAATTTCCATGATACCATTTTTATGCTTGTCATAGCTCAGATGAAATGCCTGCAACGTTTTACTTGTGAATTTGAGAATATCCAGAAAAAAAAATCAGTTTGTATCAGTTAAGAGCTATATTTTGATCTTGTTTCAGAACAGTATTTAGAGAGTTATGATATTGAGGTTAAAGTATTCATTTAGCATATGTATTTTGGAGAAATTTATTTTTTACCTTGAAATTTCTATTGTAGGTTATTTTTATCCTGAGAACTAGGATGCTGATTTTATGGACCAATAGGAAATTCAGTGAGAGATGCTTCATGTTACCTTTTAATGGGGAAAATGGAAGATGGTGATATTCAATCCTCAAAATGAGGTCATTCATTCCCTCCTGTTTCCTGAACAGTTCTCATTGTATCAAATGGAAAAAGAGGGAAATGCCTTTGGTGTGAAAAGAAATTAGGACACCTCCTTGTGTTCGCATTCTGTGAAGCAGAATATTTTAGATGAATGTTTTTGAAGTACACAGGCATTGCCATCTAAAATTGTTTCCTGGAGCTCCCACAACATATACTCTGACAAAAGACGCGTTGCTGAAGGTTTGATTGACAAGATAGAACTGGCAGATCTCCTTTGCCTCACTGTCATCTGGGCAGAGAAAGGTGTAATTTAATGCAGATATTACACTGTTAATAGTCATTTTTTTAGTGCTGTTAAGGAAGCCTTATGCTCAATTTGCTGTATAGAACTGAAAATATCTTCCTTAGAGAAAAATGCATCATAAATTTTTTAAAGCTATATTGAACTCGTTACTTCCATTCAGAATCTTTGTAGTTTTGTTAGTCACATAGTAAATAATCTGGTAATGTTTTTGAACTAATATATTGAAATTTCTAGAGTCTTTCATTAAAGGACTGTTGTAATATTGAAAATAATGTTTTGTAAATTAATACTGTTGAACTGAGAAAGGTATTTCTGTATTTTGTGATCTTCGTGGCAGTTATAAAACTAGTGTATTTGTTAATTGGCTTGCCAGGTTGTTGTGTGAAGTAAAAGCTAACAAAGGAAAGCTGATGTGCTAATGTTTATATAGGCAAGATTTCAATTATTGCTGATGTAATTGTATAGTAACTACTGGATGATTTTATGTAATCAATTTAGATTTAGAATTGTCCCTTACACTCATAACGCTTTGTAGGCGATACTTCTTGTGACAGCATAATGATTTCTTGAGCAGAAAATCACATTTTATTACCACATCTCAGATTTGAGCTGTTGGCAGTTTAGCTAAAAATTTCCTGTGCTACTTTTCCAGACACAATTTGTGTCTTAGGGTGTTTTGTATTTATTGTCAGAAAGTAGGTTTATTGGCACTCTGATGTCTATGAATCCATGCAAGCAAAGCAGACAGAGAGCCCTTTCTGAATTTTATATAGATTACTCAGGTACAAATATGACTAGTATAATGTAGAATAAAAATTGTAGGATTGTGTTTAGAAGTAGAGAACTAATTTTTATACTATGAAATAATGACATGTGCTCAGTGAATAATCAGTGTGGATGGGTGTCTGATAAATTTAACTGTGCTGGCTAACTCCTATTTGAAACCTGGAATTTTAAAATGTGTTTTATAGTGAAATTTTAAAATATTCTGCTGCAAGGAGCTTTGTGCTTGCTTTGTTGGTTGTTACATGCTAGCTGTGTACTAAATATATATATATTTTCCTTGTGAAAGAAATGAAAATTAATTTTTCTCCCAAAGGGAAGCAGTCAGTTCTAATTTTAGTTTGATCATTCATGATCTAGTGTTCTATGAGAGCATGAATTCAGCCATCTAGCCACACACATTAATTTAAGTTGTAATTTGTGAAAAGATTGAGCCAATATAGAAACATTAGGCTTTTGTTTTTTTGATAACATACTTAGTTTTTCATTTGTGGCTTTTTTTTTTTTTTGCTCTTGTGATTAAGTTGATACTTGAGTTCTGATGATATTCATGCTTCATTGTTTTTCAGGCCCTGGGATGTCTACTGTATAAGCTTTGTTTCTTCACTCTTCCTTTTGGTGAGAGCCAGGTTGCCATCTGTGACGGCAGCTTCACCATCCCAGACAACTCTCGTTACTCTCATAACATACATTGCTTAATAAGTAAGTACTTGGACAATTCATGAAAAGAATTGCAAGGTACTATATGTAGGGCCTGCTATTTCTGTTCCTTTACCTAAAACTAGTCTTTTAATTTCATGTTATTATAATTTTTGTGAAACTACTATAGTCAAGAAATACATTTAAAAGGATGTTTAGGGACTTCCCGGGTGGTCCAGTGGTTGAGACTTTGCCTTCCAATGCAGGGGGTACTGGTTTAACCTCTGGTTGGGGAACTAGGATTCCACATACCTCACGGCCATAAAACCAAAACATAAAAACATAAAACAGAAGCAATATTGTAACAAATTCAATAAAGACTTTAAAATTTATCTACATCAAAAAAATCTTAAAAAAAAGGTGTTTATAAGACTTTTCTAGGAATGAAAGTAGACTAATTACTGATTAGTACATGGATGTTTTTAAGCTCTAGGTAAGCTTTTATAGAACATAGAGATTATGTGATTAAGGAAACTGGAATTTCTAGAAAAACTTTCTAGCCTAACATTTAATTATTCAGTCTTTATACTTTTGAAATCAAAATAACCTGATCTGTTTCTTCTTTAGATCAAACTGTTTCCAATTTTAGATTGTAGTTTGATTGCCACATTTTTTACTGTTTTCACCTTGTTGATTATAAAATCAGAAAGCAACCTAAGTGTAATATCAGAAGGAGTAATCCTCTGGACCTTTCATTCCAAAAGAATGCCTCAGTTTTTCTTACAGTCTCTTTTAAGAGTTTTTCCTTCCTTTTGACAGATACTATAACTTAATTTCTTGAATATGCACATGGTATAATTTCTGCAAAAGATGATTTGTTGCACATTTGGTGATTGACTAACTTTTGTAATTTATGAGGCTCATGTAACTCAAAACAAAAAGCAAATACTCCAAAAGAAAAACAATCAAAATGGAGCATAAAAGGATGTATGTTGTTTCACTTGGCAAACTTATTTAAAGCATAATCTTCTTTGTTTCTTTAAAGAAATCCACATTTCTTTAATGTGGATTTGCCCATACATGTTGGAAATTAGAGGATTATGTCAGCTGAACACAAAAATTATGCTGCTTTACTTGGAGTGTTTTTCCTAGGTGAGGGGAACGAGAGTAATGGTTTGGGGGAGGTGGTGTTATAACTTGCAGGAGAAAGGAAATAGCCCTAAGCTTGGCTGCTTCACTGCCAGCATGAACTTTCAGCTCTAATTGGAGAATATTAAACATGAGTGCTTGTACCTGGGATTTCCTTCCCAGAAGGTCTACCTCTCAGCTTTTGTGTGACTCTCTGCAAATGGACGGCCTCCTGAATAGCATCCTTGTTGGCTCAGAACTGCACTTTTATCTTTATTGGTGGAGAACCTCCTAGTCTTCTTTTGATGTGTTTTTCTGTCCTTCTGATAGCTTTCAGCCAAATAAGCTACTTGCATGGGCAGTCCAAGTTACTTACCAATTGATGTTTTTGTCAGTGTTCTGGTGACCGAGCTGTATAGGTTTTCAGTGGTTTGCCCCAGCTCTCTTTTCCCCGTTAGCCTTGTTGTTTTTGGTTTGCCATTTTGTAGAATGTGTATATTTTTTTTTTTTAAAGAGCAAGCATACCTTTTGAGTATATTTGAATAAACATCAGACCCATCAGCTGCTCTGTCTTAACCAGTTGCTTTCTTCATTGCAAAATTTGGGGCATCAGAAGCATGAAAGAACTCTGATTAATTGAAATGCTCAAAGAATAGATTGAGGAATTACCTTTGGCTGTTGAGTATTCTAGCCAAATGAAATTTAACCTTTCTTTGAAGCCCTTCTTATAAATCACTCTATCAGTGGCATGGTTTTGTTGTTAAGTATAATGTTTTTATCACAATTGGACTGAGGATTTTATTGAGGATCTTGCAGGGTCTGCTGATTGCCAAAGGTGGGAGATGGGCAAAACAGATGAAGGTGGTCAAAAGGTATAAATTTGGAGTTACAAAGTAAGTCCTGAGGATGTAATATACAGCATGTAACTATAGTTAAAAATACTGTATTGTGTACTGTATATTTCAAAGTTGCTAAGACAGTAGATCTCATCCCAAGAGAGTTCTTATCCCAAGGGAAAACAATGTTTAATTCTGTGAGGTGATAGATATTTTACTATATCTACTGTGGTGACCAATTTCATAATACGCATATATATAAAATCATGTTACTCACATATGAACTTCTCTGTTTGACCTGAGCTTTCCTGGTAGCTTAGCTGGTAAAGAATCTGCCCACAATGCAAGAGACCCTGGTTCGATTCCTGGGTCAGGAACATTCTCTGGATAAGGGATAGGCTACCCACTTCCCTGGTGGCTCAGTCAGTAGAGAATCCGCCTACAATGCGAGAGACGTGGGGTCAGTCCCTGGGTTGGAAAGATTCCCCCGGAGGAGGGCATGGCAACCCACTCCAGTATTCTTGCCTGGAGAATCCCGTGGACAGAGCAGCCTGGTGGGCTACAGTCCATGGGGTTGCAGACAGTCAGACATGACTGAGTGACTAAGCGCAGCACAGTGCTATCTGACTTATTTTACTTAGCATGTTTATTTATTTTACTACCCTCATGTTTTTTTATGTTGCAAATGGCAAGATTTCCTTTTCTGTTTTTAATGACTGAATAGTATTCCATTGTGTGTGTGTGTGTGTGTGTCCACGGACAGCCTGGTTACTTAATCATTAGGAGATGTGCTATGCTTAACTTGAGAGAGTTACTTAAACAGATACTGGTTAGAAAACATAAAAGCTCAAATTTATTTCTCTTCAATGCTTCTCATCTACTCTAAAAGAAAAAAAATATATAGGGTTGTCCTAAGGATTGCGATTCCTCTCTAGATATTCAAAAAACCTTTCCCAAGATTATGCCATGCCAGGGAAGTGTGTTCGTACCCTCACTGTTCTCTACTCCTGTAGAATTTCTTCTCCTGAGCTGCATTTTGTTGTTATGTCACTGGTCTGCACAAAGGCGGGTGTAAGACTTGACTATGTGTCACTCATTGAAGTTTCTTAGGGATATTGTTCACTCAGTGTGAACCATCTTTAGAAAGACTCAAAGGCGAATTTACTCTTTGCTTTCAAATTAGAAATGGTGCTTTTTCTTAGCACCTGGTTTGTTTTTAAGAATATTGCAATTCATATAATGGATCATGTTGCCCTATTTATGTTGACAGCTAGAGAGCTAAATTTTTCCAGGTTTGGCCCTGTGTTTGTAGGACCAAACATGTTATTTCTTTACTGACAACATTATCCCTCTTTTTTTTGTTCCTTTCAGCCATTACTTTTTCATTAGTCTTACTTTTCTTATATATTAAAAAAGAATTATAGTTTTGTATGCCACCTCAAGTCCTCTATAGGAAAAAGTATTTATAATTAGCTACTATTAAAATAAGATTTTAAAGGCCAAATAAAGTGAATTGTTAGGGTAGAAAAGTTTTAAGTTTATGACTTTTATCAGTTTCTTGTGATTTGTTTCATTTTTACAAATTACATGGATAGCGTTTATTGGTAAAAGTTTCTATAAATGTATTCCCATATCATGTACTGTTGTTGCTTCCTAAACAATGTCTGTTGCTATCAAGATAAAATATGATCTTGGAGGATAAAATAAACCTTGTAGATTTTTCAGATCTTTTTTGGAATGAGTTTGAATATCAACTAATAATATTAGAATTAAATGTTTTGAATTATTTCTTTCTAACAGATGATAAAATAATAAAGTATCAATTTTATAAATGGTATATGTTAGCCTTTTTAAGTGTATAAAGCCAAGTGACATGCAGAATATAATAAAACTGAGTTCAAAATCTCCCAAATAAATTGTTTGTGCTTAGTGTCACTTGCCATACAACTCTGTTTTTAGCCAAGTTAACTTATCATGCTGTTGGAGACGTATTACACATTATTTGTTCAAATATTACTTACGATTGAAAGGAGGATTTAATTTTGATTTGTAATATTAAGATAGTTATTTATACTTTTATCTCTGAACATAATTTTGTTAGCAAATTTCAGAATATTGTCTAATTAATGCTGTAAATTTTACATTGCAAATAGGTTTAAAAATAATTTGAACATGATAAGAACTTAATCAATGAAGCAGTTAGAGCATGAAGAATGTAACTGTAACAAAATATGGTTTTTTCACGTACAGGATGGAGTATAAATGTTGGCCTTCTTGTGAAATTGTAATTTAGCAAGTAGTTCAAGAAATTGACAAGTGGTAATGGCCATTTTGGTTAGAAAAATGGTCAGGCCTTACAAGAAGTCCTCTTGGATTGGTGTGAAAACTGTTCATGATAGAACCATTAAACTGTGCTTGTATTTTTAAACATGTTGTGGATAGCATATTGAAATGCAGAACTATGATGAATATTGCTGTCATCAGAAAATGTGTTTTAAGAAAACTGTAGTGCCAACCCTGTCCTACTTCCCTGTACTACTTTGTTAAATAGATTGTAATGCATACAGTTTAGTCTTCTCTTCATGATTCAGAAGCCTTTCAAAACTAATACATATCTAAAAATCTTAGTAGATGTATAAAAATTATTTTAGATAATAGTGAAGATGAGGACCCCTACTATAGCCCAGAAATTTTCTTGAATAATTCCCCAGTGTTGACTAAACTCACTTTTTGTCTTGTGTCAGAGTCTCAGAAGAATATTCTTATTTGTAATTCATGCTTTCAGTACCAAACTGTCCTAGGGCTCATTTAGCTTGAAATGATGTATAAAGTAACAGTTTTTGAATTTTCTATAAACATTCCCAAAGTTTACTGGAAGCATCACTAATCTCAGAATGGAAGTATGTATCTTTTTAATGTGCCTCTAATTGCTTCTGTGTTCAGTGAAACTTCTTAACATTTTGATTTATTCTTGTAGGGTTCATGCTTGAACCAGATCCAGAGCGGCGACCCGATATATTTCAAGTGTCAAATTTTGCATTTAAATTTGCCAAAAAGGATTGTCCAGTCTCCAACATCAATGTAAGTAGTTTTTGTATTATAAGTAAATAGGATATGAATTTAAAATCTCTTTCATCGTGTGTGGGGGGTATATGTACTTTGAAAGTCACTTGTTTCACGACAAGTGATCTAATGGTGTATTTGTAATTAGTATTTTTGATGCAAAGCTGCAGATACAAAGTATATGTGCTGGGGTGCTCTGGGGAGCTACGGTGGACTTGATGGCACTGCAGGACACTTCACATCATTGACGGGATCACAGTCACATCCCTGAAATAGCACAGACTGTTATTCAGTTAACTATTGAAAAAGCAGGACTGTTAGATTTTTTGGGAGCGTGGTGGGGCCGCGAGTGTCATGAAAAATGGCTGAGATACTCAGCATTCTGTAAACTGAGAAAGTTTGGTTGCCCTTGGTGTACAGAGCATAGGCATTGTAAGTGGAAAGAGGTGGGTTCAGTTTCACAGAACTGGAAAAGGTCAGTTTTCATTCCAATCCAGAAGAAAGGCAATGCCAAAGAAGGTTCAAACTTCCACACAATTGCCCTCATCTCACACACTAGCAAAGTAATGCTCAAAACTGTCCAAGCCAGGCTTCAACAGTACGTGAACCGTGATCTTCCAAATGTTCAAGCTGGACTTAGAAAAGGCAAAGGAACCAGAGATCAAGTTGCCAGTATCTGTTGGATCACAGAAAAAGCAACAGACTTCCAGAAAAACATCTACTTCAAGCTTTATTGACTACACCAAAGCCTTTGACTGTGTGGATCACAACAAAATGTGGAAAAATTCTCAAAGAGATGGGAATACCAGACCACCTTACCTGCCTTCTGAGAAACCTATATTCAGGTCAAGAAGCAACAGTTAGAACTGGACATGGAACAACAGACTGATTCCAAATTGAAAGAGGAGTACATTGAGGCTGTATATTGTCACCCTTCTTATTTAACTTATATGCAAGGTACATCATGTGAAATGCTGGCTGGATGAAGCACAAGCTGGATTCAAGATTGCCGGGAAAAATATCAGTAACCTCAAATATGCAGATGACACCACCCTTTTGGCAGAAAGCAAAGAGGAACTAAAGAGTCTTTCAATGAAAGTGAAAGAGGAGCGTGAAAAAGCTGGCTTAAAACTCAACATTCAGAAGACTAAGATCATGGTATCTGGTCCCATCACTTCACAGCAAACAGATGGGGAAACAGTGGAAACAGTGAGAGACTATTTTCATGGGCTCCAAAATCACTGCAAATGGTGACTGCAGCCATGAAATTAAAAGATGCTTACTCCTTGGAAGAAAAGCTAAGACCAAGCTAGACAGCATATTAAAAAGCAGAGATGTTCCTTTGCCAACAAAGGTTTGTGTAGTCAAAGCTATGGTTTTTCCAGTAGTCATGTATGGTTTTGAGAGTTGAACCATAAAGAAAACCAAGTGCCCAAGTATTGATGCTTTTGAACTGCAGTGTTGGAGAAAACTCTTGAGAGTCCCTTGGACTGCATGATCAAACCAGTTCATCCTAAAGGAAATCAGTCCTGACTATTCATTGGAAGGGCTGAAGCTGAAGCTGAAGCTCCAATGCTCTGGCCACCTGATGGGAAGAATTGATTCGTTGGGAAAGACCCTGATGCTGGGCAAGATTGAAGGCAGGAGGAGAAGGGGACGGCAGAGGACGAGATGGTTGGATGGCATCACTGACTCGATGGACAGGAGTTTGAACGAGTTCCAGGAGCTGGTGATGGACAGGGAGGCCTGGTGTGCTGCAGTCCATGGCATCACCGAGAGTCAGACACAACTGAGGGACTGAACTGGGCTTGGTTATCTTTATCAGTGACTGGTTTTGTATAATTTGGGAAGTTGTGTAATGTTTGTTATTTTTTCTGTAAAACAAAGATGGAAATTATGAGGATTAGAAATAATAACTGTAAAACCCAGTGTGTAGTTCAGGGAAGATATATTATAGCTGATACCATTTAAAGGCTTTGAATTGTATCTGTTGTCTGCACTGTGTACTTAACTATATCGGATTAACAGTACAGGGCAAGTCTGCTGACTTTAATAAAGGTCTAGAATCAAACACTGATTTTTAAGTTGTTTTCAACTTGAGTGGCCTGACTTTTTCTTATAGGTTTCCTTTGTGTATAACATAATCCACTCTACTAAGAAAAAAGAAGGAATTTGATGGCTTTCCTTTTTGTTTTTTGAAATTCTTATGTCAGTGTAATATATTTTCAGTTGAAGCTGAAAGTCATTGCTCACATTCTGCTAATGAATTTTATTTGACATTTGCCTGGATTTTTAGCTTTTCACTCTGCAAACATTTATTGAATACTTACTGTGACATTTTTTGAGTAATTATTGTAAACTGGACATTAGAGAGCAGAAGCAAATGAGTGAAGCCTCTGCTTTTGTTTCTTGGTCTTGACAAGCAGTGTCATGAAAATTACCTCCAGTCTGTAAAACAACGCTTTATTCATCTACTTGGTGTTTGCTTCTTTTTCCAATGTGTGAAATAGTCGTTGTGTTATCCTTTATACCCCAGATTACCCATTTGTAAAGTGGGTATTATGTATATATTATATAACATAATATTGTTCTGTTTATTTTCCAAGGGTTTCTCTGGAACACAAGAAAGAAAGTGACACTTGTGTGTAACACAGAGTGATATATGCAGATTAGTTTGGGCAAAGATGTGTCAGCAACTTGTAGGTATCTACAGAGTGAAGAGGTGAAGAAATGATTTCTCACAGACAGTGCTCTTAAAGTTGAAGAATATATTTGTAGTGTTTCAGTAAAACTTTCTGCAATTGAAATGAAAACTAAAGTGAAAAGTTTTATTTTTTTCTTCCAAGAATTCTCCTATTCCTTCAACTCTTCCTGAACCGATGACTGCTAGTGAAGCAGCTTCTAGGAAAAGCCAAATAAAAGCCAGGTAGGCAAAGCTATGCTGAAATTTGAAAAGGCATTTATTAAAAAAAAATTCAGGGGGGAGGAACAGTAGACATTTTTAATCCTAGCAGATGTCATTGATTAAATAGCATCTTCACCCACAAAAAATACTGTATTCCTTACTGCATGTAGTATGACATTGAGGCAGCAAGTTCAGAATAAGCTTTTTTGTATGACATAACAGGGTTTGACAGTAGTCGCACTTGAGCTGCTCCCTCTCCGCCTTCATGAAGTGATTATGTAACTGGTGGTGTTACGATGGGTCATCTTATAGGTGGAACTTGTCATTCATCACATGACAACTAATTTATGAAATATTATGTTTTATTTTATTGTTAGTAATGACCTTTTATTGATTTACGAGCTATATGTAATTTACAATGAATAGTTACAATGGTAACATTTTTAAGACCAATAGAGGAATATTTGTTGTTTTCAGTCAGTCGTGTCTGACTCTTTGGGACCCATGGACTATTACAGTATTTTAAATAATTTTAGAGTTATTCACTACATTAATGTTTGATACAGATTATGTAGGTTAAGGCCGAAATCTGAGTAATGGTTGAATTAATGACAACTTTTCTCCTCATGCTTTTTTTTTTGAGTTTAAAAGTGAATAGACAGGATTGTATTTTATTTCTGTATTTCTCGATCACAGCTGTTTTTTTGTATTGTGTTTCACTTATGCAAAGTATTTGGACATGAAATACGCAAAACCATTTGTCACACACTTGTTATGTGCAGGATATAGATATGGCGAACACCAAAGGAAAGAAGCAGTGTATTGCTAAGGAGTTCATGTTCAAGTGAAGATACACTAGTGAACAGTTAAAACTTGCAGGTGATTAGGCAGCTGTGAGAGCTGAGGAAGGGAAAGACTGGGCACAGAGGACCGGAGCACCGGGAGAATCCTTTCCCTGGGGCTGGGAGCTGCTGAACTCTTTCTTGAAGGATAAATAGTCTAGTCACTTGGAGGCATGGGTAGGAAGCTACAACAGGCAGACCTTTCAGGTGAGAACAGCCTTTGTGAAGCTGCAAGACTGGAGCACAGTAAGGGCACATCTATAGGAGGTTGGGAAATGAGGCTGAGGGAAGCAGGTGAATGTCAGTCATGAGCAACTTGGTTTGTGTCATGCTGAGAAATTTGGATTTTGGCCTTTAGGCAGGTGAATTTTCAACCTTGTAGTCAGTTTGCTATTTGGAACTTGGTTGTGAGATGTGTTAGAAATAATCTGCTATTTGTAAATTGTTGACATATCAATTGGGAATGACTTAATTTTTTTTGTAAAATATAGCATCACTGTAAAACTATTATCTTCATTCATTTGAATTTAAAATACTCTTTTGAGTAACAGACAAAGGAGTAAAGTTGTATCTAACTTGCAGGGATCCAGCATGACGGACTGTCTTACTCATGATATAGCTGGAGTTAATAGTTGCTGTTGTAGTTGAATGGTCATTATGAATTATTGTCAGAGTTGTCAGCTAGTTTTATTGTTACTTGTCTTTTAAAATAATTATTTTGTCAATGATTAAATCTTTCAAGTATAAATTTTTTGAAAAGCATGAGTAAATTGAAAAATAATGCTTTGAATGTCTTTTCACCATGACACAAGCTATAGCTATACACTTACAAACAAATGAAATAGTAAACAAAAATTCACAGTGCTATTCATAGTATGTTCAACTATATATTATGTATATTAAATAATAGGGGTCATTGATCCTTACTGGTCAATAATATAAATTTACTTTTTATTGATAGTATCAGTAAAGAACTTGAAAAATTATAAATGGTAAAAAATTAATCTTTTTTTTCCATGTGAAAGGCATATTTCCAATGAGGGGGGGAAGAGGAGTCTTTAAATAGCCAGTATCATTATTTACATGTTTTGAAACTTTTATGAGTATCACCTGCCTGCCCTACCTTCAGTCCGTGAACTTTTTGTTTTGCTTCTTAAAAGTTCCCTTCCACCCCCCCAAAATTTGCATCTTAAACATGTGAAACTTACGTGATTTGTATCTTCAAGATGGCAGGGTTGAGAATCACTGTCCTGGCAGATGGAAACACTGAAGGATTTTAAGAGAAGAGAGAGTTTATATTTTAGGAAGATTATTCAGGTTAGTAAGCAGGAAAGAAAAGAAAGCAAAACAAAACAAATCAGCTCTGTGTCGGCTACAGTAGTGCGAATGAGGTTGTATAGCAGTGTTGATACCAGTAATTACTCAGTTTTTCATTTCAGTTAAATTTGTATTTTCACTTTGCCTAATTCATCTAGGCATTTTCTTCCCATTTTTTCACAGGCTGCTTAATGTCTTTTACTGTCTGATGAAGTCATATTTATTTTTGTACCTCCAGTTCTCACCCAAGCCTTCTCTAGCCACTTAGGTTAAAGGTAGAATAACTCCTCTGTCAAACTCTTGACATTACTAATGTTAGTGCTAATTATTTTTTCTGTATTTTATTTTCATGAACATGTGCCATATCTTCCTAGGTAGACTGTAAATTCTTTGAAGACTGGGTACTGTCATGTTTGCAGGGTATCAGTAACAATAATTGTATAGTAGATATTGTTGCATTAGGGAAATAAATTAGGCAATGCTAGACTAAACAATTGAGCCACCAGGGAAGTCTGGACAGCTTTTCAATGTGATTTTCAGAGGTTTGCTGTGCTTCTGTGTGATGTGAATCCTCTATGGAGTGATTTATAATAAAATAAGAACAAGGCAGGATGAGGCTTTGCCTGTACTACCCACTGAATAAAGAATGGTTAGACAAATGGAAAGACTGTATATAGTATTTCCCCCAGATTGCTTGAGTTTAGAGAGTCTAGCATGATTTTTAGTGCCACATTCATAATTTGAGCTCAGTAAATACTTGTTTAGATTAAATGAGATAATTAGTTATATGTACGGAGAAAGCAGTAGCACCCCACTCCAGTTGTCTTGCCTGGAAAACCCCATGGACAGAGCAGCCTGGTGGGCTGCAGTCCATGGGGTCGCGAAGAGTCAGACACGACTGAGCGACTTCACTTTCATTTTTCACATTCATGCATTGGAGAAGGAAATGGCAACCCACTCCAGTGTTCTTGCCTGGAGAATCCCTGGAACGGGGAGCTTGTTGGGCTGCCATCTATGGGGTCTCACAGAGTCGGACATGACTGAAGCGACTTAGCAGCGGCAGTTATATGTATGTATGATCTTTTATTGCCTTAAATTTAAGTCAGTTTTCATTGTATCATCTGCATTCCATCTAATACATAAATATTATTTTCAGAAAACTGCTCAAATGCAGTGTATTTCTATGATTTTTCAACGTCTTTCTATTCCATTTCACTTCCTTTCTCTGAGAAGATAGTTGTTGACAGGGCTCCCTCTTGTGGTGTCTACAGATAGAGGTGAGAACTATACATCTGTGCAGTAGACAGATCTATAGACCTGTTATGGTAGACGAGACTGTCTCTACATGCCGCAGGTGTCTACTTGATGAATCATACACATGCAAAAATTTTAGGTGAACTTAGACAACTTTTCAAAAGGACTCCAATAAAATCTCTTTACCAAGTTCCCTTAGCACATTTTCAAATGATCTGACACTTGAAATTTTTGCATGTGTATGATTCATCAAGTAGACACCTGCGGCATGTAGAGACAGACTCGTCTACCATAACAGGTCTATAGATCTGTCTACTGCTCAGCCCTAGGACATATTCTTTTCTTTCTTAGGCCAAGAGTCCAAGCTAAGGATGACTGTTATTTGTTGTTTATTTTTCTGGCTGGTTTAGAAAGTTGGCTGTCAGTTTTGTCTAAAACCTTACTGAGAAGGCCTCTGTGTGTTTATTTTATCTCCTTAAGAGCAGTCCTATACTCGTTTTCTGCCAGCATATGAGTGGAAGCAATCTGGTTTGAGGAAGTTGGTTCATTTTACTTTGTTTACTCCCTTATCTTTATTAACATTAAATACTTGATAATGAGACTTAGGAAGAAGCAAAGAGGACTAACATGATCATCAATAATAATAAATATGCATCTGCTGAAATAGATGCTTCATAGAATGAATAGTAAATTAGAAATAATCCTAGTATTTGGAATGACATGTCTTCTTCTGTTGTAGAATAACAGACACCATTGGACCAACAGAAACCTCAATTGCACCAAGGCAAAGACCAAAGGCCAATTCTACTACTGCCACTCCCAGCGTGCTGACCATTCAGAGTTCAGCAACACCTGTTAAAGTCCCTGCTCCTGGTGAATTCGCTAATCACAGACCAAAAGGTAACACAGCCCTGCCACCCTTGTCCCCTTTATAGTTGACTTACATAAACCTTTTATGGCTTGGTTACGTAGCAGTGTAAATTATTGGCAGACTTAATTGTGAAGCAGGTATATTACATAGTACTTTAAGAAACGTAAAGCTACTAATGTGTAATAAACTTGGCTAATTATTTTCCTAATGTTCTCAGCAAAAGTAAGTTACTGGCAGTATAAAAGTCTGGTACAAAAAGCTCACAACTTGCCTATCCCTAGAGTCGCAATCACCTAGCAGGGTTTGAAGTTGATGCTGAAGTTCAAGAGTATAGAAAATTCTGTAATGTATTGGAAAGGAAGAATTTGAAACGCTAGCCTTACAAAGCATTTGTGTAAAATTGTTTTCAACTAGTATGTTTTAAATTAGGATACTCTTAACAAACTTCCCAGGTGGTACAAGGGTAAAGAATCTGCTTGCCAGTGCAGGAGATGCAGATGTGGATTCAGTCCCTGGGTTGGGAAGATCTGCTGGAGTAGGAAATGGCAACCCACTGTACTATCCTTGCCTCCAAAATTGCATGGGCAGAGGAGCCTGAAAGGCTGCAGTCCACGGGGTTGCTGAGTCGAGCATCACCAAACAACTGAGCACTCAACACACAGTGGTTAAAAACCCACATGTTGAGTCTCATGAACCTGAATTCAGTCCTGTATCTTCTGTTTTTTAGTAATATGTATTATGAAAATAATAGGATTGTTGTGAAGATTAAATGCTTACTGTAATGCCTGCCACATAATATGACCTTCATAAATGTTCACTATTAACTATTATTACTACTATTAAGTAAGATATATGCTCAAGAAGACACTGTATTATCTGATGTAACATGCCAGTGGTGATCAGGCATACATACCCGATGGAGGAATGGTCTGTGGAAAGGGAAAATAGGGAAATATGAAGTCTTTATGTCTAGTTCCTGTTTTACCATTTCTTAGCCTCACTGTTGTCTCTTCTGTAAAATGGGAAAACAGCTATTCTGTTTTAAAGAGTAAATAACAAGGTGTATTGTATCATGGAAAATTCTGTTTCATAGTAAGCATTCAACGTTAACTTCCCATTTTATACCTTTCTGGGTAGGGGATGCTACCTATCATGTATTTCAGCCCTTCAGCCAGAGACCACTAGGAACACACTTATCCTGGAAATCTGTGGGAGTATCTCAGTAAGAAGGTGTCTGGAAAGACTTATGAAAGGGTTTGGGCTTGTTTTTAGTAGTTTGGGGGAGGTAGGGATATAATATCATTATGTAGAAAGAAAGATGGAAAAGCCTCATTTGGGAATGAAGCAGCATTCAGTCATACTGGCCAGGACTGAGAGAAGATCGGTCATTTTTGTGGTGTGGACAGTGTCCCTGATTTTGCCAGTGCTGAGACACGACTATGGAGCGAGCTTGTCAGGATCTGTCACCACCACAGGCTGGCCTTGTCTGAGGCTGGTGCTTTGCAAAACTGCTCACATTTATCAGGAGAATCCTCCATGCAAGGGTGTCATGTCTGCCTCCCCGTGTCAGGGGCAGCACTTCTCCTTCTTACATGCTTCCAGTTTAAGTTGGGGGAAAAAACAGCCTCCCCCTTCCCCCCCATATGTATCCATCTCTTAAGATTTCTTTTCCCATTAAATCTTAAATAAAGTAACACATGATAAAGTTTAAAGAAATATTCATACAAAGCAGTAATATTCAGAAAACTGTAGATATCTCCATTCTTTTTCTTCCTAGAGTAGGCTAGCAACCGTTTGGTGTACTCTCCTCCCAGACCTTTTTATGTTTTTGAATGTATAAACACAGATATAAATGATTCATGTTGGGTTAAACACAAATGCATTCATACTAGATACAGTTCTCTACAGCTTGATTTTTTTTGAACTTAATATGCTTTAGGGGGGCCTCCTAGATGGCTCAGTGGTAAAGAATCTGCCTGCCAATACAGGAGACATGGGTTTGATTCCAGGGTTGGAAAGATCCCCTGGAGAAGGAAATGGCAACCCACTCCAGTATTCTTGCTTGGGAAATCCCATGGACAGGGGGTCCTGGTCAGCTACAGTCCATGGGGTCACAGAAGAGTAGGACATGACTTAGAGATTCAGTAATAACAACAATAAACTTTGTAGAGCTGTGCATAAATCTCTATGCATAGTGCATAGAGCTTCCTTGTATTTTTATAAACACTTTCAAGAATAATTTAAAAGGAACATGCATTTTCTTATAATTGTAAGAGTTGTTGCTCAGTCATGTCCGACTCTTTGTGACCCCACGGACTGCAGCGCATCAGGCTTCCCTGTCCTTCACCATCTCCCAGAGTTTACTCAAACTCATGTTCATTGAGTTGGTGATGCTATCCAATTATTTTGTCCTCTGTCGTCCCTTTCTCCTGCCTTCAGTCTTTCCCAGCATCAGGGTCTTTTCTAATGAGTCAGCTCATTGTATCAAGTGGCCAAACGTGCATACAGATTCCTTGTATTTTATAAACATTTTCAAGAATAATTAAAAGAAACATGCCTTTTCTTAAAACTGGAAGAGTTAGAAATAATCATAAAACTATCTACACTGAGGAGAAACAGTCCTTTTCTTTCTCCTTGCATGCTCCCTCCTTTTCCCCCTTAGGATTAAATAGTCACATTTGAATTTACAGTAACTTGTTGGGAGAGAATATAGAAATTATCGTATATTACATTTCCTCTTTTTAAGTTGTGTATTTCATCTTCTTTTAGTTATTTCCTAAGTTTATTTGTAGGGTTTTCCTGTGGTATAGTTTATAAAGCTTATAAATAAATGCCTATTTAGGAGCCAGGGTTAGTAGATTTTCTACAGTAGCATTTATTGAACATCTGCTGTAAAGTTCTTTGGGGTGCTAAAATAAATAATGATGAAGTCTTCACCCCATCCCTCAGGGATACTAGTTAGGAAATAGCCATTGTAAACAGTTAATGTGTGCAGTGCCGAGAAAAATGTTATAAAACCAAGTGGAAGCTTTAGATGAAAGAACAAGGAGGAGAGATTTGAGGTAAATTTTAAAGGATAACAACAGTTGCAGTGTGTGGAAACCGGCATTTTGGTTAGAGAATCCTGTCAGCAAACATGCAGACTCAGGATGGAGCATCATACAGTTGAGAAATGTGGAACATTTCAAACTGGCCTGGCTGGTGCGTCCATGGAAAGAGAGAGCAGAAAATGATGTGTTTCTAAGATAGTGACTTCATGGGTTCATAGGTTGTAACTGACAAAATTAACTTTTATGAATACTTTTGCTATAGTAAATAATCCATTTAGACTACGTTCATATGGAAGTTTCTATAAAATAAGGATATAAATGCCTTGGTTAATAACTACTGAAATGAGTGTTTTGAAATCAAACCATTTTATTGAAATCATGAGTATTTTTAATTTTTACTCCATGAAATGGAGTATGTTTGCTTTGCAGTGTTGTGTTTCTGCTGCGCAACAAAGTGAATCAGCTCTACCTGTGCATGTATCACCCCTTTTCCGGACTTCCTTCTCAGTGAGGTCACCACAGAGCATTGAGTAGAGTTCCCTGTGCTGTACAGGAAGTTCTCATTAGTTACCTGTTTTATACGTAATAGTGTATATATGTCAGTTCCAATTTTCCTATCCATCCTACCCCCTTGAAATCATGATTATGTTAATGTAAGTTTTTGAAAACCTCTTTTAGGAGCGCTGAAACCTGGAAATGGCCCTGAGATTTTACTGGGTCAGGGGCCCACTCAGCAGCCTCCACAGCAGCATCGAGTCCTTCAGCAGCTACAGCAGGGAGACTGGAGACTGCAGCAGCTTCATCTGCAGCATCATCATCCTCACCAGCAGCAGCAGCTTCTTCAGGATGCTTATATGCAGCAGGTGATTCTGTCACTTGAGATACAGAAGTATCTGTATCTTTTGTATATACAGCTTCTATATCTGTGAAATTCATGCCAGTTGTAAATAACAGTGAATTCTCTTTTGTATCATGGGTACGTTGAACAGTTTGCTCAGTTTCCTGCTTACTAAAGAAAATGAATTTTATTTGCATTCTGTGTGATACTTAAGAATGCTCTGTGGAAATAGGTGGCATTGTGGCTTTATGAAGCAAAGAATGTTCACCCAGTCATTTGGCACTGCAAATAAGTACTGCAATTTATGATGAGTAGTATCTTTTGAGTTACGTTTTAAGTTCATATGTATAGACTAATAATGTTGTTGAAAAGGTGATATTAGGCTTTCAGAAGTAGCATTGTCTTGGGTTCTTGTTCTTGTTTTTATGTTTTTCCTTTTTTGTCTGTGTTGGGTTGTATGTGTGTCATGTATGTGTGTAGGTGTATGGGGGTTGGCATTTAGAAGGGACATAGAGAAAAGAACTTTAAGTTCTATTCTGTCCTTTACCTCATCAGAACCTGCAGATTTCTAGTGTCACTAAACTATTTTAAATTTAATGATTGTTGTTATCATCCTTCCATCATTTCCTGAACTATTTTTGAGCCAATTATATGCATGACACTTCTTATGGGTGTACTTGTGCTCTGCTCTTGACTGATAGACCCAGAGTGAAGAGGAGTTAAATAGGGGTGCCATTGGATGGCCAGAAGATATCATTGAAGGGCAGACAGAGGAGAGTGGGAATTTACTGCAGACAAATCACCTCAGGGGTCTTCATCAACTAGTAAATGGGTTTAGGTTTCTTCCAGACATCCTTAAACTGTGCTGGAAATTGCTTTTAGTTAAATTTATTATGTTGCATTGGTAATTTTGAAACCAGTTCCAATAAGCAGATGTAAGTTACAGTCACTTACTGATTATAGGTATTTCACATTAGTGTTTGAGTATTGAGTGCCAAAGTCATTGTTATGGTAGGGTCAGTACTTCAAAATAAAAGGCTATGGAATAAAGATGGCAAGAGTAATATTATTGAATTTGTTTTTCAAATTGTAGTACCAACATGCAGTGCAGCAGCAACAGATGCTTCAGCAGCAGTTGTTAATGCACTCAGTGTATCAGCCACAGCCTTCCGCATCACAATATCCTGCAATGGTAAGTGTTGCATAATTTTTAGAGGTTGCTTTTGGAGTATACACTCCAGTGTTGGAGTTCACAGTGTGAGTAGTATTTTCTAGAATTTAATAATTCAGAATTAAGTCAAGTTAATTAATGAATATATATTTTATCAAAGCCAGTTATGTATGCTCAAGCAGTTTCACATTGGGTTGAACCTGGATTTGGCAGATCATATTGACTGATAGTATTTTTTTCTTATCTCATAGTGTAAGATGACTGATATCTTGTCATACCCAAGATATCTTGTCATATGTTTCTTTCATTTGACAAATGTCTATTGACTAAAAAAAAGTAAGAAAGGAAGGAAGCCCAAAGGAAAATTGCATTTGCCTCAGAGAATAGTTTGACCTTTTTTTATAGCAACCACCATACCAAGTGACTTTAAACTACTCTACTGTTTTTTTCTGAAACTGTTTAAAGGAGAATTTTTGAATCCTGCCAGGTGAGACTAACTTTCCAGTTTCTTAAAAATTGAGGTATAATTGACATAAGATTATGTTAGTTTCAGGTAGATAATGCAGTAATTTGTTGTGTGTCTGTGTTACAAAATGATCACTACAATTAGTCCAGTTGAACAGCTTCTTTAACAGATTTATTTCACCTTGTTGTAGTTAGTGTTCTGTAGAAGCTGCTCCTTCAAATAAAAGTTTTTTTTCTTCCAGTTTCTGACTTACTGCCAGCATGCAAAGGAAGGAGTGAAGTCAGTAGGTGCACTGCTGATAGTGCTTAGTGCCCTTGAGTGCTGCTTTGGGTGATGGCATGTTTTGTTGCAGATGCAGCAGTATCAGCAGGCTTTCTTGCAGCAGCAGATGCTCGCTCAGCAGCAGCAGTCTCAACCACAGGCATCACCAGAGTGTCTCACCTCCCCTCAAGAGTTCTCCCCAGCCTTAGTGTCCTACTCTTCATCACTTCCAGCTCAGGTTGGACCCATGATGGACTCCTCTTATAGTGCCAATAGGCAAGTATTTTTCCACTGAATACAAAGGAAGTCATTGTGGGAGTAGATGTTATCACGGAGTGGAATCATTTCATCAGTTCAAGTGGCTCCTGAGTTTAGAGCCCATCTTTTTGTCTAGTTCCCCCTTATCTCTTACTAGTCCTCTCTTCTGGTCCCTGTATGCCTCCGTCCTTCTTTCTGTTTTCATCAGTTAATTCTGCTAACTGCTATCTGCAAATAAGGCTTAGCAACGTCCAGCAGCATTTAAGGCTAAGAAAAGGAAAAGGAAAATTATTGTCAAAAGGAAAGCTATTGTGGTGTCTCAGCATAACCAGGACATAAAATCACTTGTAGTGATTTTAGAGTGGTACTACTTGTTATGGCAACTGATTTTCATTTTAAGGTTTATTCAGTATGATAATAATAGTTAATATTTATTGAAGCCTTATTTATTTATGTTCTCTTTGCTTTACGTGTATTAAATCATTTAATCTTCTCAGTAACCCTATGAGGTAGATACTGCTTCTTCTGTTTCACAGATGAGGAAGTTGAGACCTACAGAGGTCAAGGAACTTGCCCAAGGGTGAACAGCTAGTGACCTTTATGGAGGTGATTGAAATCCCATGTGGTCCCTCTCCCAATGCATGTCCTTATCTACCACCTCCATCATAATAAAATGATCTGCTTTATCAAGTATTTATAAAGTATGAACTAGGACACTTTAAACTTTTCAGTTATAATTTTTTTTTTCTGCTTTTAATTTTTCCTGTAGGTCAATTGCTGGTAAAGAGGCAGTTGCAAATATGACAAATCAGAAGAACATCAGTAACCCACCTGATATGTCAGGATGGAATCCTTTTGGAGAGGACAATTTCTCCAAGTTAACAGAAGAGGAACTGTTGGACAGAGAATTTGACCTTCTCAGATCAAGTAAGGGACACTTGAAGGCTTATTTTGCTTCACAGTAAAATAACAGCTCTATAATTATTCAGCAAGGCCAAAGACTGTTTTGGGATGATAAAGAGAAAATTCTTTTTGCGCATTTGAGGGCAAAATTCAGGCCATCTTCTTCTACATATACTATCATATTATCTTGTGTGCATTAGAAATCAATTGCTTGATAGTAGCTATTAAACCCAAGATTACTGATGATACGTTGATTCCTAACACTTAAATGCTGCATATCTTTGAATGTTAATTCAGAAACCTCCAAAAAATGGAAAGTTAATGTTCAAATAAAAAGGGAGACAATAGTATCTTGCCTTACTAATCATTTTGCAGCTCTGTTTTCTTGCACACTCATTAGAAGATATTGTGGGTCTGAGATGCCCTTTGAAAGTGCCTGAAAGAAAACATGGGCTACTACATTATGTTAATGTTTTGTAATGCCCTTTGAATGAGTGGTGACATAAAAGGGCTGCTTTGTTATTGTGGTATGGCAAAAGTGAAATAAATTCTTTTCCATCTTAAATCAGATATCTCAATGTTTTTACTTGCAGTCATTGCCTTTCATTAAACTACCTAATATATGTGTCAAACCTCACCATACATACTTGAGAAATTATTTTTTGGAAGAGATGTGTGGAGTGTTTTGAGGAGCTTGTGAAACAGTAGTGAAAACTCACTCCTGAAATCTTAAGATAATTATCAGTTGTTTGAGTCTTGGGTGTGTGTGTGCATGCATGAGTGCATGTGCCAAGTGTTTTTCCCCATTTTGCATGTGAAAAGGTCATTAGTTACAGTTCCTAGTTTCTATTTTGTTTTAGGTAACTGGCCTTATGAGAACATTTATTAGGTGAAGTACTTTGTTTCAAATTGATATATATATTTTATGTTAAAGTTTATAAATGCCCTAAACTCATGTAAGAATAGTTGTTTGGAATTTAAATTTGTATTTTACTTATTGGTTATATGATTATGAAAAATTAAATTGATTAAATACAGGTATAAAAATGAGTTCTGAGCCTTTAATAAAGGTTTGTTAACTTTGGTAAAACCAATCTTAATATTTTTTTCATTAAAAAATTATTTTTAAATCACACCATTTTTTGTTTGGCATTTTTCCTACAATTTATGTTGAGTGGTTCAAAAAGCAAGGTTTTTAAAAAAGAAAAGGATCTCTTTAGGGGGATGGTAGGGAGATATAGGGGGTAACCAATCATTGTAATTTATAGGGTTATTTTTAAAGCAAAAGATAAAATTAAAATATTCATTTTAATGTATTCTGACCAGGATAGTAATTAAGGTTTGCTAAATCAGTATTTCCTACTCTTTGGAAAAACGCCTCTCCACATTGTTTTAAAAAAATAAATCAGTTTATGGAATGGGTAAAGTATTCACATTATTCTGTACCTTATAAAAATGTTATTCCAAGCTCCTTAGAATTTACGATGACACCAAGTGTTAGTCACTTTGCATAGGCAGGAATGGCATACAGATATTCATATATACTTCATAGAAATTGGATTTAGCTTGTAAAACTCTTAACCAACTATTTGCTTTCAAACTTTAAGGTCTGCTCACATGTGTGATTTGTGTATGTATTTGTATACACGTGTGTATGCCAAAGAAGGTCAGAGTTCACTGCAGTTTTAGTTACGAAAAGATATTAGGTTCCAAATGAAAGTTCAGGAGGAACTTTATCTAAAGGTCAGACTTGGAAACAACCCAGCCATTTGGAAAACCACCTAGATGGTCCCTGAGCTATTGAACTCATTGTCACAAGGATGATTTACTTAAATTAGCACATAGCAGCAGAAAGCATGAATTCTGATACCTGGCCATGCCATTTAACTAGGTTTAACTCTGTAAAGTCACTTAACTGCTGTTCACTTGCTCATTTATAAACTGGTTATATTGATGCGTATCTCATAGGGTTGTCAAGAAGGTTCAATAATGTCTTTAAAGAGTCTTGGCACTCCATAAATGCCACTTCCACTTTTCTTCTGTGTAAGTCTTTGGGGTCTTATTTCTGAAGTTATTTTTCTATACCAAGCATTTTAAAATTATATCTAAACTGTCAGGTTTCTCAGCTGGCAATTAAAGAAACAAATGGAAGGGGTTTTATGGGCAAACATGTCAACAGCAGAAGTGATTTATGACACCATGGAAAGAGATTGAATACTCCAGGCAAGAATGTTGGAATGGGTTGCCATTCTGTTCTCCAGGGGATCTTCCCAGCCCAGGGATCTAACCCAGGTCTTCTGCATTACAAGCAGATTCTTTACCAACTGAGCCACCAGAGAAGCTCTAATAATTGATAGTCACAGTAATGGGGTTCAAAAAAAGTGAAATGTCTTTAATAAAGTTTATGAAGAAATCAGTAATGTATAGAATATAGTTTAGAAAGATTTCCTCCCAGATTGGACTTAATTGTAAAGCTGAGTCATCTTTAGCACTCCTTTCACTCACAAGCAATAAGGTATCTAATATTTGATCTACTTGATAAGATTTAAATTACACAGCTGGATCTCTTCTAGAACCTTGAGTTTCAATACACTAATGGTGTAGTGAAAATTGATTGTTGGTCATTACTGGTTGGTTCCTCTGTCTCTATCAACATTTTCCAAAATGAAGAAATAAATTAGCAATGAATTTGAAATACCAAATTTATCTTTTTTATTAGCACAGATATTTATCAACAATTTTTCACAGTCTTTTTAAAGATTTTTTATATTTGGCTTATGAAAGCTTTCCAGTGAGAAACTGAGTACTTTTATGTTTGAACCTTAAAAATACTGGCATAGCCCATATAATGATTGTTCAGAATAAAATATTGCCATTTGAAGTTTCATTTTTAAAATAGTATGTGGTTATTTATTTATAAAAAAAGAAAAAAGATTCATTGTCTAGGAAATACTCTACTTGTGTGTATTTTGCAGGCAGTAATTCTAAGATTTTGAGATATTAAAATTCCAAGATATTAGTAATTGGTAATTAAAAAACCCATTTTTTTAAATCATTTTTAAGAAAACAGTGGAATCCAGGTGGCAAAGGGAGTTAACATATAAAATATGAGTCAAATTCTTCTTGCTTTTGCTTTCAGTTTAACAATATTTGTGGTTTGGAATTTTTAACCTGTTCTTATTTAAGACCAAAATATTACATTGAAATTAAACATTAATAAAGCTAATCTCAATATTTTTTAAAAATTTAAACTTGTATTTTTCATGGTCTTTTGTATCAAAGCATTCAAATTCATATGTTAACTTTAGAAATCTAATTGTCATACTCTTTAATACATTAAGCACTAATTAGAATATAGGTGTTTGCTTTGGGAAAATTTAACTTGCCTTTGAATAGTTGTGTAGCTCTACACATTAATTAAAAGTAATACTTGATAATATATTTTTTTCTTTATGGATATATTATTTATTTCTGTTTAAAATTGCATCAAAATAACTAAAAGGAAGGGTAGAAGAAACTAAAGTCTGTGGCTCCTTTGCATAGTCTACTGAATGTGCTTTTTTTTTTTTCCCTCTGAAGCCACAGTATGAAGTAGATATGAACGTCAGTTAATATAAAGTTAATATAAAGTTAGTTTGTGGTAAAACATTAACTCTCACCATTTTAACCTGATTCAGACCTATTGCTGTTCTTTTAGGGCAGAATAACAACTTTTCAGGCATATTAGAACAGTGTCAATGTATCAGATGATAACTCTACTTTTAATTGTTATTCTTTAACCTTTTGGCTGTTCAAGCCATTATCCACCCATATAAGCTATTGAATTAAATTTTTAGAGTATGTTCATTTTCTGATGATATTATGGAATATAATTTGATTCTAAAATTTTAAAATTGTCTATTTTTGCCATCTGTATCTATTAAAATTCTTGAAAAAATACTGTCTTCATTCAGCACAAATATTTTGGGAAGGCAGGAAGAGGTAAGTTACAAATCAAGCTTGTTTTACTCTAATGAAAAGAAAATAATTCAGAAAAAGAAAACAAAAGTTCTTTGAAAACAGAGCTTAAATACATTTTAGGGGTGACTGTGTATTTGCAAAGTAACTCTACATACCTCATTAGTTTTTATTTATATGTAGTTGATAATTTTAAAAATTAATATGTATGTTTTTTTTTTGTGCCCTGGGATCCAAATTATCATGTGAACTTAAGAAATCTAAATGATTTTAAAAAAAGTCCTTGGAAAATTTTATCCTGTTTTGTGGAACAATGAGAACATGATTCACTTGATAATGAGTTTATTCTGGTTCCTGTTTTGAAATAATTGGATATGTGAACTTTGTACAGAACAGTATCTTCACATTTTTAATTATGGGGACCCCGTATATAAAAAAATATTACTCCTACATGGTAGCATTTGTATTTTTTCATAGTACAAACAGCATTTGTTACTGATTACCTGAATTATGGATACAATGAATATTTTGAAAAAGAACATCTAAATTGAATTTTCATTGCTTTCCATTTCTATATATTGGATTTGAAAATAACCTCTTGAGTTTTGAAAGTTTTGTTTGTACATAAATCAGTTGTCAGATTTGTTGCCTTAAAATATTAGTGTTTCATTCAAAATTTTAAGTAAAAATTTAAACAACCTGAAGTTTCATGTGGATATTAATAGAGTTAGTTTTAGCCATAGAACTGATAATTGTATCATAAAGGTGTTTCAAGGATCAGTTGTCCATAGCAATAATTAAGTATTTTCACGATACCGTAGAGTCTAGGGTGTTGCCTTCTCAAACCTGGACTCCCTGGACCAGCAGTGTGTGTGTGTGTGTGCACGCAAGGGTGTGTGTGTGTGTGTGTGTGTGTGTGTGTGCGTGGATGATTAGTCCTGGCTGACTCTGCAACTCCATGGACTGTAGCCCACCAGGCTCCTCTGTCCATGAAATTTTCCAGGCAAGAATACTGGAGTGGATTGCTATTTCCTTCTCCAGGGGATCTTCCTGACCCAGGGATTGAATCCATATCTCCTGCATTGGTAGGCAGATTCTTTACTGCTGAGCCACCTGGCCTGGAAAGAGGCCAGGTACCCATAGAATTCCTCAAACATGAAAAGAATAGTCCTGAGGATGCTTAACATGTCTGTATGAGTAGAAATGGGTCTGATTATCAAGAATCGGAGGATAAAGAGCCATTTTGCAGAAATCCAGAAGTTGTCGACTGATAAAGTGCCTGTGCTGTGTGGAGTTTAAGGGCAGGGAAAAATAATCACCACTAGGCAATCAGGGTACAGTAAATCTTCAAACATACCAGACCTGCTCCTACCTTTGAGCCTCTTCTCTGGCACTTTCTCTGCCTGGTGTGTTCTTCCCCAGGAATCCACTTCTGCCTCCTGGGAATCTTTTTTCACCAGGCATCTGTTAGCATCACTCCATTTCACTCCATTTATTGCTGCAACCTGTGCCCGCTCCCTTATTTCCTTTTATCTTGCACTACATATTTCTCTCTAGCTTTGTTTTTAAGTCTGTATTCCTCATGTTTCTTTCTTATTAGTCGTTCTTCCAGCATGTAACCTCCATGAGGGCAGGAGTCTTCTTTTTGTTTTCTATTATATGCCCATGCTCTAGAACAGTGCCTGGCACATAGTAGATGCCCGACTATTTATTGAATGAAAAAACTGAATTCTGTTAAGGCTTTTAATTTAGTAGAGAAATGTCTATATATATTTGTATGTGTGAGGATGGTTTAACCAAGTAACATGAGAAATGAACAATAACACAAAATGAATTAACATACAGTGAATTACATTTTATTGCTATTGAAAAATATGATTTACCTCTTGTATGAATAAGTGACTATTTGTATATTTTCTATGTGTATTTTTAGAGAAAGTTTGCCAAATATGTCTCTGTTTAATAATTGGGGTTTAACTTCAGGTCTAATAAGTTACAAGTTGAAGACAACTGTTGTTTAAGTCAAGCTAAGTTATTTGTTAGGTTAATTATATTTAGTGAAATCTAGCACTGTGATTATATTGCTAAACTCATCTTTGTAGCAGCAGATATGTATTTAAACTCAGGACCGCCCCCTAAATACTTAAACAAATGAACTTTGAATCTCATATTTCAGGAAGGCTGTTGCTTTGTTTGATTTTCACTTTTATTTGTACTGTACTGTGTGCCACTTTTTTGAAAATTTAAAGATCATTTGTTTTTATTTTATTTTTTGTTTTGTTTCGTCTTATTTTTGCAGACAGGCTCGAGGAAAGAGCATCCTCAGATAAGAATGTAGAGCCACTTTCTGCTCCATATAACCATCCTCCAGAGGATCCTTTTGGTTCTGTTCCTTTCATTTCTCACTCAGGCAAGTTACATATGTAACATCATCACTATCATTAAAAAAACACACAAGAATAACAGTAGTAACAAGGGCAAAAATCCTTATTATAAAATCGAAGTAGAAATCAGATGTTAGTTACAGAAAGTAGAACAGAAAATTATTTTAGCCTCTAGCCATGCTAGTTTTCCTAATGTTCTTTCTATTGCGTTATTTAATTTGTGCCTTTTGCTGACACCTAAAAATGCTGATTTGCGTAGTAACTGTTACTTTCTACCTTTACCATTGGATACTGTTTTCATGTATGAAAATATCTCCCCCTTTTATATACTTGAAATACTTTAAAGACATTTTTATACTTAGCTTTTGCTTAAAAATTCTGTTTCTTAGTTTATACATGCTCTCTTGTAGCTGCATTTAAAAAGTATTAGTGATTTTCTGTTTGTCACAACTTGTAACAAATTACCTATTCTTTTCTTCTTATTCCTTCTTTGATTTCAATCCAGAAGTTAAATAATGTTATTATTTACCATTTAAGAATTCTTGTAGTAATATTTTCAAAGTAATTGCCTGGTTAACGCTGTTGAAAATAGGAGAATGGAATAGGATCCCACTTTGGCATAAATGGATTTGTGTATATGGCTATATTATAGTGGAAAAACTGAGTTTAATTTTAGAGAAAGGAAGTGTGGTGGAAGAAATCATGCTTTACCAGAGGTAAAGGTTTTGTTTAATATATTCAAGGTAATTGTCTACTATGTTCTTTGGTTCTGTTTTGTTTATTTCTCACTCAGGCAAGTTACATATGTGACTTCATCACTACCATTTAGAAAAATTCATATAAGAGAGAGCAATAATTACAGAAGAAAAATGTTGTGAACATAAAACCAAAATAAGAAATAGGTGTTCAGGCTTTCTGATAATGCACTGAGGCCTTCCAGACTTGGTTATCAAGAACACAACACAGTAACTAAGAGTATTTCCTGGAGGGTTTCTTTTGTCTTAAGTTGGGGATGATATTAGATACTTGATGAGATTATTGAAAGAATTAAAGGAGAGCACGTTTATAGAAAACACAAAGATCCTCAGTGTTGGTTGCTGTTGTGGCTGTTGTTATTGGTAGTGTTATTAAATAGTATTTTTACTACTTACTACTGAATTCCAAAATCTTGGTGTTCAATAAGTTTTGTAGCTGCTATCCAGCCAGTAGTAGTACAGAGTTCCAGTAATAAAAAGCTAATTAACTACTGAGTGAAATCTTTTCATAAAGTGTAGACCCAGTTTATGTAGCTGTTCCCCCACCAATGACTGTTTTAACAGTGCCATTTCTGTTTTTATTAAAGCATTCATGACCAGTATTCAGTATAGTATACACATATACATATCTGTTAAAAGCATGGTATTTATTACTGGTCTTGAAATGCCCCAGCCTTCCTGCTCCCTGAGACATCATTGTTAGTTTGTATCCTAACATGGGATGTGTGTGGCTCTGTGAGTTACAGCATGGACTATCTAATTTTAATAAGCACCCTCAACTTCTGAAACATACAGAGTTTGAAGAATTCTGTCAATGAAATTCTAGATTTCTTGTGTTGCCTTTCATTTTTAATTAGGTTTGGTGAACTTCCCTTATTCTCCCTAACCTTAACCTACTTCTTGGATCTTGTTATCTGATAGGAAGTTAAATTGAATTTAAGGATGGGAAAGGTCACATCATATATAGCAAATACTTACTGAAACATAAATTATTACAGATTGTCAGTCCAAATGCTGGGTCATTATATAAGCCATGATGAGGTGTATAGTTTATACCTTTAGAGACTAGTGATTCTTTTTTTTTTTTTTTTAATTTTTTCCTTGAAATTGTTGTTATTATTCAGTTACTCATTTGTGTCTGACTTTGCAACTCCATGGACTGCAGCAGGCCAGGCTTTCCTATCCATCACCAGCTCCTGGAGCTTGCTCAAACTCATGTCCATCTGGTCGGTGATGCCATCCAACCATCTCATCCTCTGTCATCCCCTTCTCCTTCTACCTTCAGTCTTTTCCCAGCATCAGGGTCTTTTCTAATGAGTCAGATCTTCATATTAGGTGGCCAAAATATTGGAGCTTCAGCATCAGTCCTTCTAATGGGTATTCAGGATTGATTTCCTTTAGGATTGACTGCTTTGACCTCCTTGCAGTCCAAGGGCCTCTCAATAGTCTTCTCCAACAGCACAGTTCAAAACCATCAATTCTTAAGCACCCAGCCTTCTTTATGGTTCAACTCTCACATCCATACATGACCACTGGAAAAACCATAGCTTTGACTAGACGGACCTTTATCGCCAAAGTAATGTCTGCTTTTTAATATGCTGTCTAGGTTTGTCATAGCTTTTCTTCCAAAGAGCAAGTGTCTTTTAATTTCATGGCTGATGCTCTTATTTCTCCACATATTAATATGAGTTATGAAGTTATTCTGTAATGAATAAGTATGAGCAACTTTTAAGAAATCAAGAACAGTCTTTTATTTTGAGCAGCTCCTTGGAATGCTCCCTACCTTCAGGTTCTAAATAGAACTTGTAGATTCTGCTGATTCTTGAAGATCAAGAATTTTCCTCTTCCACAGTGTCAGCAGTGGTTACTATTGTTGAATCCTGCTATATACACACAATGGAAACTGAGGCTTTGAAGCAGGGGCAAGTGACTTGCCTAAGGTCAGATAGTTTATAATTAGGAATCCATCTCTGTCTGATGCTAAACTCTATTCTGTAAATAGCAGCAAAATGAAACTGTTGCATTACTTTTTTTTTTTTAAACCAGTGTTCTGTGTGAATTGTTTGTCTTGTAGATTGGTTTTTGATATATTGTGGAAAGAAGTGAAATCCATGTCCTACTCTTCAACCATCTCGATTTCCCAAGTGTCGAGTGTCTTGTTCTAAATAAAAACCTATGGTATTAGGAGTAACATAATAGAAATGTCAGTTCTATGGCATTTTTAATCTGGCTGGCAAATATTACCCACATCTAGTATGATTCTCTTCTTATACTCAGGCCTTGTTGCTTGGTTCGTGTTCTGAGAAATTGTACAGATTTTGATAAAACCTTCTAATCCAGTAATCCTTGGGTCTGGTGGGGTAAATTGTTGAGAAATGATGGCAGGCAGTATGCTTCCAATTCCAAGTCTTACAGACCCTCACTTATACCCTAAATGATGAGACAACAGAAGGCATGTAATTACAATAGCAGTTTCAAGCCATTCATCCTCTATAATCCGATAGCAAGGAAAAGAACATCAAAATTTTCTTGAAACTGGAAGCTTCTTATATGATTAAAAATGTACCACCTGCTTTATAAGTGAAAGAACTGTCCTCTCAAAGATGGAAACCTGATTAAAAGAGTGGTAACATGAATGGTATGATGCAAATATTTCCCTCTCCCCACACTGTTTTGGACGTATTCTAAATACTTTTAAGTTTTTAAAATTATTTATATGGTTTATGTAGAAACTATAGACACATTTATATAAAGGTTCATTTATGTGATTTAGGAATACATTTACAGTATTTACTTCAAATAATGTGGCACTGGGACTTTCCTAGCAGTCCAGTGGTTAAAACTTCACACTTCCAATGCAAGGGGTGTGGTTTTGATCCCTGGTTGAGGAACTAAGATCCCATATGTCAGGTGGCTCAGTCAAGAAATTTAAAAAAAAAAAAAAATATATATATATATATATATATATATATATATATATATATATATGTATATATATAGTGTGGCATTAACTAGGATTTCATTTTTTATATAAAGTATTTGTTTAAAAAATACCAATAAGTGTATGGAAGTCTATGAAAATTTACAAATTAGCTTTTGAGTTTGGAATCCTCTTTTGGACACTGAAAGACTATGATGTCTTTGAAATTTTAATATCTAGAAGTATCTTTTTATGAAAATTTGAGCTTGGAATAGATGAATTCATGTTCTTATATTCATTTGGTGGGTTCATGTTCTTAAATTCATTTGGTTAGGTAAGCTTGTTTTTCAGAATCTCCCAATAGTTTTTACCTTGTCCAGTCATTTTCCAGATCACTAGAATCAGATTAGTGTTTGTTTTTCACAACTGTTGGCTTAAATGGTAAAGAATCTGCCTGCAATGTGGGAGATCTGGGTTCAGTCCCTGCATTGGGAAGATCCCCTGGAGAAGGGAATGGCAACTCACTCCAGTGAAGTCAGGAATTAATCATATCTTTGTATGCTGTATAATATCTTGTTGAATGAATTCACTATCAAAGTGTACTTTGGTAATCTAATATAAACTTTCTATCACATACCCTAATATTTAATGAGTTTTCACTAGATAAGATGGATTTTATAAATGTTTAGCTCTATCACATAAGTTCCATTATTACCTTTATTTCCTCATTCCGTATGTCAGGAAATTGAGGTTTTTTTGATGTCTGTCTTCCATGGATATTGTAAAGTTGTATGTGCTTTCGTTTGTTGATAAAGCCTTATAGTATTTCTAAAACTTAACCCTATGGTGAGTGAAAGTCGCTCAGTCGTGTCTGACTCCTTGCAACCCCATGGACAGTATAGTCCATGGAATTCTCCAGGCCAGAATACTGGAGTGGGTAGCCATTCTCTTCTCCAGGGGATCTTCCCAACCCAGGGATCAAACCCTGGTCTCCCACATTGCAGGTGGATTCTTTGGCATCTGAGCCACTAGGGAAGCCCAAGAATACTGGAGTGGGTAGCCTGTCCCTTCTCCAGGGTATCTAACTGACCCAGGAATCAAACCAGGGTCTCCTGCATTGAAGGTAGATTCTTTACTAGCTGAACTACCAGAGAAGCTCTATATGATTAAGATATTTATCATAGTGTTCAACAAATACTGTTTGCTGAAATAGAAGCAATACCATTCTCATTCTATTAGTTTTTTGTTTCTTTTTAAAAAAATTTTCAGGCATAGCTTTATAAAGGGGGATACAAAAGAAACACAAGGCAAGCCTGTGGTTATGTTTTGTAAGGGGTTGGTTCTAAGCTGTGCTGAATGTTTGCTGGTGATGATATTCTCCTGGTAGTTTAATTGTAGAATTTACAGAAGAGAGTTTTAAACTAGTGTCATCAGCAGAGAAGTAACTGGACCTCAAACTTGGACAAGTCATTCAGCTTTTCTCTCATTTTAAATTACTTTTTGGTTAAAAGAGATTGGACTTGTCTTTAAAAAATCTCTTCTTTTTTTTTGCTTTCAACATATAGTTGAAACTGTGAAACAGGATTAAGATCACCAAAAGAAAGAAACAAGAAGAGAAATGAGAAAGCCAGGGAGTGAGTGTTGGTTGATAACGTGGTATACCTTCAAAATGGTAGGAAGTCACAGAACTAGAACAGTCTGACATAGAAAGCAAGGGGAACAGTTTTGAAGATGTGGTTCATAAGACTGAAGGGGAAAGATTGTAGCAAAGCTAGCTTACAGAGCATTTTCACCCTAATGTTATTGTGAGGGCTTAAATGGTGGGGAGTGAAGAGAGAATGTATGAAGAACCTCTCAGCACTTCATTCGCACTCAGGACATTACTCTCTTCTCTGATTCACTTCCCAGTATCATTAGCAGTGTGTAGTAGGTACTCTGTAATCATGGAATGATGGTGTAAGACAGCACAATAAGATAGCCCTTTACTGAGCACCTCCAATGTGCCAGCACTGTGGCAAGCACTTCACCTGTACTCTCACTTTTAGTCTTTGCTGCAGTTCTCTTCAGGCAGACACTACTGCTGTTTCTACTTTACAGATGAGGAAACTGAAACACTAAGGAATACCTGACTCCAAACGAGAACACTAATCATCAAAGGACACTTTGATGAAGGGAGGGAAGTATGCTGTATATTTTGATATGGGTAGTTACCAAATGGTTAATTTGGTATTTATCTTATTCAGTAAATACTTGTTATTTTATGCAAAGTACTAAATAATTGAAGCACCATTTTGTTAGCTTTGAATGACTGTTTTGACATTTTATACAGAGGTATGTTAAGCCATAAAGCAGTGAGAATTGATGTGTGTCAGTAGGTACTGGTTTTCTTGACACTTTGGTGACTTCCATGTTTTTTGTTTTTGTTTTTTACCCAATACATGGAATTTCCCTGAAGAGACAAGGTCATATGCCACATGAGAATTTAGACTTCTATATCTTCTAAATTCTGAATTCTAATAGAAGAAAGTCATTGCTGTTCTTCATACTTTACGTGCATCTGCATTGTCTGTCTTAGTCACTCACCCTCTTCTTGGGATTTGGCTCCAATTAGATTTTGGCTGTTTCCAGTAAGCAAACCCAACCTCAAAAGATGAGGATTACTCAAAATGTTAAAATTTTTGCAGTTTGTAGTTCCAAGTCACAAAGTGGAGAGAAATGTACCTTGACTGGAAGCCAGCAAATCTACTGTATTTAATTTAAGGAAAGAAGACTGTGCTACTAAAAGCCCAAAATAAAAATTAGTCAGTATATGACATTTTACTGTGTATTACCTATAGCAGTTAATGGATAAGAATGTAGCTGAGATGTGATCCTGAACACATTATAGACATTTGTTTATACTTTAAATACATGTTCATAGTGGTTATTGAAAATACTGTAACTCCCCTTCTACCTACCTGAAAACCAGCCATTTTTACATTAACAATACAAATCTCAATAAATAAAGGGATTAGTAGGATTTGGGATATATTGAATTATAAAGCAATATTTAGGCTATCCTTTTGGGAAATTAACTTAAGCAGTGAAATAATCCTGATTTAAATTTTCTAGCAAATCACATATGTAATATTTGCTCTAACAACTTGGAAAAAGCAATCTGGCACCAAGAGCAAGCAGTAGGAATATCTGAATTTTTTTAATTACAGAAATATGTTTAGGCAAAGAAACAGGTTGAAAAAGTTGATAGCACTCAGCTGTGAAGTTACATTTTATAGCATTATAAATTGTACAGTTGGTAACCAATTTTATAACTTAGTAATTCTTATTTTGAGTCTTTTGTGCCTGTGGAACAGGACTAAAAGTCTTAGAATATATTGAAATTATTAAAAAAAATTTATTGGAGTATATTTGAATTACAGTGTTGTATTAATTTCTGCTGCGCAGTGAAGTGAATCAGTTATGTGTACATACATCTTCTGATTTTTAGATTCTTTTCCCATAAAGACCATTTCAGAGTACTGAGTAGAGTTCCCTGTGCTATACAGTAGGACTTTATTATTTATTTTATATATAGGAGTGTGTATATGTCAATCCCAATCTCTCATTTATCCCTCCCTCCTTTAATTTCCATTTCTTTCTCAGTTTTTTTTTTTTATTGTTTTGCATCAAAGAGAGGACAATTAAGTAGATGGCTGTTGTTACAGAGAGTAAAACCTTATCTGGGATGGTTGAAACTTGCAGCTTTGGAATTTACCTTTTCCCTAGCAAGGGGTGGTGCAGAGCAGTGACCATTTGTGTTTAACTTTGGGCTTCGTGGTGGTTAGTATTTGCATTGCTCTTAGGATGCTGGCAGAGAGGCCTGTTGCTGCTCTTGTCTCTGCACTAGGTTAGGAAGGAATGGAAGGATGAAGAAGCAGAGAAACATTTTAGCAGGGTCAGGGTGGGTTATGATCATATGGGAGAAAAAGGAATTTGGAAAATATTTTTGATTGCTTGTTTTGGTTTTGTGAAGGGGTGATGATAAAAGAAAGAAAACCAACCAGAAATTTTCCCAGTTGCCCATACTTTTCAGAAATGTAATCTGAAACCATAAAGCCAGGATAGATCATTGCATGTGTCTTTTCTTGTTCTTTTTGAAAGCATTCCTTTCAGTATCCTATATTGTGCTCTTAACTATAACTATTTAAACACCAGAGATACAGTTTCCAGGATCCAAAATGCACCCTCGTGGTGTGTGAATGTACATTTGTTTGCCGGGTTATCTGTTTGGACCTGAGTCACTCTTGAATTATCCATAGAGTTGCACCCTTTTGTATCCTGTCCCTACTGTTCCCTCTCATTTAAGTCTGTCTTCAACCACTGAGTCCAGAAAAGTAGGTGGGAAGTTGGAGTATGATGTGTGAGATTATTGAGTTTGGCCTTGTCCTGGAGATGACAGTTAAACACTTTATCAAGTGCTTTTCCGTCAGGCACTATTTTAAGTCCTTTCTTTACAATAGTCCTATAAATAGAACCTGTTATTATTGTATCATTCTCTTGTAATATGATAATATGTATTCCCTCATAAATGAGGGAACAGACTAGAGGATTTAGCTGTGGTCTTAGTAGTTAACAGTTAACTAGGTTAACTTTATTAGCTGTGTATTAATCATGCATAAGGAAGGAATAACAAATCAATAAACTGAAATGATTAGTAAAAACAGGCTTTTTCCCCCCCTCTCAAAAAGTGCATGATCATAGTTCTATTTAAAATCCAAAAAAACTAGAAACAGCCTAGAGGCTCATTCTATAGGTTTATAGTTAAATGTTACACATACAATGTTTTATTACATCTCTATCAGAATTACTAATGGACTATATTGAAACCGGTAAAGATGCTTTAAAAATGGCAAGTGGAAATCCCCACAAATTTATACCCATACTGACAATTTAAAAAGTAAATCTGTATAGCACTTTACAACAAAGAAATACACAGTCTATATTAATACAACTTTGAGAAGCTGACAAAAGGCAGAGTAGGAAGTAGAAAGTGACAAATGTGTTTTGGAAAGCAGTGTTGACAATTTGGGTAAAGGAAACGATTTAGAAGACTAGAATTAATATAAGAATACCAAAAGAAGCTCAGTTGGAGGACCTCTGTCCTGTGTTGAATGTTCCAGAAGACTTCTAGGAACAGAACTCTGTGCCCTAGAAATGGAAAATTTTCCAGGGGAGTTAATAGAGCAGCATTTTCCCTGAGTGCTTTGTGCAGAATTGTATATACAGGTTAATAGGTGTAAATAAAAACGTTCATAGTGAAGAAAATGGGGAAACTAAGTTTCATTAAGTCATATTTTTTTTGTGTAGGACATGTCCACACCTTTGGCTTGATGAGCATTTTCCAGATGAGTGGTTGGGGGGAGTTACATTATAAATGTATACCCAGTTGCCTGAGACCACAGAACTGTTAGGAATAGCATTCTGTAGAAGACACTTTAGGGAAGATACTGGACTCTTCCTGGAGGTGGCTGCGAGCAGGAAGGACGGTGTGTGTTGCGGCTCTGGGGTGGGCAGGCTGCCTGAGGAGTAACGTTAGCATGTCTCTTAGAGGGGCCATCCCACTAAAGATAGTGAGGGACGGTTGCACGTCTTTGCCGTTACATTTTTGCTTTGAGATCCCTGAGATTTTAAAAACACTGGTGGGAAGGGGAAGATGGTTTTCAGGTTGCACATTTTTAAGAGAAAAGATGATCTCTTTTGAAATTACTGAGTTTAAAGTAATAGTGGAATATATATTATATATATATTCATGATAAGAGTATTAGGTGACTAGAGTAGGTAAGTATGCATGGTAACTATTAGAGATCCAGTCATTACATTATAAATGCTCTGGCTAGTCTAAAAGCAAGCTTTCTTTTTAATATCAGAAGTCGGCTATATGGAGAAGTGAGAATACGCATTTGACTTGATTTTAATCTGTTAGGATTTAAGATAAGCTTATTATGAATATGTAAAGATACAGCATATAGCCCTTGGCTGGTTTCAGGGAACTGGCAGATGAATAATACATGAAGATTATACTTGTGTTTAAGTATAACTGATGGAAATCTCTGAATCTTCTCTCCCCTCACTGCTCAGCCCCACTAGGTTTCCTCCCCACTCCCTGCTTCAAGGTTGTCAGCAACCTGCGTGAGCTGACTAGAGCCAGTGGCCATTTCCACCCTCAGTTTATTGGACCTCTTTGTACCACCCAGCCCTGTTGTTGTCAGTTCCCTCCCCTGCGAACACTCTCCTCTCTCAGCTTAGGCGACACGGCACTCGCCTGGCTGTGGTCCTCCTCTCTGGCACTTTCCTGTTTGCATTGCAGGTTCCTCTGTTGACTTCTGAATGTCTTACACCTGAGTGATGGATCCTTTTTTCTCTTGTACTCTGTTCCTCAGCAATTTCCTTCAGACTTGTGCCTCTCTCTGTATAGTGATGACTCCCAAGTCTATTTTCTCCAGCCAGAAACTAACCATGGTGCTCAAGCCACAGATACTTGGCTCACACTTAAATGTATCATAGATACTTCAAGCTTTGGGTCCAGACCAAATTCTTGATAATCTCCTCTACTTCCCAGTATATTCTTGACTCTTTTCTTCTGTATTAAAGGCATTACCATCCATCCAGAGTTTTCCTTTCCAATCTCTAATTCTGCCACTTCTGTTTTCCCTGCCACCATAACTTTTAACTTGGTGTTAGTTGCTCAGTTGTATCTGACTCTTTGTGACATCATGGACTGTAGCCTGCCAGGCTCCTCTTTCCATGGAATTCCCCAGGCAAGAATACTGGAGTGGGTTGCCATTTCCTTCTCCAGGGGATCTTCCTGACCAAGGGATTGAACCTGGGTCTCCTGCATTGCAGGCAGATTCTTTACCATCTGAGCCACCAGGGAAGCCCAACTTCTAACTTGAATGACAATTTCCTCTCCCTGATCGGTACTTTTGCAGCCACCCCCTTCAGTCTTTTTTTATATATGGCAGTCACTTAATCTTTTTGAGATCTAAGTCTGATCATTGCACTTTAAGTAATTCATGACAGTTCCCTACTACACACAATTTAGAACAAAACCTAGATTTCTTATCATGGCCTTAGAGGGACCCTCACAATCTGGTCGTTTCCCCTTTCTTTCCCTCGTCTTGAGCAGTATCACCTTTATTCACTGTGCTCTGAGCACACTGATCTATTCTCAGTCCTTCAAATGTGCCAGCCACCCTCTTTCTTGACTTGGCCTTCACACATGCCGTAGCTGTTATTTGGGCATCTCCTCACATAACTGGCTTAACTGTCATCTCCTTAGGGAGGTCTTGGGCAACTAACTGTCCAGACTAGCTTCATGCACCCTTCCCTCGTGCCCCACGACGTAACACCTCTGCTTCTGTTATTTCAGAGCGCTAGTCACAGTTTAGGTTTCTTTATACTCTCTGAAACTCTTGAAGGCAGGGACCATGTTTATTTTATTCACCAGTGTTATGCTCAGTGAAGAGATGCTCTGGTGGCTCAGTAGTCAAGAATCCACCTGCCAATGCAGGAGACATGGGTTCGATCCCTGGGTCAGGAAAATCCCCTGGAGAAGGAAATGGCAGCCCACTCTAGTACTCTTGCCTCGGAAATCCCACGGACAGAGAAGAGCCTGGCAGCCTACGGTCCATGGGGTCTCAGAGAATGGGGCATGACTTAGTGACTAAATAACCAGCTACCCTATAGAATGTTTTGTTGAATCTGGATTCTAACCTAAGAACTCTGAACGTGAAGTTTATTTTTCTCTGTAGCTTTCTTGATTGTATTCTGAATGTATTATGTGTATCTGTAGCGGTGAGCTTACAGTAGTTACTTGTTTTGCTTAACATTTATTGATTGATTCACCACAGCACTAGGGAATGATCTATGAGGTAAATGATAAATAGGCCTGTGTCTAAAGTAGGTGCTACAGTTAAGGCTTGTATGGAGTTCATCAGGAGGACCAAATATGGGTGTTTTTTGAGGAGTGCCTCAAAAGAGCTCTGACTTGGTTTTAGAATACAGCCACGTACCCTTTGGCAAGTCAGGTGAGAGTGGAGTGCTAGAAGGGCGTTCATGTGAGGGCCAGTATTACCACGTGTGAGAGGTTAAAACAGCACAGTGCTCCTTGATCCCCAGATCTATTAGATTCCTTGGTTTTTGAGAGCAAACCTTAACAGTTTAGATACAAGAGAGCCCCCAAACCCTTGTCCACGTCTATTCAGTACCTGATTTTGAGCAGGGAGCGTTTCGGTGTAGCTATGAGGAATACCCCTGGGAGACATCAGGGTTTGAGGCTCACGGTGTTGGAGGACAGAAGCCAGGCAGAGAAGGGCCCCTGTGTTGGGCTGCGGGTGGAGATTTTAGAGAGACACTGAAGGGTTTTCAGCAGTAGCCATGTTATGAGTACTTCAGCAAGGTCATTCTGGTGACAGTAGAGGATCTGCTTTGAGGGATATGGGACTGGAGACAGGCAGGCAAGTTTAGAGCCTGAGGAGTTGCTAGGTGAAGATAAGGAGAGGGTGGGATACACAGCTGGTCGAGGGAGAAGAGGGACCAGATCCCTGAGATTTTAAAAACACTGGTGGGAAGGGGAAGATGGTTTCCAGACTGATGCTAGTTTGCAGATTTTGGTAGATGAAGATATTATTCATTACTTTAGAGGGAACTGGTGAGGAGCACATTTTAAGAGAAAAGATGATCTCTTTTGAAATTACCGAGTTTAATGGTAGAATATATATATATTCATGATAAGAGTATTAGGTGACTAGGGTGAGTGAGTATGCATGATAACCATTAGAGATGCAGTTATCATGGTATAAACGTTGATTAACATACAAGTAGTTAGGACCCAGGGGAGGACATACAGAGGGAGGAAGGCAGTCAGGGTTAGGACCCGGGGGAGCATCTGTGTTTAAGGAGATGTTTGTGAAAGGGAAGTTGCTAACAAATTTGAACAAGAGGCAATAGTCAGAGAGGTAGGAAGACGACAGTGCTGTGAAAGAGAAGGAAATAACTCAGAGGTGTCCTGTGCCATGGGGACCACCATTTAATCATGGGAAAGTAATAGCCCATCCATCTTAAGGTATGTAGTTTTCATGACTGAAGACTATACTTCCAAGCCTAGCTAGGTGTTTTGAAAATATCTGATCTTAGAGGGGAAGGGATGAATGGATATGTGATTGGATCAATTCAAATTGTTTCCTACAGTACACCAGTGTATTGGGAAGGCCATATATTTTCATGTAAACTAACATATTCTCTGTCTTTACTATGTATGTATCATGAAGTGAAACTATAGAACACTGATGCATTTTTGTCACCTACAATACAGTAAACATACTGACAGTTAAGATTTTCATTAAGGTAGAGTGCTTTTAAAACAGGGTCTACTAGTACAGGTATGACAGTTAAAGGAAGATGTATCCTCTTGGGAAGGCAGATGTCCTTGGTACTGTCTCAGTTCAGTAGCTGCTCCTCAGCTTTGATCAGGCTATGGGGGTATGTGCTCATGTTCACCCAGCTCATAAGATATTTGTTCACAATAAAATCCCAGAATGCCAGTTTTAAATAGTACCGTGAAACATATCTAAGCAGGTAAGCTATTCATGCTTGTTGATCTCTGTAGGAAAACTTTATAACAGAGTTGAAATAGAAGCATAAAGTTGGTGGTGAACAGGGGATCTGAGCAGGGCAATTGGCTGGATAATCTTACTTTGAAGTGGGGAGAAGAAAATTTGCTTGTGTACCATATTCAAAGTCCTATTCTGGGTACTATAAGTGAGACAGCTGTGAGTGACCACCTGTGGTGAGTAGGTGGTGTGTAGGGTAGAGACACAAGTCTGTCGGTCTGTACTTGGAGGACCTAACCATCAAGTAGGATGCATCCCCCAAGCCTAATGACAAAGAACTGCCAATAAGTCTTCCTGTAAGGGAACTGATAGGAGCGATCTGTAAGGCTTTGTGTAAGTTCATGATGTTTACTGCAAATGGTTTTTGAGATGCATTGAGATGATACAATTTTTGTTTGAATTGGCAGGTTCTCCTGAAAAGAAAATCGAACATCCCTCCATGAATCAAGAAAACGGCACTGCAAACCCTATCAAGAATACAAAAGGAAGTCCAGCCTCTAAAGACCACCGGACTGGAAAGAAAACCTCAGAGAATTCATTAGTACGTGCTCAAGTGCAAAAGGGGAATGACGAATCTGAGAGTGATTTTGAGTCCGATCCCCCTTCTCCGAAGAGCAGTGAGGAGGAAGAGCAAGAGGATGAGGAAGTTCTCCAGGGAGAACAAGGAGATTTTAATGACGACGACACTGAACCGGAAAACCTAGGGCACAGGCCTCTGCTCATGGATTCTGAAGATGAGGAAGAGGAGGAGAAGCACAGCTCCGATTCGGACTACGAGCAGGCAAAAGCCAAGTACAGCGACGCGAGGCCGGGCTACAGGGACGTAGCCGGCGGTGGAGGGGCCCAGGGTCCTAGCGCAGCACTCCTCACGCCCGCCCAGGCGCCCTCGGATGTGGGAGCGGGGACTCCCAGACCCGAGTTTGATGTCTTTGGCGCTGTCCCCTTCTTTGCAGCACGGGCTCAGCAGCCCCGACAGGGGGAGCAGAAGGACCTCTCTCCGCGGAGCCGGCTTCCGGCCGCGGGGCTCGAGCCGGAGGAATTCGATGTCTTCACCAAGGCGCCCTTCAGCAAGAAGGTGATGGCGCGCAATGCGCACGCCGCCCCGGCTGGCCCCCCCAGCGTGGATGTCTTTGGCTCCACGCCGTTCCAGCCCTTTTCTCCATCCGCCAGTAAAAGCGATAGCGGCGAGGACCTTTTCGGGCTGGTGCCCTTTGAGGAGATAACTGGGAGTCCGCAGCAGAAAGTCAAGCAGCGCAGCCTGCAGAAACTGTCTTCCCGGCAGAGGCGCACCAAGCAGGACGTAGCCAAGAGCAACGGGAAGCGGCACCACGGCACCCCGACGGGTGCCAAGAAGCCGGCCAAGCCCGCCTTCCGCACCCCTGAGCGGGCCCGCAGGCACAGGAGGGTGGGCCGCCGGGACTCGCAGAGCAGCAACGAGTTCCTGACCATCTCGGACTCCAAGGAGAACATCAGTGTGGCCCTGACCGATGGGAAGGACCGCGGGCACGTCCTGCAAGCCGACGAGGGTCTGTTGGACCCCTTCGGGGCCAAGCCCTTCCACCCTCCGGATCTCCCCTGGCACTCCCCGCACCAGGGCCTGAGCGCCGACCACAACCCGGTCCTGCCCGGGAGGCCCCGGCCAAATTCACTGCATGGCTCCTTCCACGGGGCAGAGGCGTTGAAAATGGATGATTTTGGTGCCGTGCCCTTCACAGAACTCGTGGTGCAGAGCATCACCTCCCATCAGCCCCAACAGCCCCAGCCCGTCGAATTAGACCCCTTCGGTGCTGCTCCGTTTCCTTCTAAACAGTAGAGGACTTCTGACGGACTCTTGGTATTAACTCCTGTTTCAAAGGAAAAAAAAAGTATGAATAGTTTTATGAATTTGAAAGAAAATTTATTTGTATAGCTCTTTATATCATTCATTCTTACAGGTCAATCAGAATAGGCGATTTTTAAATAAACCAAATAGAAAAAGGAAGTATCTGCACAGGGTAGTGACTCCACGTCTCTTCCACGCAGGCACAAAGGAAGCAAAGGTGGCGGGTTCTAACCTGGGGTTTCAGCTACCCACCTGACGGCACAGAAATCTAGGGAAGGCGTGTGGCCCCTGAAAACGGACCCGGAGCTGCAGCGTTATTTTTATAACAGATTGTCACTTGTGCGCACATCCCAGGCTCATTCCAGAATCTAGCATTTAAAACTAAGGCTACTTGTAGATACACAAATTGCAATTGTGGATTTTACTTTATTTTTTAATCTCTCTCCTAATTGCAGCATGGTAAAAAAAAAGAAAATCCATTTCTCATAAAGACTGAGAAAGTTATTATCCGGAGAGGAGCCAGAAGTCACTGACTGTTGTGCCTAAAACTGTTTCATTAAAAAAAACAAGTGCCATTAACATGGACTATTACATAGAAGCCTAGAACAAGATAGCTGGCTAATGGGTGGGAAAATGTAGAGAAAAAAGGAATGATACAGAGGAGAGAAAAACACTCAGTAGTACTTCAGGAACACTTAATGTTCTGTTTTCGAAGGGCTTCTAGCTCAAAACTTTTATCATGTCTCTAGTAAAATAGATTATTGGAAAAGCTGGGAGTGAGCACAAGGGTCACAGAGAAATATTACTCTAGGGAAAAATATGTAGCTGAAACCCTGAGTTTCTGAGACGTTTACAATGTAAAATCATGTTGCATTTAATAATGTGCTTTATTAAATAACCACCTTCACCAACTATTCCCCAAGTCGTCTGGTGAACAGCAGTTTCGGAGTTAGGTCTGAAGGGTGGAGTAGTCTGAATAAAGAGAACAGAAGAGCGAATCCCACAAAGCCTTACGGGCAGGCCTTGCACATCCTGCCGCACGTACCTCTGCACTAATACCGAGATCTGAGAGTGGCTGTAAGGTGTCAAGGTGATGAGGGGCTAGCATCTCAACTCTGCTAGTTAGCTGACTGTGTCTTCAGTGAAAAGAACCCAGCTACCAAATTGCCTTTTGATTTTTACATCACAAATCCTAATTAGAAACTTGAGATTTTATAGAAATTGTTTAATAAAGTAGAACTCGTTAATGTGAATACAGTCTGTTTCTCCTATGTCTCCATTTTAAGTTACAGTTAACTGTCCCTGCCTTGCAAATGAACATTTAGAAGTTTCTAGAACCATTAAAGCTATTTACAGAAAAGGGTAGAAACTATCAGCTGGCACTCTCCTTGACTGCTATATTTTAAATTAACTCTTTGAGCCCAGTTAAAATCTGTTTTTTCAGTAATCTTACTAGAATCTCAATTATAGTGCCCCAACTCGAATGAGCTATTTGCCTGTTTTCATAGTTCTAAACTTGGAAAGAAACAAAGTGTCTGTAACTAAACCGTCTGTGTTTTCTTGCTTGGCTCTTCTATGTTTTAAATCAGATACAGATTTGTGGACAAACAGGGAAGCAGTATGTGAATGACGTGTAGCAGAGAGATCAGTCGTGACAGTCATTACTGCAGAAACGTTAGAGCCCAGCCGCGCCAGTTTTACTTGTCCTTGTGCCAAAGGCAAATGTTATGTTTGCACCTTTTTTTTTTCTGATTCTCAGGTTGATTAATACTGCTAATGCAAATGTTCAAGTAGATGTTCTTTAAAACTTTACAAAGTAGATTCAAGTGATACTTTCTTTTAAAAGTGAAGAGTTGATGATTACACATAGTCAATTCATGAACTATATAGTAGGTTTGTATCAAACAATCTGTTAATGAAAATCTGTTGGTTGATGTATACCTAAGATGCTTCTTTGACTATCTTAGTCCTTTATTAGCCTTTGTCTCTGCTAGACCTCATGAGTTTCATAATTTAGAAGGGGTACAGATGAATTAGTGTGGCCCCCTTGGGGTGTAAATATGAGATACCTAGAGTCTGTCAGATACCAAGGCCTTGCTTACACTTGTTTTCAATACACTGAATAATTTTAAATGATTTACACACTGACGGACACTTTGGCTTATAATGCTGGATAAATTCTAAGGAAACACTTTGACATTGTTTAAAATATTGACAGTCTTGTGTTTGTTATATCACAATGACTTTCCTCTTGAGATTACAGCTGAGAGGAAACATTTAGTACTTGTAGGGGACCCAATGGGATAGAAATGGGGAGACTCTTTTGTGTTCAAGTGGAGGAATTTTCCCCAAGGAGTATAGGATTAGGGTCGCTTTCCATTTCCCATCATGTTTTCCCACTACTGTTAGACTGTAGGTCACTCTACTCAGCTGATGCCCAGCTAATTCCCTTATGAGAACTATGGGAATAAAGCTCCCAAGATGTGTGAAAGAGCTTAATGCATACTTGGCACAAAGCACTCGGTTTAGTTCTGTTATGGGATGGTCCAATTCTTGTATAAGGAAGGAATGCTGAAAAGAAATCATGTCTCTATTAATCAGTTGTCCTCTGTGCTTCTTTAGCATGTAAACTTGTCATAACTCTGAACCTGTAATACTTGAACATCACAAAGGGAAGTGAAATATTACAAAGCTAGCAAAAGTCTGAGGCCAAAGTTATTTCTGTCCTAACAGCTTTAATCATGCTTCTTGGTTTTGAATTATCTTTTAAAGAGCGGACCATTTGCTTAATTATTTTAATGTTACCACTTCAGCAAAATGTTAAGTGTTGAAAAGACCAGCTTCTAGGGCACTGAGGGATGTAAGACATTCTGCTAGTACACAAAAGTTGCTTGGTATGTAAGTATTAGGTGGAGGAGGAAAGGTGGTGGCTGGGTGAAACTGACTAGAATATTTATTCAGAAGTATCCATCAGGAAAGTGTGCTTCTTCCACTGATGTGACCTCCACCCCGTGTGTGTGTGTGTGTGTGTGTGTGTGTGTGTGTGTGTGTGTGTGTGTGTGTGTGTG
>ML660770.1:13052823-13107403 GCA_007570785.1 Antilocapra americana | reverse complement strand
GTGTGTGTGTGTGTGTGTGTGTGTGTGTGTGTGTGTGTGTGTGTGTGCGTGCGCGTGCGTGCATGCGTGCACTCAGGCTGTGTGTGTGTGTGTGTGTACTCAGGCCCAGTTATGATGCCATTGTTTGGAATTGTAGACAGAAGCAGCTTTGGATCCTCCCCCTGTGACAGGGACAGACTGCTGTCCTCATCTTGCTGGTGGGAAATCCTAAGGTGGTGCCCCCTCCTCTACTCTGGTGTTCAGCAGGCAGAGCCCTTTCTTACTCTCTGCTTATCTTAGGTTGTGGTACTTCATATCAGCATTGCGAGAAGGTACATGTGTATTCGTATCACTGGTTCTGAGGAGTTTGGGTACATTTGTTTTAATATATGTAGACTATGCAGTAACCATTTTCTTTTTTTTTTTTTAAAGCACGATTACTTATCATTTATCATTTTAGGTCCAATGTTGAGCTGACAGATCTACTGTGAGAATGAACTGACAGATCTACTGTGAGAATAACATAACGATAGTTTATATGAAAACTTTTATACACAGTGGGGTTTATACATTAGGGTAAATATATAAACCCGCGCTTGCATGCACATGTCACATCTCTCTAGTGTGGAGTTAATGTGAATTTTTACATTTTGAATGGAATTGCAACCACAATCATTGCTAAAACATTCACTCCTAGTGAGGGTTTACAAAAGCCACTAAAAGAATAAGGTAGACAGATGAAAATGCAAAGGGCCATCATTTGGGGTTATTTTTATTTAAAAATTTATTGTGCTACTTTTGAAAGAGAATTGTTTTTATGACTATGCTCTTTTTGTGATTGAAAAGTCATCTAATAGTAAGCAGTATAGTAATAATAATAGGCTACTTTTTAATTGCTGGCAAACAGCTTTAAGTGCACTTTCTTTTATTACACTTCCATTTTTTGTTAAACTTGAATTTTCTGAAGCCTTTTATGTACCACTAAGCAAATAACTTTAACTTTTAATAAACCTGATTTTCATCTTTATTATATTTCTAATTGTTAAGACCATACTTTCTAAAGTTAACTTCAATCCTCAGATACAGCTGGGAAACTGTTATGAAATAGAATCAGTTGCTTTTTTTTTTTCCTTCCTATATCTAATTAAGCACTAACTGATTTTAGTACTATATTGCCTTTACATTGCTTATTCTTACTGACTGAATCTTATCCCTCATTCACTTTGTTTTGTTTGAAATTTAAAGTTATTTTCTTACTGTATTTATCATGCCTGTTTTAATAATCTGCTTTCTTTAAATGCAATAAATCCCAAATGGATTGCATATTCTTTATAATCAGTGACTTTGAGTTTTTCATTATTTGTTGTCTTATTAAAAGTTTTGGATGCCAACTTCTAGTCAGTTCTTTCATTTACACCACAGACATTTATGCACCTATTATGCATGAGCTAATGGAAGAGAAAAATGAGTAAGATTAGATCTCTGGTCTAAGGAGCTCCCAGTTTTGGATTTAAGTAAGAAAATACATTTTGTGTTTGTACAACATTTGACCTAGCATCTGTACAACCAAAACGATCATACAGTTTGTTCAGGGATTACAACTACTGATACAGTGATGAAGGTAAGGTAAAAACATAAGACTCTGAAGTACCTTTTGAATATTGGTAGCTTATGGAAAGATTCAACTTGTTTGTTAGAAATGCATTTCCCCCCCCAGAAACTGTAACATTTATCTAAGGTTATATGGAAAAACAAGGGCTCTGTTTCTTTTTAATAAATTAATGGTACAAAGGAGCAAAATATCACATATAAGTTATATAAAATGCATAGTGTGGACTGTGCCACTGTACAAATTTGGTTACAGTTTTAACTTCAGAGAAGAATATATGCTTCAGTTAGAGCTGTTTACTTTGAGCAAGCTAATTTCTTTTTAAGGAAGTCCAACTCCAGCATCGTATGTAAGATAAAGTTAATATTTTCCTACTGAAAGCACGAGCTTTAAAAGTTTTCTTTGTTGCACATTTAAAACGACAGTTCACTTTCGCTTCAGATGGTTGACACTACTGAATTTACATGTGTGCTCTGCAGTGTTTTTGAACCCAGGTTTGCAGAGTATAACCAGACTTTAGTGGCTGGCCATCATGCCTGCCCTCTAAGGATGGAAGCTGCACTGTTCACAAGAGACCCCCACCCACAATGTTACTGCTTCTCCTTCCTGAAAATGTTTTCTCAAAGGTAGTTTCAAGTTTGGGATCATTCTCTAGCTCTCCTACTCAGGAAGTATGGTAAAGAATTTCAGGGGATGTTGGTATCTAATTGCATCTGTACCTCTTTTCAGTATAAACACAGTTACTGTGATAATGTACATAAATAAAAGACACTTCCTGCCCCTCCCCAAAGAGCTAAGCTGACTCTTCATTGTGCATATTCTGGCAGGGGTGAAATTGCCCAGAATGATCATTACAAGTGAATACAGATCTACTCGGCCTACCAGGAATCTAGACGTGCAGGCTATGCCCCTTGACACTTAATGCAGGGCAAGCAAAGGATATCTCTAGGTCGGTACCTGCCGAATGGAGAGCTGTACAACTTTATGCCAGTCAATGCCAATCTTCAAATCGGTTATTCTGTCCAGGTGGGATGCCAAAAGATGTGACACACTCCCTGAAGCTTCATTCCTGATTCTAAAACATGACTGTGAAGCTGTTATGTATTACAAAGAAAGACAAAGAGCACTTATTATTTAGTAAACCCAGTTTATTTACATAATACACATTTTGCCATGCAGCTCACTAAATTGCTCTCTGTAATAACAAAGAAGACAGGCACTCTCTTGCTATTTGAAAGTGGTTTTATGTAGAAAGATAATTCCCTTAAATGAGTTAACTACAACCTTACAAATCACTATAGACAATTTAAAACAGCCATGAGTAATTTTAAAATGTACTTGTAAAGTCTATAGGTAAAGAGCTTTTATAGTTTACACACTGGTAAAATTAAAAGCAGTCTTTTTTAGTACTTTATACTGTTACTGAATAGTGTACTTTTTAAATCTTAATAAATATACAAAAACAAAAATATACATTATTACAAGGCTCAGATTCATAGGCAATTTTTAAATATTTATTCTTTAATGTTAACAATGTCTTAAAAATTTTGCCAGCAGTGATGTGCACACAGTAGATGGTCAATAAATGCTGATATACAGAAGTGCTTATAGTTGACAGCAATTCACATTTGTTCATTCCCTACTTTATAATAAGTACATCATAGTAAAAATAAAAAACTTTCTTACAATATTTAATATTTTCATAAAAAGATGAAATGTTTACAATGGTATAATTTAGTTCGCCAACAAGTCTTAAAATTGGTTATTTTGATCAATTAATTCAGATGTCAAGGGTTAAATAACTCATACACAATAATAAAAAAGGACTTTTTCTAAAAATTGGAAGAATATGAAACTTTAATGTTTTTATTTTGAGAAGATTTTATAATTAAAAATAGTGCCAGATCTAAAATAGACTTTTCCTTCATTTTTAAGTTAATTATAACTACTCAGTATATTCTGTTTGGCAAAAATGACAAAATATCTATTTAAAAGCAATAGTATCATGTAAGTCAATAGGGATACTTAAGAGAAAATATATCCTATTATCATTTCACCAAAATCTTCTTTCACTTAGCATATGGATCAAATTTCTGGCCATTTTCTTTTTGGCCAGTTCTTTTAAAATAGCCATTTTCAAAGTGGTGCTTCATCAGAACAATGAGTCTAACTAATGTGGTGTGCCCTTAGACTACTGGGGGAGAATTCGCCTTGCTGAGATACCAGAATAGAGAATTCATATTCCAGGAACACTACACTGAAAAGAAATACAAAATTTTACAGATGCATAAATTGGGTCACATTAAAGTAACATTCTAAATATCGAATTTGTTTAAGTGGCATTTTGGGAATAAACTTCACTATCAATCAACACCTCCTGATAGTTAGAAAGTCCAGTGTTTTGAATATACACCAGTAATTAAAGCAGCTCATGTCAACCCATTCAGAAACTTGGATGATATTTTATATTCCAAAAAAACATGTTTTTATGAATGACTGCATTACGGGATTTAACTTATGCATATGAGAAGACCAGAAAACAAGGGTGCTAGGCTGTGTTACAAGGCAGCGAGATCTATTTTTTAATATATACAATGAAGTATCAGACCCAAATGTTAGCTAGTGTATATCAATACTGTGAGTTCTCACTGTAATACTCACACATGCATACACAGAGAAAGGCCAGAACACAGGGGAATCAATCATGTCATCAAATGGGGCATCTGCATGACTTTGTTCTAAGGCTTAAGGTTCATTTCAGTGTCAAGAACTAGGCCATCTGGATTCTGTGGCCTTGAAAGTAGCACCATATACCTGGGAATCTCCATCATCAAGAAATTAAGACTGCAAAGTCAGGTGAAAAGTCTGTTCTAGGAATTCTGGAACCCCAAATCTGCCATCTACGGGCAGGAGCTCAACTCTTATACATAGGATTAAATCATAATACTGGAAACTGAAAAGCTTAAATGGCCAATAACTTGGTAATTAGACAACAGAATTTGTCACTTGTCATGTAATTGGTTCTTAATATGACTTTTATCAGACGGGAAATAATGCAAGTTCTTTTCCCTTCCTCAACACCTCTCTCAACTTAAAGAAGAGGTTAAGTCCAATGCTCCCAAGAAAAGAACCTACACGAAATAAGATCTGAAGTGCTGGTTTACCACAAACCAGCCACGGGAAGGCTAGTGATTACTTAGAATCACGATCAGCTTGCTTTGAGCCCATGCCATCACAAACGCTGCCTTGATTAGGCACTTGATCATCTACTGTGTCTTCTATTAAAGGAACTACACGGGAGAACTCCATTTTATAATGGAGGTGAGCCCTTCCTAAGGAAGTTAAGCTGGTGCTCAGGAAAAGGAGTACTGGCTTCCCATTCAGGTTATCCACATGACTTTCAGGGAATGCCAACTAAAATTTTCACTTTCTGTATAAGCACCAAGTTAGCAGTCTTAAGGGCCCACAAAGCAGTTACTATTACATATCCCCAAGGACATTTTTCCATATTTATAAAATGCTACTCATGATAATACCCAACCAAAGGGGAAAGGAAAAACAAATAGGAATCTTAGAAATAGTGGGGTCTAGAGCTCCCCATTATATATTGCTTAACAACTGAATACACCAGGTGACCATACCTGAATTCACAAATGTGAAACATAGTCAGGACAGGGTTTGCTGTGTCGATACTGCATGACATACACCGTTGACTGATGCCACCAATATAACATCACTACTGCAAGGATGTGCCATATTTGGTGGCTTGATCCGAGGTAGTTTAGTTGTCCTGCAAGGGAAAGTAGAGAGAAGAGTACTGATTAATCTAGAGTCCCTTGGACAGCAAGGAGATCAGTCCTGAATATGCACTGGAAGGACTGATGCTGAAGCTGAAACTTCCAATACTCTGGCCACCTGACGTGAAGAACTGACTCTTTGGAAAAGACCCTGATGCTGGGAAAGACTGAAGGCAGGAGGAGAAGGGGGACAGAGGATGAGACAGCTGGATGGCATCACTGACTTGATGAACATGAGTTTGAGCAAGCTCCCGGAGTTGGTGATGGACAGGGAAGCCTGGCATGCTGCAGTCCATGGGGTAGCAAAGAGTCAGATATAACTGGACCACTGAACTGAACTGATTTCAATGTTAAATAAAAATATACTTCCATCTCTGGCCTTGGAAATATGACTGAGCAGCAATAAGATTTTGGCAGTCTCAGAAACTGACTGAGATTAAGTCAGACCCAAATGTTTTCTAAAAAAAGATTAATTCATATTTGAGTCTGACTTTAAGGTTGTATTCATGAAGAGTACTGGTGAATTTCAGAAATACTATTCCAAACATCTTTTCAAAATGTAAATGTGGTTAATTTCAGGAATTTGACCTTTTGTCTCCCATGTCTCAACATATATATCTGGTAAGGAAAAGACATCACATGAGAGAAGCAATGGAAATTAGTGCTACAAATCATGGAGTTAATTAGGCATGAAGCAGAGACACAGCTGTGTTTGGGTATAAGTCTGTTTGCAGCATTTTTAATTTTAAGCAGGTGTTTAAGGAGACAGCTCAGACCTGTATCTTGTACTATCAGATGAATGGAATAATTAGAAAAATATAATTAATGATGCTGAAGCTTTAATACTTTGGCCACCTGATGCGAAGTCAACTGCTTGGAAATGTCCCTGATGCTGGCAAAGATTGAAGGCAGGAGGAGAAGGGGACCACAGAGGATGATATGGTTGGCTGGCATCACTGACTCAGTGGACATGAGTTTGAGCAAGCTCTGGGAGATGGTGAAGGACAGGGAAACCTGGCGTGCTGCAGTCCGTGGGGTCGCATAGAGTAGGATATGACTGAGCAACTGATCAACAACTCAGGCTGGTTAGTTCATACACTGGCTTCCTTGGTGGCTCAGACAGTAAAGAATCTGCCTGCAGTGCAGGAGACCTGTGTTCAACCCCTGGGTTGGGAAGATCCCTTGGAAAAGAGAATGGCAACTTAGGAGAATTAATTTCTCTCTGGTTAAAGTATAAAGTCCAAGGATGGAGAAGGAAATGGCAGCCCACTCCAGTACTATTGCCTGGAAAATCTCATGGATGGAGAAGCCTGGTAGGCTACTGTCCATGGGGTCGCAAAGAGTCGGACACGACTGAGCGACTTCACTTTCACTTTTAGATCTTTCAATCATAGACAAACAATCTTCTCTCAAGAAAGGGAGAAGCAGCAGCTGCTTGCTGCCAGCAGTCCCCAAATCTTTTCTTTGGCTTTGCATTTTATTTTCCTACGTATCACTGAATATAATTAACACTGGTCACCTTGAATTCGTAGTTGGAACAAAGGAACAGACCTGAGACATCGCCAGCACTAGCCTAAGTAGAGCTGCCCCCTTTCTCTGCAGTTGTGGTTTCCTGCTTCCTGGGTTAGAAGCTCTGCACGGAACAGACCCTTCAGGCAAGAACCAGTGTGTTAATAGTGTGAACTAGGTATACTGACTACCTGCTCTGCTTGTTATGAAACTGAACTAATCAGCAGTTATAAAGCACATACTTGGTTATGTGCTAGGCTCTGCCTCCTGGCCTGTAGATAATTTAAGAATACCTAGGGAATGCCATCAGACATGCTAATTGTATTTGGGTGTTAACAAAAGCAGATCTAGACAAGCTGTCCACTTAAATGGTACCTTTTGGTCAGAAGAAAATGTAAAGATTGTGATCATGTAAAATTACTCAAACCTTCTAGCAAAAATATTTTTTGAAAAATAAAGTAAATGCCTTTAAAAAAAAAAATAAAGTCCAAGGAGATTAAATAACTAAGGTAAGAAGCACCCTGAAAAGTAACAAAATACAGAAACATAGAAATTGAAATGTAATTCCTGGTGCTTCTGTGGTCACATAATGTAAATATTCTCTAACCCTCTGTCTTCTCTACCAAGAATAATAATCAGTATAGTATGTAGATTTTAAAGTGTAAGTCAACAGAATCCTTTCTGTGGAGGTTCTTAGACTTTTATTTTTTTGGTGCCATGGAACCGCTTGACAGCCTAGTGAAGCTCACAGATCATAAAACTGATTAGTTGTAATGCAAATATCACAGATTCACTGAATTCTGTCCATGGAGAACTTGGGGATCCTTGAACCCAACAAATGCCACTGTGATGTTTACATAAAAACAAAAAACTGACATGAGCTGAAAGTAAGTTCTTAGGTTTGAAAAGGACTTTGATTTCACAGTATTCACCCACCATCTCCCCCACTACAACGTCCTTCTCTTTAGAGCCAGCTCATCAGTGAGGACCGGCCAGACAAGGCTTCGAAGCCATGCAGTTATGAACACCTGACACTCCTTTCCTTTCTGCATCTACTTCCACTCTAATACAAGCTCTTGTTTGGCAGTTTCTATTTTGAATGTAGTGAAAGTGAAAGTGAAGTTGCTCCATCGTGTCCGACTCTTTGTGACCCCATGGACTGTAGCCCACCAGGCTTCTCCATCCATGGGATTTTCTAGGCAAGAATACTGGAGTGGGTTGCCATTTCCTTCTCCAGGGGATCTTCCCAACCCAGGGATCGAACCCGGGTCTCCTGCATTGTAGGCAGGAGATGCTTTACCCTCTGAGCCATTATCTATAGAGACTTTTCATTTTTCATGGACTCTGTTATCTCCCCTGCACAAATGTACCACACACTCAGCTACATGGGACACAATTTATGTCAAGCTCATCTTGAGAAAAGTTATATGACATTTGACCTTTTATAGGTGTCCTGTATTAGACAACTGAGAACTTTTGATCTGAATATTTTAGGGCCTAAAAACATGACAGCTATAATCACGAGTGCAGAGAACTTTCATTAGTTAATTTTCTACCTGTATGTATGAAAAAGAAGAAATTCATAATAAAATAATTATTAACAAAATGATATGAAAATGTATTTCACCAGAACTGTTTTCTGAGGAGAATTCTGACTCTGCCTAGAACATGGGTGGGTCTTCAATTCAGGGACATGTCTTAGTTGTGTTCCCGAATCCTAATGTTTACACAGAAGTTTTTCGCTGTATTCCATCCTTATTTAAAACTCAGTAGTGAAAGATCGCGTGCACAGAGGAATGCCTGAGGTTCTGCGGTCTATTCATTCTCTGTGTTCAAGGTTTCTCATCCTTTTTTCTTCCCCAACACATGTGACAAATGGCACTCCATCTTCAATTCACTGTGGAAGAGGTTCTTAACCCGTGAGAGTGGGAGGACAATTTTCAATTTGAACTTAAACAGCTTCCTACTTCCAGCCCCCACACCGAAAAACCACTACTCTCTGTCTCCTGGTATTCTTGACTGGTGCCAAAGCTCACCTGAGCTTGCATCGCTCTGTCCCTTCCTAAGTCACATATTTCATTTATGAACCGGGGCTGCGGGGCATTGTAGCGACAGGTGCTAAGATCTACTGAGTCCGCGCTACTCGTGAGGAACCGGGCTAAATGTTTCACGTGCACGTTCTCATCTAATACCCAGGAGGGAAAAGCATTATCTTCATGTTTCAGAGAAGGAAACTGGCCTGAGGAATCTTGTGTGACTTCAGTGCATACAGCTAACGAGGGGCTGAGGGGGGATTTGATCCTAAGTCATCTGACTCTAGAGCTGAAGCTCCGAAACAAGCAAATACCTGCTTTGGAGAACATTATTCTCCCTACCCAGTGTCCTCTTGGTTCTTTTCTATCAGAAGGCTCTTTCACCTAAACCGAAGCAGAGCTGTCCTTAAGTTCCTGGCTTGTGTAAACCTTGGGGACATGGAGATCCTTAACTTTATTTCCTCTCACTGCTTGGTGCCAGGAAGCTGAAAGCCAGACTCATGGGCCTTGTATATTTTATAGAAACTTACCATAGATACTTGTGAAGTAATCCTAAACCTAGCTTATTTTCATTATGCTATTGTTTTCCTTTGCTTCTAATTTGTTTTATGGATCTCATACATATAAATTAATTTTTAAGTATAAACAGCTTTTGTGGAACAAAACACTCCACAAAAAGCAGTGGCTGAGAACTCTTTACTGAAATGGGGAAGTGAAATGGTGGTAACCCGATCTACTGGACTCAACTCCTATTGTGACAATGAAAGAAAAAGTTTGTGAAAGCCATCTGAGAGTTCAAGTTTTAGATAACATTTGAGAACAGCCATTCTATACTCAGTAATATTGGGGAAAAAAAATCTGTTTTGATGCTCTGACGTATATACCTCTACCATGTATTTAGACTAAAGTCCTAAAACCATTATAAAAACATATACCTACCTGGAAAATACCTTTCTGGAACTTTAGAAATGTAGAACAGGAAAGCAAGAAGAGCGATCACATACATCACAACTACACGGGGTGCAAAGTCCTGAAAAGCAAAACATAGTTTTTCTTTTCTCCCTACTGTGACTGAACTTCCAACTTAACTGATATTACAAATCTAATTAATATAATTAAACACAGAGAATTAGAATTCATAGGTGGGATTTAAGTCTATTTAATCTTACAATCTCCAGTAATAGAAAGCTAGCTCTCAATACTTCAGGAAATGTGTCATAGGAGTGGAACACGGAGACTACCCTAAGGGTCAGGGCACTAGAGCAGCTAAAGCTTCAACGGGGTGAAAGTGCAAAGGGCAGCCAACTCCCATCTACAACATGGGTGCCTGGGTGGAACACATGTGGGAATGGAGTTACCAGCTGACTAAGCAAAGAGACTTAACAGGGATCTGTGGCTGGAAAAGACCTGAGAGGCTCAGCCCAACAGTGATACCTGTTCCACCATCCCAGATAAATGACTCTCTTGAATACCACTGTGCAAAGATCTCTTGGAAAGCTTTTCCTTGCCCTAAGAAAATCAGCCAGCTCTGATTTCTACACCTTGTTTCTAATTCTGGTTATAAACCTAATTTACTAAGAAGTCATTAAAGAAATAAAAACAAATGACTTTTCTTCCCTCTACACATATTTGAGAATCATCATGGAGCCCCTCTCCTCTATATCTTATGTTCTCAGACGATCAACCTCAGATTCTACAAACATTCTAGAACAAAGCTCCATCATACCTCCAGGATCAGCTGTTTGGAACTTTTCATCTTTGGTCAAGAGCCTCTCTCTCCATCTTTGTAAAACTAGACCTTACTGGAGAATTTCTCTGGAAGTCTCCCTTTGTTTCTGTCCTAGGATGATCTCTGTTCATACTAGATTTCCATCTTAGAGAACCAGTCTTCCTAAGCAATATTTCTATTTTAAGACTGCTGAACACAGGAAAGTGTCCCCCTGCCCTCTTCCACAATTTTTTTTTTCCTGAATTTCTTAAAAATCTACTGGCTTAATAGGTGTGGTTTCCTTTCTTTAATAACAAGATAAGCTTATGATAAGCCTGAAAGTGAAAGTGAAGTCGCTCAGTTGTGTCCAACTTTTTGCGACCCCATGGCCTGTAGCCTACCAGGCTCCTCTGTCCATGCTATTTTCCAGGCAAGAGTACTGGAGTGGGTTGCCATTTCCTTCTCCATATGATAAGCTTAAAAGGATGCATTTCCCTCATCCCAAAACATTCACTTCTGTGTGAACAATTATTCACTTCTGGTTAGGATTGAGTCCATTAAGAGAGTGGCACTTCTCCTTTCTATTTTCTGGGCATCAAAACTGTCACAAAAATGATGTTTTCACAGATACCAGGATCACTGAAGTTACTCATCACCACTATCACACCTTTATCCCAATTTTTCAGTCTTATAAAGAAAGCATCACCCTCATTCTCAAGTTGGCAACACAGCCAAATCATATCACTCAATTCACTACATCAGACTTCCTTTCTTCTTAGTTTTATATGCAGATGATTTCCACCATGCTGTTAGAATAGTATGTAAGCCTACCATTAGTATCTCCTCTTCCAAAAAAATATAATTCTTTTGAATAAAACTTGCACTTACATCTCCATATTCCAAAGGTCCCACTGCAACAAGCGTATGCAGTTTCTTCTAGATTTCTCAGCATAATTAGTTATGTTAAAAATGCTCATTTACTCCCTAGCACATACTTAGAGCATTTGTATACAAATCTCTAAGAGTTTAAGTCTTACTTCTAACTCCCTTCTCAAGGATGCTGAGGAATTCTCACTGAGGTTCTTCCTAATGTACTCCAACTCTCCCCATAACAACGAATGGTCTTTTATTTCACAATATATTTTCCTCGTGGGGTAGAATATGGTCCCATGGCTCTAGCTGCCAAGAGATTTTCAAATCTCTATTACTAGTCTCAATCTCTGAGCTAAAATCACACCCGATCTCTACTTTAACATCCCACAGGTCCTGCAGACTCAAGAGGTCCAAGAAGAAATCCTTCCCAACTCCTTCCCTTCCACAAACAAGCAAATCAGCTGCTCCTCCTGGCACTGACCTTGCCCTAGGTGACAAAGCTGGAAACTCAAGAGTCCTCCTCTACAGGGAGGACTTGGATATTTACATTCCAAGGGTAACAGAAAGAGTGTTAAGAATGTTCATCTCACAGAAATACATCTCAGAAAAAAATAGTAGATTCTATGCCACAGAATATGTTTATTTATTTATTAACATATAAGATGTGAAAAATTACTGCATCATTATGCAATTATAAATGTGCCCTCAAACGACAAAGACCCACCCGCTTGGCTGGAGTACACTACTTTACCCAAAGGAATGAAATTAAAAGGCCAAAAAGAATGGGAACGTACTGACCACACTCAGCCTACCTGAACGATCGGCGCACCAATTCCTCCATTGAGCCACACCCAGTGGAGAGTAGGGATGACTCCATACCCGGAAACAGAACAGAAGATGATAGAGCGGAGCCTCTGCCACTGCTGTGTGAGGTAATTGGGATGGATCTGAGCAAAGAACACGGCCAGGATCATCGCAAGCACGGTGATCAAGTATACTTGACGCCAATACTAGAATGAAAGGACATCGCATTTTAACTGTCATTGACAATAAGGGAAGGCGAAGAGCGGTTTTCGATTTTGGCTTCTACGGGATGCATTCCAAACTGTATTTATTTTGGTATTTTCACTTCCAAACATGATTACCTTCCTTCCTTAAAACAATGCATGTTGCATACAATTGTTAGGTCTCTTAGGATGACAAACTAGACCCCAAAGTGAGGTGGTAAAGAACATATTTATTCACACAAAAGCATTCCCTGAGTACCTATTATATGCCAGGGGCAACTGAAGTCCTATGGAAACAAAGACACTTAGGGCAGGAGCTCCTTCAGTGGGCGAGCTCACAGGCAATGAGGGGGGCAGACGTATAAAGAGATGATTATAATCAAAGGATAAGGACTGCAGTTGAGTTATGAACAGAATGTTGCAGGACCACAGAAGAGGGAGCAATTGCTACCTGGAAGAGTTAAAAAATGCTTCACAGAGGAAATGACAATTAATCTGGGTCCTGAGGAATATGTAAGATTTTGTGAGAGGAGGGAGCTCTCAAGGAAAAGGAAGCACCATGGAGCAAGAAAGCTTTGTGAAGGGAGCTTGCAAGGTAGACACACTGTTGGGTTATGTATTTGTAACTTTTCCAAGCTGGCCCTGAGGGAATAGCAGAGCTCTTGAAGAAAAAGATGATGTGGTTGTTTCTCAAACTAACTTATTAGCATAACTCTGACATCAGTGTAAAGAAAAAAAAAAAAGCAGTGACAGGAAGCTAGCTAGGACGGTATTAAATATTTGACTCATGGAGAAAATAGCTTGGACTGTTGCTGAACAAGGAAGACAGATGTGAGCACCAGATTCAGGAACATTTTTGAAATAAACTGAAATTTTAATGGCTGACTGTCTTTGGGATAGGGCAGAGGATGGGTCAACTATTCCCTGTAGAAAAGGACATGCAAATGGCTCCTACTAGCGGAGCAAACGAACGAGGTGATCCAGCATGAGGGTGTGTGTGTAGTGGGGGTAGAAAATGGGGAGGCATGAACTATCATTCACTTATATATATCGAGTGTGAAGGACTTACAGAATATTTAGGTATCTAAACGAGAGGTTGAAAAGCTAGCCTGAAGCTCTAAAGCTGTTAGTTGTCCTAACAACTCAGGACAGAATTCTTAACCTGGGCTCCAAGGACTTCTCTGGGACCATTACAACTTCCTGAAACTCACATGTCAAAATGACTGGTCAGTCTGTGCCCAAATCATATTATCTGGGACGGAGGGTCCATAGCTTTCAATCTCACTCTCAAAGCAGCCTGTGTTCCTTAAAAGGTAAAGCGCCATTAGAGCAACTGAATATTTGGTTAACTGATGAGATATCAGAGGTAAAAAAACAATTTTTCCTTTAAATGATTATGGACTGTATTAGCTCTAACAGATTTTATTTTTTTTCCCCCCTCTTTAATCTACTTTGGAGTTCTGGTTCTTCTGAAAAAAGATTTACAGTTGACCCACTAGTCTCTTCAATTATCAGATATGCTTGGGAAGATGTAAACAAAAAACAGGTTTCAGAGAAATATAGAATAAGATACGCAAAAAATTTTTAATATTACATACTCAAAAGCCTATTCTTAAAGATGTCAACATTTTCATGTAAAATGAATAAGTTGTGAAAGGTGAGCAGATATGTACAGTTTACTACTAAAACCAAACCACTTTACAATAGGGTAAATGGCATATATATTTAATTATATGCTTCCATTCCAATGAAATCAGGCCTGAAAAACAAATGGCTTATGAATAAGTGGCTACCATTAGTAATGTTCTTACATTCAAACCAAATTCTGATTTTTCACTTTGCTAGTTTTACACTCTAGCAGTGTTGCCATTTTTCTCTATTACTGTGGAGTGACAAAGATCCTATTTAAGAATGCCCAATAATCAAAGGACTCCTGAGCTGCAGCCCACCCTCCCAGGGAGTGAAGGCTGGGGATATGGTCTGGACCCCCATTCCACGGGGAGGGCTCAGACAGAACAGACTCTCATCCTGTGACTAGCAGGCCCGCTGCTCCTGGGAGAGTGGCTCGGTTTTGGCTCTAAAAGGGAAGGAACTAAAAGGATAACGGGAAAAGAGAAAATAGTGTGGCAGTGGGCAGGAGAAAAAGAGAGGCGGGTTGACAGGGACTTGCTGAATGGGAGGCCTTAGATGGACTGAGCCAACGGAAGGTTCGGTTTGTCTTCTTGACCGAGACGTGAGATGAGGGAGTTTGGTTGGCCAATATGTTTAGGTCAGCTGCTGTACAATTTGATCACCACATTTCAAATGCTGCCTACCCAAGGCAAAAACTGACTTTTGTAACTTTAGGCTCAGAAAGCAGCGCTGATCAAGAATTCCGAGTAGCAGTAGTAGTGTTAGTTGCTCAGTCGTGCTGGACTCTTTGCGACCCCATGGGCTGTAGTCTGTCAGGGTCCTCTGTCCATGGGATTCTCCGGGCAAGAATACTGGAGTGGGTTGCCATGCCCTTCTCCAGAGGCTTTTCGAAAACCAGGGATTGAACCCGGGTCTCCCGAGTTGCTGGCAGATTCTTTATCGTTTGAGCTACAAGATATGTTAGAATTCAGAGTAGACACGTGTTTGTTAAAAAACACTCACCACCCATCTGGTCGGTCTCTAGGTCTGACTCTAAATATAAGACTAAGGAAAGGAAAATATATTTCTTATATAAGAATACGGGTCAACACATTCACAGATATATTTTCCTTTTTTTTTTTCCACTGAGAGAGGAGTAAAGGATAAGAAGGGAAAATAGAAAGCAGTAGCTAGCTTCATAATTTTAATGAGTGCTAATTTGATCTTCAACTCCAACAACACAAAAATAAAAGATGTGTAATGTGTATCTGAGGAATCAGGTAGCTATATGGTTTTAGTGGGGAAATAGTAAAATTTAATGTTTAAGTTTCAGAAAACAGCATATATATATTTTCCATGGAAAATCAGTAAGAGGAGTAGGAGCTGATAACAGATGTTAGAGATCATGGGGCCCTTTTGAAAAATGAGTTTATGCCTCCACTAGACTTTACTGTTTCTTCAAAAATTATGTGTCTACTCAGAAGTTCAAGGGAACCATGGAAAGATAAAAGACCTATATCTGAAAGGGAGTATGTAAAATGTTTTTAAGTTACTTACATTATTACAATAAAAGGCATAAAATACACCAGAGACATAGCAGCCCAGTATTCCAATAGAAATTCCTGCATAATCTAATGCCATCCATCTTCGACAGGTTTTTTCTGATCGATGGCAGGAAAAGAGATGATAGCCCACGGAGCAAAGCATACAGACCTAGAGAAAATAAAACAAATCTTATCAAAGTGAAACAAATAAAGATAAAAGCAACTCATGCATGATGTTCAGGCAAGTGGTTAGGCGGAGTCCAGGTTTTTTAGCCAAACAGACCTAGACATGGATTCTGGCTTTGTGCCTGACTGTATGTCATTTTCTTAAGCCTCGGTTTCCTCATGGGTAAAATGGGGACAAAAATCATAAAGAAAGAAATCTATAATGATAGCTATTTTATAAGATAAACAATTTAAATTAGTACAATAGAAGGAAAGCTATTTGTTGCATCTTATTTTGATCCATGAATAAGTTTCCTTTTAAAAACTACATACTACAGAAGTAAGACATGTCCTTAGAAAGATGAAAAAAAAATGGAATTTGATCATGTAAAAAAATAAGCCCCACTCAGTCTATCTATTCTCCAGTGATAGCCACTGATATCTTTTATGTGTCTGTCCAGAGATTTTCAATGAACATATCAAAGGACACCAATGATACAGAAGTCTATACACACACAGAAGAACACATTTTAAATTAATCAGATAAAATCATATCATATAGTTTGCTCTATTTGTTTTTTTCATTTAAGATCTCTTATGCCTGTATGAGACTTCATTGTATAGCGTGCCAAATTGAGAGCAAAGCTTATCTGATTCAATCAGCTTCTCTGAAGAGTGATAAGGTTTCTGTAGCTGAACTCCCTCTAGTCATTAAATACCAGCTGTGTGTCACGCACTGGGGATACAAAGATGAAGCCTCTACTATCAAAGAGATTTTTTTTGGACAAGTGAACAAATGGAGATGTTGGAAGTCCTGTAGGAACAGTGCAGAGCACAGTTAGGAAACAGAGCAGGGAGGGAACTGGGTCTGTGGGTGCACGCGTGCACCTGAGGGTGGGAGCTGCGGGAGGAAGAAAGCTGCATATTTCATAAGAGGGCTGCCACCTGAGCCGCACCTTCAGCTGCTCTGGCATTCACCAAGGACAGAAACAAAGGTGTGCGCAGGCTTACTGGTGGGGCTGCAGCAGAAGCAGTGTATTAAACACAACACCCTGAGCAATGTCACGTGGTCTTCTTCATGCTATGATTAGGACAAGTCCTATACATCAAGGAGTTTTAACTTCAATATTATGGACTCTTGTGTGATATTACTGAAGATTTTAAATGAACCTTTACCGAAAGGCTGAGGTGAGAGGTTACAACACTAGCCCTAGGAAGCAAGGACTAGAGCCTACACTAAGGCAAGGGCAGTGGGGACGGGGAACATGGGCCAGATAGATGGTCATCTAGCCATTTATGGGGTTCTCAGGTGGCGCTAGCGGTAAAGAACCCACCTGGCAATGCAGGAGATGTAAGAGATGCAGGTTCAGTCCCTGGGTGGGGAAGATCCCCTGGAGAAAGAAATGGCAACCCACTTCAGTATTCTTGCCTGGAGAATCCCACGGACAGAGGAACCTGGCGGGCTACAGTCCATAGGGCTGAGAAGAGTTGGGCACAATTGAAGCGACTTAGCATTAGCTATTCTATAACCTGACCATTAAATGGCATTCCCAGGTGGTGCTCATGCTTAGCTGCTTCGGTAGTGTCCAACTCTTTGCGACCCCATGGACTGTAGTCTGCCAGGCTCCTCTGTCCATGAGATTCTCCAGGCAGGAATACTGGAGTGGGCTTCCATTCCCTTCTCTACCCAGGTGGTGCTAGTGGTAAAGAATCCGCCTGCCAATGAAAGAGATGCAAGAGATGTGGGTTGGATTGCTAGGTCAGGAAGATCCTCTGTCAATCCCCATGGCTTCCCAGTGGCTCAGGGGTAAAGAATCCGCCTGCCAATATAGGAGACGAGGGTTCAATCCCTGGGTTGGGAAGGTCCCCTGGAGACGGAAATGGCAACCTACTCCAGTATTCTTGCCTGGGAAATCCCATGGACAGAGGAGCCTGGTGGGCTACAGTCCATGGATTCCAAACAGCTGGACACAACTGAGTAACTAAAAACAAACAACAATATACAAATCAGTCCCCACAACCTCAATGTCAATGTTCAAAACAAGGTTACTAGCCAGAGTCTCATTTCCTCTGCTGCTATCTAAAATCCTTAATGCGCTGCGGCTGTGGCTACTGAACTGCAACTCAGAGTGCACTGAGTCAATTAAACATAACTTTGAGAAGTTACGTCTTCTACTGTCCTTGAGACAGAAGGATAAATCCAGAGAACACGAAGGGGTACCTTCTCACTGACTGAAAAAGATCTCATTGCCACAGTGCTGAGTGACATAAAACAGTAAGTAGAGTTGACCTAGCTAAGAAGGAGGCAGACAGCAACGCAGGCAGGCAAGGGTGAGGCAGGTGTGCATCCACAAACATCCGGAGGGATTTTAACCCAAATGTCCAGTGTGGAAGTGGAATTTCAAATGAACTTTTATAATACTTTCTTCCAAATACCACTTGTTTGGTAGAATTTCTACATGAGCATATCTTATAGTAACAAAAAGAAACAACAATAAAGCTAATTTTATTGTGAAAAGGAAAGTAAAACTGGAAAGAGAAAAATAACAGTATCAAGTGGAAAGTATTAATAAAATACATAGTATTCATAGAGGACATCTGAATTTTTGAAAAGTTTACCTAGACTAAGTATGTTCTGTTTTGAAAGGGATGTGTTGTTAAGAGTTGCTTAAAAAAAAAACTGGCTGAAAAATTATCTGACCTATTGAGTATGTCTGTTTTCTGAGAAGTTTTCTTCTGTGGGGTATCTCACTCCATCCAGGTAGACAGATAATCAGAGCATGATGTCTACATCCTTGCCATGATAACCAGATATCGTGGGATCTGGCCCCTGCCTCTCTCTCCAGCCTTGTCGTTCTCCACTTTCCTAGGGTCTAACACGAACAACACCACCTACAAGTCCAGAAAGTGCTAAGCTGTCTCTTGCTTCCAGGCCTGTCCACATTTTTATGCTTCAATGCCCAGCCTCGCTCTCCCTCCTGTGACTCGATCTTGATGACAGGCTGGTTTTGTTCTGCACCGGATTCCCGATGCCTGGCTTAGTGTCTGGATATAGACAGGAAATAACAAAAAAATACTTCTTGAAATGAATGCTAAGGAACTGAATCTAGGGAAAGGCATTCTCAAATTCTATATTTCTCTAAGACAGACTTCTGGGAAAGTGCAAAGCCCCTGAAATTATACTCTACTATTCAAACTACACTCTATTAATCTTGCTGGTAGGAAAGCACGAGTATTTAAAAAGCACAGGAAAGAGAAAAAAATGTTCTATATCTTTAAAAAATTAAATGTATATCAGTATTAATACATGCAGTGACGATTTACCATGTTGCCTGCTGACTCAAAGACTCTGGGGAAACTGGGTGAACAAGCTATAAATATAGTATCATAAAAATAACAAAAATGGTATTTGTAAGTAGGGCAGGTGTGCTTATGTGACTTGAGCAAGCTGTGCTGTGTGCAGAAAGATCACTGCAACAGCAGCTGCAGAATAGGACTTCACTGTCCTACTGAAGAGCCTGCGCAAGTCACTCTAATATTTTGGCGTTTCTTCATTGGCAGGTGTTTTAACTATTCCATCTTTTCAGTTTTGCAATGCAGTGTTTTCTTAAACCAATATGAAAATAAACATACATACCCTGAACTAACATCAGCTGTGGCTGGGAGGATAAAGGGTAGGCCGAGGGTCAGAGGAAAGCTTGCGGGATCCTCGGAGGAGACAGTATCCATGTAACTAGCAGTAGAGCATAAACCAGTTTTTCTTATTATTGATTATAAGGGCATCTTAGTCTATAGTGTGTGTTAGTCACTCAGTCGTGTTTGACTCTTTGAGACCCCATGGACTGTGGCCCACCAGGCTCCTCTGTCCATGGAATTCTCCAGGCAGGAATACTGCAGTGGGCTGCTATTCCTTTCTCCAGGGAATCTTTCTGACCCAGTGATCAAAGCCAGGTCTCCTGCATGGTAGGCGGATTCTTTACCATCTGAGACAGGTTAAGCATGGGATGGGCAAATTGATTCATTTCCATTTTAAAAATGGAGATAGGTTTTTAAGAGGTGTTTAGGCTCTGATCGGGACAAAAATTAAACCTGAGAAAGAGTATACTGTAAAAAAACACTTTAAGAAAAAAATAATTTTCTAATAATAGAAAATACAAGGTATTTTTTCCCTCAAAGAAATTAAAAATCTTATCCTAGAAACTAGAATTAGAAGAAAAGGGAGAGGGGGATGTTTCCATTGTGTTTCTTAATCATTTAAGTCCAAAGTTTTGAGTCAGATGAAGGCCTGAAACTGATTAATACACAATGAAAACAACAGCTGAGTGGTTGACTTATGGATTCCCCTTTCAGGACAGCAGCAGGTTAACTCCTGGAACTGCTGGCCTATGACTAGGGGAGGAAGGATGATACTTTCTTCTTTCCATCTTTATGTTTATCTGTACTTTGCATTTTTTTTAATTAAAAAAATATCAACTGGATTTTGGTTCATATTAGCTTTCTTTAGAAACTCTTGTTTGAAAAATTATTAAACGTAACTTTTAAATGCCCTTTTACAGATTCCTGAAGAAAAGTAAAAGTGCTGAGGGAGTAACACATGTTAGCTCAATGGAGGAGATGGCACAGAGAAGCAACTCACAGTATTTGAAATCAGGAAAGTGCAAAAGGCCAGAAGGAAATTAACATTAAAGTGAGAGAAAAGATTAATACCAGCAAAATGAGACATCAGAATTAAGACAATAGGGAAACAAGTCAAAAGTCATAGACATATAAAAGATAAGAAATCTTTCCAAACAAGTTTTAAGCACACAATAGGGTTCTATTTCAGTTGGCAAATAGAATACAATCAGTGATTTCTATCTCTGTATTAATCTTATAACACAGATGTCTAGAGAAAGGAAGAAAAAAGGAAGATATTTTCTCAATCTCTAAAACTTCGTGGATTTCAAATACACTCTCAGAAAAACATACTTTGGGTGCTTCTATTAGGAAATCGAATAAGCTACCTTCTATGCTACTTTGGGGCTCTTTGAAGCAAGTGGTGGGTGTGGAGTAAGGTCACCTGCCCAGGCCTGTCTGACTAAAGTTCTCTTTAACAGTAATAGTGCTTATGAAATGAGACTTACCTGGAAGCAGAAGAGACAAATAGAACAAATTACAAAATCTTCTCTGGATGCACTTGCCGAAGGTAACACAGATGTCATGTCATATATTCCCAGCGTGAAGAAGAGGAAGAAACCCAGCAAATGACTCCAGATGTTTACTGTCTCATTAGATAAAATGAACAAACTAGAAAAACAAACAAACAAACAAACATGCAGCTCAGATTCAAATCTGCTGCCTCACTGGAGGCATTTATAAGGGCAGGGACATCGTGGTTGGTGGCGGACGTTATCTAATACTTGCTACTATCTTGGCCTCTCTAAACTTGACACACCATTTAGTTTAAGTTTTTCCACAATTCCATCAATCCTGGGATCTTACAGTTTTTTTTTTTTTTTCTTCTCATCTCTTATATTTACCATTTCAGTTATTTATGCATAAATTCCATCTCATTCTCCAGCTTATCAACTCCCTGACAACTGGCACCATTCATTTTTATGACACCACTGTTCTCAGCACAGGGTCCTGCTCAGATTAGATGCTACGTGTCTACAGAAATAAACGTGCAGATTAAAACTGGGTGCTAGCTAACACAGTCTGATATTCAGTAACAGGTATCTGAAAACCTGCTAAGCATAGGCACAAGCTTAAAATACCTTTTTAGTATACACTGGGTTTTCCTGGTGGCTCAGATGGTAAAGAACCTGCCTGCAATACGAGACACCCGGGTTCAATCCCTGGGTCGGGAAGATCCCCTGGAAAAGGGAATGGCTACCTATTCCAGTATCCTTGCCTGGAAAATTCCATGGACAGAGGAACCTGGCAGGCTACAGTCCATGGGGTCACAAAGAGTTGGACATGACTGAGCAACTGACACTTTCACTTTCACTTCGGTATACATAACAAGCAGGCGCAAAGTTAAATGGACTTGAGAGAAGCAGGATAAATACAAATGGATCCGCCAGAGATGTCCTCCAAGACAGGCATGCTGCAACAACTTTGCTGAGGCTGTTTTGAGACCAAACTAGTTTCCAGGTGGCATGAGTTTATTCTTTGTCAGAGTAACAGGAGGTTACTTTTAATATCAGTACTAGTTGCCCTCTGTCAATATGCCCTAACTGGTTTGAGTTTAAACAGGGCTTTCCAGGTGGCTCACTGGTAAAGAACCCACCTGCCAGTGCAAGAGACTTGGGTTCCATCCCTGGGTCAGGATGATCCCCTGGAGGAACAGATGGCAACCCATTCCAGTATTCTTGCCTGGGAAATCCCAAGGACAGAGGAGGCTGGCGGGCTACATTCCATGGGGTTGCAAAATTTGCAGCAGTCACCACGGTTCCCATTTTCCCATGACATAAACATAGTGGAGTCTCACACAATCGAAGGATCATCAGGGATAGAGTGGATCTCGTATCATGAACGTCAGGCTTTATCTTGCACAAGCTCCAAGTATAAACACTACTTATATTGGGGAGGGGGAGAAGAGACGCAGGAATGTGAGGAAACATATCTAAGCCCAGGACTGTTTGACAGCCAATACACAAATACACACAAATACACAATAACGGAACAAAAGTTCCGTTACCTAGAACTTTTCATGTGGTGAAACCCAGTGTAACCTGGTTAAGTGAGCAGAGAGGCATGTTCCTTCCAACTAACAGAGTGCTGGCAGGACAGCTGTGAAATACTAAACCTCTTCTTATACCTAAGATATAGACATCTATATCTATATAGATAGAGACATACAGCTGGCCCTCTAGGCAGCTAAAAGAAGAGGGCAAAAGCTGAACCTGGAAAACACCAAGCTAGTAGGAAGGGCACTTAGAAGAATATCCCTAGGAGGGGATCTACTCTTAATCAATGAGAAGTTAGACACATACTCTGATCAGTTCCAAAATCAACAATCAGTTTCTTCATCATCATCTATCCAGCTTCAAATTCAATGGTCATGGTGTTAACAAGTCACCATTTTACTGAGTGTTTATTATGTGCCAGGCTGGGTGTAGCATTTACATACACAAGGACTCATTTAGTCCTTACTACTTTCTGAAGCAGATACTGTAATTAACCTCATTCTTACAAACGGGGAGAATAAGGCTGGGAGAGGTTAACTTTTGTTCATGGTTCCACAGCTGTGAAGTGGCAGATCTGCATACTCAAGTCTTTTTCACTCAACGGACTGAGATCTAAAGCACTATATTTGCACTCCTTGATCTATGAGATTTGGACCCTAACATCAGAATGCAGAGGTAGGTTTAAAGCTATTATTTAAAATAATTCATTATCCGCTCTATCCATGTGGAACTTCACATCCACAGCAGGGGCTAGCTCTGATTTCCTATGTAATAACTTATGCAAAGAAGGTGATAGGAAGGAAATGGCACTCAGCATTCAAACTGTCAAATGCCGTGGGCCATTCATTGAAGCTAAGCAGAGATGGACAGTGATGTCACCTTGTGACTCTGAGTTAGAGAAGTACTTTAAAGGCAGGGTAAAGGAACAGTGGAAAGACACTGCCAAAAAGAAGATCAAGAATCAAACACGTGGTTGCTGCTTGAGCAATTCAGTGGCTCACATTCCAGCAGTGGGGTTTGTCACTACACTGACCTAGAGCTAACTAACATCAGTATCTCAATTCTCTTAAAGTGGGGTTCTGTAATTAAGTACATATAGTGAGTTTTAGGGCTTCCCAGGTGGCTCAGTGGTGAAGAAGCTGCCTGCCGATGCAGGTTTGATCCCTGGGTTGGGAAGATCTCCTGGAGAAGGAAATGGCAACCCACTCCAGTATTCTTGCCTGGAGAATTCCATGGACAGAAGAGCCTGGCAAGCTACAGCCCATAAGGTCACAAAAGAGCTGTATATGACTTAAAGATTAAGCATACAGGCAGGTGAGTTTTAACAGAAATCTAGACTAAGAACTAGAACACTAATTTTTCAGTTTTTTTTTTTTAAACCCAGGCTTTCATGGGGCTCAATTTTAAGAATGTAGATGATGAAAGCATTCCATTTTTAACGATGTTTCTATAGTGTTCTAGTGGGGGGCGGCAACCAGTTATAGGCCCCCTTTGCTATAGTGCTTTTCCCACACAGCGTTTTTCACGATGGTTATTACATAATAGTGTAATTAGCTCTTTAATGTGTGTCACCCAGGCTAGACTTCAGTAGATTCACGAGAACAAGGGCCATTACTGCGTTGCTCTGTAGGACCTGGTAGGGTGCCTGGCAGGGGCTCCATACTATCTACTAAACGCATGAATCAGGAATTGTTAAAAATTAATATGCCAATGTGAACTTGTTTCCTATTATACCGGCATTTATCTGGCCCTAAATATCTGAATTTCCATAGGGCTGCCTTAAAAATAAACAAAGCTTAGGTATACATAGGAGCAAGTATGTCCTGGCCATTGCCAGTGGGGTTGATTCCAACATGTAGCCCCAATAAATCCCGAATGGAATAAAGGATGTGAACCATTTGCAAACAGCAAAGCCCCACTGGAGTTAGTGATTATGGTCATTGTTACCGTCATTCGTCCATGGATCAAGTACCCCGGCGGGGCTGAAAGAAATACCACGAAGAGAGGAGAGGTGGCAGAAAAGGATGGAGCAGCTAGGGAACAAGGAGCGCGGAGAACAGCGGGGAAGGCAGCAGGCGGACCAGACAAAAAAGGTGTAGAGGAGGAGGAGGAGGAGGCGCCGGCGCGCCCCCCTGGCGCACCCAGCGGAGGCGGCCAGTCTGTACCTTTTGATACACAGCCTGGAAGGCAGGTAGGCCCGGTAGCCGTCGGTGATGTACGGGTTGTCCTTGAGTGACACGGGGATCTGCTCGTAGGTGTAGAGGCGGATGCCGCGGGGCACCAGGACGGGCCAGTACTGGTAGCTGCCCAGCTCGATGTAATGTGCGCTTTTCAGCAGCTTCTGATGCATCCTTCCCGGCCGCCGCCGCTCCCCAACCGGGGAGCTCACCCAGGCCCCGCCTCCCCGGGGAGGGGGCTTCGCCGCCGCAGCCGCAGCCCCCGCCCCGGAGCCCGCGGACGCCGCGCGAGGTCCTCCGGTCCCGGCGCTGCCCAGGCCCGGCTCGGCGAACTGAGCGTCCACAGCCGTCAGCTCCCCGGCGGACCGGGCGGCGTCGCAGCCCTCTCTGACGTCAGCACGCTGCTGCGGGCCCCGCCCCTCGGCCCGGGCTTCGATCGGTGTGGCTGGCAATGGGAGGGGGCGTGGCCGGGGCGTGTAGGGGCGTGGTTATGAAGGGGCGGGGCCGGAGTCCGCGCGGGCGCGCCTTTGTGCCCGGGAGGCGGTGCTCCTCAGGGGCTTCGCTGCCTGAGCGCGTAGGGGCGGCGGGCAACGTCTGCTTGTCGGTGACAAGAGTGCGAAACTGTGTAGCAGGTACAGCGAGTTTTTTCTTATCCTGTGTTTCATTAGAAGCAATATGTGTTTCATTTTGAAAATCAAGGAGAAAAGACTAACTAGAAGAAAAATAAGAACTAGAAGTAACTCGAACCGGTTGCTTAATCTTGGAATTTCACACACTTGGTGTCAGAAGGGACCGTCGAGGCTTTCTCGGCTAAAGTCAGTCTTTTGAAGTAGTTGAAAATAGAGACGCCTGATGTACATAGAATTTTACCAAAATCGAGCATACGCTAAGCCGTTAAGAAAGCCCTAACATATTCAAAGCACCAAAATCACTGAGTATTTTCTCGGACCACGATAGACCTAAACTAGAAATTAACAAGAAAACGGAAAATCCCCACGTGTCTGGAATTTAAACAAACGCTGACTGCCATGGAAATATGAAAATCTAGTGACATGAATGATAACAGGTGGAATATATCAAGACTTGGGCTGTAGCTTGTACAATGCTTAGAGCAAATGTTGTATTTCGTCACCGACTTCGAATTATGATGCAGATGCTTAGTCAGAATGGCAACTGGGGAGAACGTCAGTTTTGTATCCATGTATGTAGAATCGTTAGCCTGTGTTTTGCTACATGTATGGCAACGGTCACTCATGATGCCTATTATTTGTGTATTGTTACTGTGCAAATCGGAGAAGGCAATGGCAGCCCACTCCAGTGTTCTTGCCTGGAGAACCCCAGGGACGGGCGAGCCTGGTGGGCTGCCGTCTGTGGGGTCGCACAGAGTCGGACGCGACTGAAGCGACTTAGCAGCAGCAGCAGCAGCATTGTGCAAGTAATATTAGGTGATGTTTGAGAGGCAGTATGGTTTACATATAACTTCTGGGCTTTGAAATCTTTCTAAACTACCTGAGTTTGAATTCAGCCATTTACCAGCTATGTGTCCTTGTACAAGTATTTAACATCTTTGTATCTCAGTTTTCTTACTAGTAAAATAGGGATAATGACATAACTGTGTTGTAAGGGTTAAATCAGTGAATTCATAAAACACTCTTAGAAAACTGCCAGACATATTGTTAGCCCCAACAAAGTTTATCTAATTATTAGGGTTCAAAGGAAGATATATTAATAGATAAAAATTTTAGATAAATCCAAAATGGACTTAAACATCATGTAAAAGGAAACATTGAGAATCATCTTTAAGCCATGAAACTAAAACTAATATTTAAAAGCTTACTCTGTGGCCACCACCTTAGCTCTGCTGAAGTTTTCTGTGTATTGTTGCTATTCAGTCACTAAGTTGCATCTGTCTCTTTGCAACCACATGAACTGCAGCCCACAAGGCTTCCCTATCCTTCACCATCTCGTGGAGTTTGCTCAAACTCATGTCCATTGAATCGCCATCCAACCATCTCTCCTCTGTCGCCCCGCTTCTGGGAGGGTCTTCTGAATGTATTCATGCTGGTGCCACATGAGATTACCATGTGGTCATAGCTGACCCAAAGGTGGCTCAGTGGCCCATGGGGTGTCGTAAGGCAAATGTCCATGCAAGTGTCATGGTAATTAGATTTCTTCAAACAGTTTCTTTCTTGGGAATTTGGCCTGGAGATGTGGGAAGAGTGCTTCCAGCCCAGTATTTGAAACAGAAGTAGGAAGATGCCCAGAGATCATCAGAGGCAGAGGACTGTATCATGGTAGTGGTGGGACCACTGGAGTGAACAACTAAGAATGGCAGCTACTTTGATTGTCATGAGACCTGCTGCAAAATGACTTCTGGACTGACTTCAATAATTTATAATTCATGTCAGTTCTCTCTAATTAAATATTTATGTGGTTTGATTTTTAAATTAAATCTTCTTTAACACTATTTAACCCCCCACTTTTGAAATGAATGGACAAATATGAAAAGATATGTATAGCAACAATCTATGTCTGAATCCTAGAGAGAAAAAGAAGTCTATGAATTAAAAAAAAAAGGAAAGAGTTCTTTCACCAGGTCTGTAAAGCAGTGGAAACAGGAGCAGCATTGCATTGAGGGCACCTCTAACAGTGACAACAGGGAGGGGAGAGGACACAGTTCCCCTCATGTAGTGATGGAGTTTTAGTACTTTGAGGACTTTGGCTCTTTAGTTATGATGCTTGATAGAAGGCTTAAGTTGCATGCTGAGTGGAGGAATAACACCTGGTGGGGACATGCATAACTGCATCTAGCAGAAATCTCAGTGCCCTTAAAGAGACAGGATGGGAGGTTGTATCACATGGGCATTTGAAGTTTGAGGAAATTCAAATTGTGCCTTATTTTATAGGATGACTTTCCATGATCTGGAATGGGGAGACATGGGGGCTCCATGAAGCATTGTGGATGAGTGAGATGTTTTTCCTTTCCTTTCCTTCTCTCCTTCCTTCTTGTATATTTTTACAAACCTAGACAGTGTATTAAAAAGCAGAGACATTACTTTTTTGTAAGTGAATGGGTTCACTTGAAACGTGAAATTCACTTAACAGAAAATAATTATCAGGCAGCATATAAATTTTTTATTCTACTGAAACCTGTGAATATGACCTTATTTGAAAGAATGGCCTTTGCAGATGGAATTAACTTTTAAGATTTCAAGAGGAGATCAACCTGGACTGGACTGGATTCAAAATCTGTGATGCCATCATCATCACCATCTTTTCTAAGTCTCTGTCAATAGGTTCTTTTTAGTGCTATTTTATTGACTTATCTGTAGCTCTTAATTGCTCTTTACTTTCCTTTTCTTCTTCAGTTTCAGCAACAATGCTCTCCTGGTTTTCTTATTTTTCTTAACATACTATCTTTGTCTCTTCTGTAGTCACTTCATTTGTCTATCACATAAATATCCTTTTTCTTTCTTTCTTTCTTTTGCCACACTATCATATGGTATCTTAGTTCACTGACATGGGATCAAACCCATGTCCCCTGCACTGGAAATGTGGAGTCTTAACCAGTGGGCCTTCAGGGAAGTTCCTATATCCATGTTCTTAAGGGCCCTGCTCTTAATCTTTTTTCTTGTCCCTTTACATACTGTAGTTAGACTGTCTTGATTTAATTTCCACATATATGCTGTTAATATCACATATATGCTATTACAATGCCAGGTCCCAATTTTCATCCTAAGTTATATACCGAGATATCCAGTTTCTTATTACATATTTCCATTTGAATGTGTCTCATGACACACACTGCACCCAGGTTGGGAAGATCCCCTGGAGAAGGACATGGCAACCAACTCCAGTATTCTTGCCTGGAGAATTCCATGGACAGAAGAGCCCAGTGGGCTACAGTCCATGAGGTCGCACAGAGTCAGACATGACTGAGCAACTAACACTTTCACTTTTCAACACTTTCATGATTATTAATTAGGGATGTCTGTTCTGGGCTGGGAAGCAGCATTCTAGTCCTACTCATCTGCAGTCAATGCCTTAGAGTCTTCCCTTATCACACTCCGCTACCATATACTGTTGGATTATGTCCCTGTTTAGTATCTCATACCCACCCTTTTTCTGCATTTCTGTTGTCACTGCTGTGAAATGAAGTGAAGTGAAGTGAAAGTCGCTCAGTCGCATCCAACTCTTTGCAACCCCATGGACTATACAGTCCCTGGAATTCTCTAGGCCAGAATACTGGAGTGGATAGCCTTTCCCTTTTCCAGGGGATCTTCCCAACCCAGGGATCGAACACAGGGATCGAACCCAGGGATCAAACCCAGGTCTCCCGCATTGCAGGTGGATTCTTTACCAGCTGAGCCACAAGGGAAGTCTAAGAATACTGGGGTGGGTAGCCTATCCATTCTCCAGGGGATCTTCTGGACCCAGGAATCAAACCGAGGTCTCCAGCATTGCAGGTAGATTCTTTACCAACTGAGCTATCAGGGAAGCCCTGTGGGTTTTTTTTTAAAATTTAATTTTATATATTATTTTCTTTGGCTGCGCTAGGTCTTCGTTGCAGCGTGCAGGCACTTCACTAGTTGCAGTGCACAGGCTTCTCCTGTGGACCGCGGGCTCTAGAGCATGTGGGCTCAGTAGCTGTGTGCACAGGCCCTCTAGTTGTGGCATGTGTGCTTCTTTAGTTGAGGCGGGTGGGCCTGGTTGTCCCGGCAGCATGTGGGATCTTAGTTCTCCAAGCAGGAATCAAACCCACATCCCCTGCTTTAGAAGATGACTTCTTAACTACTGGACCACCAGGGAAGTCTTGTCGCATACTTTAAATCTTTGTCATGTATCACTGGCTACCTCTAGTCCCCACCGTCAGCTCACAATTCAGTCTCCACCTCCATGGACTTCAAAAGCTACATCTTATTTATTGCTATAAACAGAGAGACGGACAGACTTATAATCTCTAGCTATACCCTATAGGATATACTTCAGGCCTTTTAAAGTAATATATCTCAAGACCTGGACCGTGCTTTAGGACTGACATGAGCCTTGTCTCTCCCAGCAACTTGACCCACCAGACACAGGACATACCGAACTTCATAATTTTCCAAAGGCGTCACGTTGTTTCCAATCTCCTTGCCTTGGCACTTGCTGCTCCCTCTGGCTGGAATGCCCTTCACCAATTTCTCCTCTTTCTTTGTCAGAATACCTGCTAGCAATTTTTCAAGCCTCTGCTGTAGCATCACCTTCTCTGGAAATCTTACATTTACCTTACTCCAGGTATAATAGGTTCAGTGCTTTTTCTCTGTGCCTCCTTGATATACGTGCAGAATAGAGAATTGAATTGACCACACGGCGGTGGAATCACCTCCTTTCTTGTAGGTATTTCGTGTCCTTTGAGGAATCTTTCTTCTTTCTGTAGTCCCGGTGCCTTAGGTGCTCAGTATCTTTGTTTTTCAATAGACTTTTTTTTGGAGATCGTTGAAGACTCTCGCGCGATTTTAAGAAATAGTAGCATTATTTCCCTCAGTGATGACACTGGTTTATAACATCAGAGTTGTCCAGGTATGGATGTTTTCATCACCACAGGGGTCTCTCCTCTTGTCTTTTAATGCCACACCTACTTCACTCTTATTTTCACCCTCTCCTTAACCTCTGGCAACCATGAATCTGCTCTCCAGCTCTGTAATTGTGTCATTTTAAGTATATTATATAAATGGAATCATACATAGTGTAACCTTTTAGAGTTGCCTTTTTCAACTCTGGATAATTCCCTGGCAATTCATTCAGAATGTTTTATACATCAATAATTTGTTCCTTTTTACTGTTGAGTAGTACTCCATAGTATGCATATACCATCATTTGTTTAACCAGCCACCCATTGGAGGGCATCTGGTTTTTTTTTTCCTAGTTTGGGGCTATTACAAATATAGCTGTAGGAACAATAGTACAGATTTTCAGGTTAACATTTTTTTTTTTTACTGGAGGTAAATGCTCCCAAATGCCGTGTTTGATATGGTCATATGGCAATTGCATGCTTAGTCTTATATGGAACCCCAAACTGTTTTACAAAAATTTTTAATGGAAAAGGAATGATCTAATAGCATTGTTGAAAATCTTTAGAGTGAAGATTAGGATCAACTAAATCTGTCTTTAACTAATTGCACAATCAATCATATTAGCCACAAGAGCGCTATTCTAAATACACTGAAACATACTGCAGAGCAGAAATCAATAAAGCTTAAATGTGATGAGCTTCTTCATTACTCTCAGAGTCAGGGTTAAATTTCTCGCCAATGATGTGTACACACTGCACTATCATGTTTAATCTCTAAATGGCTGCTCTTTGAAAATTACATTTAAAAGCCCCCACAAATGATCAACATAGTTTGTTAATCACTAATGTACATTAAATGTGTAACCACAAGGCCCTTTAATTTTTTTTCTATTTTTATTGTGTTCCACTGGACACCATGAAGGTGCTAGATCCTTGGTAGCATTCTCATTTCATACCAAGTCTGTCTTTTTATTTGAAATTCATACCCTGCACTTAGAATAAAGTTTATCGGGTGTCATGGAAGGTGCTTGTGATCTAGACCCAGATGGACATGAGGTTAATATGAACAATGTCACTTACCGACAGATTTCAGAGTCTCTCCTGGCTTTTATTTTCCTCATCTGTTAGGTGAGGATAATTCTAAGCAATTGACCTGATTTGACAGGGCTTTCAAGAGAAACATGAAATAATGTGTACAAAGTGTACTATGTAAAAGGCATCAATACTGTTCAGTCCCTTTGTCCTATGGCATTTAAAAAATTTTGGATTTATCTTTTAAAAAATTTTTGTTGAAGTATAGTTGATTTCTAATATTGTGATAATTTCTGCTATACAGCAAAGTGCTTCACACACATACATTCTTTTTCATATCTTTTCCATTATGATTTTTTTTACAGGATATTGAATATAGTTCCCTGTGCTATAGAGTAGGAGTTTGTTTATCCATTCTATATAAAATAGTTTGCATCTGCTAATCCCAAACTCTTTTGTGGCACTTTTAATTTCCTGAGGAATAAATTCCTAAGATTTATTTATATACTTTGTTCGTATTGTCCAGGAGATATGAGAGTAAGTTAAAAAATCAAATCCAAGGAAATATTGAAGGGTAGCAGGTATAATCTGTTAAAGGACCTTCTTAATATTAAAAGTGGACATTAGTATGAAAAACAATTTATGTACCATTGAAAAAGTTGACTTCCTGGGACACAAACAAGAAATTTTCATATTTCTTGACTTCTTTTTCTTGTTAATGAATATACATCTGCTATGATTCAGTTCAACTAAGTGAAGGAGTTGTGTTTCTTAATTTGGACTGATGTATTTTTATTTTGAATAATTACATGCTATCAGAAACAAGATCACCACTGACAGAGGCAAAATTTTAAACAAACACCCACTAGTCAAATGGCCAAGAGCACAGATCAAGAACTGCTTGGAGTGATCACCATGTATAACAAGCAGGAATAGTAGCTTTCTGATCATTTTGTATCTGATTTGAATTGATAGATTCCATAGAGGTAGCCATTCTACCTGACTACTTGCTCTGCAGAATTTAGGAAAATAAGTGTAACTGATGAAAAATGCAAGTTGACCTCACTTTGTATTTTTCAGTGGTAGCCTTGCATTACTGTGAGGGGCTTCTGTATGTCATAAAGAAGAATGAGAAGAGACATTGACCAGGAACAGAAAGGAGCTACTCTATAATAAAAAGTGATTGGGTGTTTCAACTCTATTGAGCCTAATAAGGAAATAGATTTAAATAGTGGCATTAAACCAAAAACATTGAGGTTTGACTCTGTCCTCTGGCAACTATTTAGCACATGGGTGAGATGGGACTGCATTACTCGTCTCCATGAGCCCAACACAAAGGTCTAAATGATTTTAGTCTTCTTCAGTAAGACCTCATTAAAATGTGTGTTCAAATCACCTTCATGATAGGATCCATTAGCCTTTGGCCTGAAGTAGTTTACCAGGTCAGCTAGTTTCTACCCAGATTGGAGCTCTGTGAAAATGAAACACAGGAAATTTAATTTTGCTGGGAGTGAGGAAGATTATGGGAAGTACCTGGCATCAAGTGTTTTTAAGGAAGAACAAATGAGGAGCTAAAAAAAGGAGGTGGGAGACAGGGACAAGGAAGTAGGAGCCCTCTGGGGTCTTGCAGGATCAGCCGACTGGAAACTTTTCAAGAACAGGAAATATGTCTAGTTCCCATTGTATACCATGCTAAATACCACAGACTAAATATGCCTGGAACATAGCACATGCTAAATTGCATCAGTTGTGTCCGACTCTTATCCCCATGGACTGTAGGCAGCCAGGCTCCTCTGTCCATGGGAATTTCCAGGCCAGAATCCTGGAATGGGTTGCCATTTCCTCTCCAGGGGATTGTCCCAGCCCAGAAATCAAACCCAAGTCTTTTAAGTCTCTTGTATTATCAAGTGGGTACTTTACATAGAAGGTGCACAACAAATGTTTATTGAACAGATATTCTAAAATTGTGCTCAGTTGCTAAATTGTGTCCCCATGGATGTAACCTTCCTGGCTCCTCTATCCAGGGGATTTCCCAGGCAAGAATACTGGAGTTGGTTGCCATTTCCTCCTCCAGGAGATCTTCCCATTCAGGGATTGAACCCACATCTCCTGTATCTCCTGCATTGGCAGGTGGATTCTTTACCACTGAGCCATCTGGGAAGCCTGTTCTAAAATTGGGAGATGTGTCTAGTCTGAAAGGAGAACTGGAGCTCCTTAAATTAAATTTATATACCTAACAAAAGTTTTCCTGAGCCTGGCCCTCCTGGAGATTGTCGAGCCACAGTGTGGATGGGCAAGGTTATGGAATTTCTTTCTGTAATATCTTTAGAAACAAGACAAGACTTGTCTATCTGGAAGGGTTTCTATGAAAAAAACAGAAGAATGATCAGAATAATTTGACTAACCTCTGACTTTTCATCGTTGAGCTTTTTTAATTTTCATTTTTTTAATTTCAAGAAGTGCAAAAATGCATTTATGACCAACATGACCGTCTCGCAAATGACAGCCATCATTTGTTGAGAGTCTATTGTATGCTAGGCAGCACGCTGAGTGTGAAACCTTCGCGGTGTGGAACTGGCTGACTTTTGAGAATTCCTGTGGATTCTGCCATGTAGTGACACAGTTCTCCTGCAGGTGTCAGGCTTTCCCTGCAGAATGTTACCCAGTGAATCCTTGAGCCCTACTCTGAGACAGGGCTGAGAAAACAGTGGTTTTTAAAGTTGGTACCCTAGCCAATGAAGCAACGGACAAACAATTAATCTCAAAAATATACAAGCAACTCCTGCAGCTCCATTCTAGAAAAATAAACGACCCAATCAAAAAGTGGGCCAAAGAACTTAACAGACATTTCTCCAAAGAAGACATAAAAATGGCTAACAAACACATGAAAAGATGCTCAACATCACTCATTATCAGAGAAATGCAAATCAAAACCACAATGAGGTATCACTTTACACCAGTCAGAATGGCTGCCATCCAAAAGTCTACAAGCAATAAATGCTGGAGAGGATGTGGAGAAAAGGGAACCCTCTTACACTGTTGGTGGGAATGCAAACTATTACAGCCACTATGGAAAACAGTGTGGAGGTTCCTTAAAAAACTGCAAATAGACCTGCCATATGACCCAGCTATCCCACTGCTGGGCATACACACCGAGGAAACCAGAATTGAAAGAGACACTTGTACCCCAATGTTCATCGCCGCATTGTTTACAATAGCCAGGACATGGAAGCAACCTAGATGCTCATCAACTGACGAATGAATAAGAAAGCTGTGGTACATATACACAATGGAATATTACTCAGCATTAAAAAAAAATTCATTTGAATCAGTTCTACTCAGGCAGACGGAACTGGAGCCTATTATCCAGAGTGAAGTAAACCAGAAGGAAAAACAACAATACAGTATACTAACGCATATATATGGAATTTAGAAAGATGGTAACGAGAACCCTGCATGCAAGACAGCAAAAGAAACGCAGATGTATAGAACAGTCTCTTGGACTCTGTGGAAGAGGGCAAGGGTGGGATGATATGGGAGAATGGCATTGAAACATGTTAATTATCATATGTGAAATCAGTCGCCAGCCCAGGTCTGATGCTCAGGGCTGGTGCACTGGGATGACCCAGGGAGAGGGAATCGGGAGGGGGAGGGGAGGGGGGTTCTGGAGGGGGAGCATATGTAAACCCATGGCAGATTCATGTCAATGTATGGCAAAACCAACACAATAAAGTAAAGAAAAGTAAAAAAAAAGTTGGTACTCTAAGGTTAAAACAAAAAAGATCAATTTATTACCTGTATCTGAGCTGATTTCCTAAATATGAATCAGCTTGACAGTAAGGTAAATTAAAAGTTAAGGAAGTTAGTTGCTCAGTCATGTCTGATTCTCTGTGACCCACCAAGGTCCTCTGTCCATGGAATTTTCCAGGGCAGAATACTGGAGTGGATTGCCATTTCCTCCTCCAGGGAATCTTCCTGACCCAGGGACTGAACCCAGGTATCCTGCATTACAGGCAGATTCTTTACCATTTGAGCCACAAGGGAAGCCCTTAGAAAGTTAAATTAATGACACTAAAAAAAAAAAAATAGAAACATTGATGATTAAGTTCACATACTTTTTGAATAGCTTGCAATTTGACCTCATCTTTAGCTTAAAAGAAGATAATTTGTTCTGTTTTCTTTAGGGAAACTGAAACAAAGACTTTTTGAAAGGCAAGCTTCAGCTCAGAAGACCAATGAAAAGCTTCTGGCCTCTGCTTATGCTTCATTTTGAACTGTCCTCTCCACCCCGTTTATGAGTTTTTTCTCCGTTTCTTGGAAGGGCTAGTGTGACTGAGCTTGGGACAATGAAAGGTCAAATCAGACTGGTTCTCGGGTGGAGGTACAGTTCATCAGCCTCACTCATCTCCACCTGGGCCTCAGCTTGTCCTGAGTGTATGTGGCTGCAGCAGGTTCTCAGAGTGTGTGCATGCTCAGTCACTCAGTAGTGTCCAACTCTTTGTGACCCCATGGACTGCAGCCCACCAGGCTCTTCTGTCCATGGGATTTCCCAGACAAAAATACTTGAGTAGGTTGCCATGCCCTCCTCCAGGGGATCTTCCCAACCCAGGGATCAAACTCACGTCTTCTCCATTGGCAGGAGGATTCTTTACCAGCTGTGCTCAGATCTATGTGTGTGTGCTAAGTTGCTTCAGTCATATCCGACTCTGCAATGCTATGGACCGACTAGGCTCTTTGGTTCATGAGCTTCTCCAGGCAAGAATACTAGGAGTGGGTATCTATGCCCTGCTCAGGGGATCTTATCAACCCAGGGGTTGAACCCTGTCTCTGGCATCTACCTGCATTGGCAGGAAGGTTCTTTACCTCTAGTGCCACCTAGGAAGCTCCACACTCAGAGTATAGCCCTTCAGAAACAGTCCCAGACAGGATGGAAGAGTAAAGCAGATTTAGCAGCATGCCCAGAAATAGCAATTTTAAAATGACTATCCCATGGTATTTACAAAAACACTCTTCTAGGCTTCCATCACTTTCTTGTTGCTTCTGGGCAAATGTGCAAAATATTTTTACCCCTGAAGCTCTGGTGAGTCAGTGTGTCATACACAGTGATAGCATCTGATTTTCTAGTACACTTTTGAAACATTAAGAGTTTCATATCTCAGAGCTGTGGAAATTTTACCTCTTCCATCAGACCTGCTCTGATGGCAGTACTTCTTCGAGTGTGGTCTGTTGATCATGTGCACCTGAATTTAGGGGATGTTAGTTAAGTGAAAAAATAAAAAACCCAAAGTCTTTGACTTACCTCTCTCTAGAAACAGAACCGGATTCTTTGGAGGGTGTACAAGAAATGATATTGATTTTTTTCATGCGCTGAAGTTTGAGAAGTACTCGAAAGCAGTGTAGGGCTTCCAGATGGCTCTAGTGGTAAAGAATCCGTCTGCCAATGTAGGAGATGCAAGAGATGCAGGTTCAATCCCTGGGTCAGAAATATTCCCCCAGAGAAGGGAAAGGGACTCTACTCCAGTATTCTTGCCTGGAAAATTCCATGAGCAATGGTGAGCTACAGTCCGTGGGGCCGAAAAGAGTCAGACATGACTGAGTGACTGAGCACACACACACAGAAGCAGTGCTCCCAGGAGCCATCAGTTCCTTGAGCCTAGATTTCAAGTCTGATTTGGTCCTAGGCGCCCACCGCTATCCCTGTTCATATGCGTATCTTCAGAGCTTTCCCCTATTCCTTGTTCTCAGTTGAAATTTATCCCCAGAGGCTTTATTCACTAAAGATGATCTGAGAATCTCCCAGAATTGAGTGGTTGAACAAAGCGCCCACTGCTAATGTCAGGAAAACCTAAATTCCAGCATGTTTATGCTAGGTGAAGCCTGGAACAGTCAGGACCTTTTATTAACCTTTCTCCTTTTCTGCCCCACTTGTCAGGTGGTATCCTTGGCTACCCTTCTTCTTTTCTGTTCTTTACTGAGTAGGAAATGATCTCTTAAGATCTGATCCTGTGTGCTTCTTCAGGGACAAATTCAAGTCTACCAGGAAAGTGGTTGATCAGTCACAGAGTCCAGCACTTATTGCCTTGCTCTCTAATTTGTTTCCTGTCAGCTTCTTGGAAGTAATTTTTATTTTTTTTGTATGCCTTGCATCGAGCCTAGTGACTCGGACATTGTAGGTGCTTCCTATATGCTGACTCACAAAACGATGTTTCAAAAATCCCACTCTCACTTCTATGTCTGTAAATCAGTGTAAACCAAATATTAATAATAAGTACCTCCTTGAGGATAAGGTCCGGGGATGCTTCATCTTTAACATGAGGAAATGAATCTATGAATAGAAATGCATGTCTTTCATGTCTGTTTCCAGGTATCAATTTGAGATACTATGATAGGGAACACTAAGGGGAGGGGCCATGTCTCCATTCATGTCCAGTTCTTGACTTGCTGTCTAGCACATAAAAGCACTTGCTAAATATTTGCTGAAATAAAATTCAAGAAGCTCCCTAGGAATCCCTTTCCATGAACTCATGTGGTACAGAAAAGTTACCTCACTTTTAAATATGTACCTGGAATGTTCTCCCAGATAGAGTTAAAGGACTTTCCTGGGTGCTGCACAGGTTAGAAATGAGTTCAAGACTAGAACCTGGGGTTTCTCAGGTCTTTGGAGGAGCCATTCTACAGCAGAACAGAGAGATGGAGTGCTCTCCTGGGTCGCTGGCTGGGGAGCCTCCCAGTGAGGATTTGAAGATAGTTCTCGATTTCCAGAAATGACCATTCAATACATACATGTCATCTTTCACGGCTCAGATGGTAAACAGTCCACCTGCAGTGCAGGCGACCTGGGTTTGATCCCTGGGTCAGGAAGATCCCCTGGAGAAGGGGATGGCAACCCACTGTGGTATTTTTGCCTGGAGAATTCCCCGGACAGAGGAGCCTGGCGGGCTGCAGTCTATGGGTTCGCAAAGAGTTGGACACAACTGAGCGACTGACACTTTCACTTTATTTCATCTTCTACCAAGCAGTTTTGCTTGCCCACCCTCTAGCTGTAGTCTAGGGGAAGAATCTATGAGGACTTGTAAAGATGAAAGTTCATTATATGATATCTTTAATATGTGCATTACTCTATCACAGGTGAAAAAAAAATCTTTTTGAGCAGATTGTAATGTAGCATATAAGTGGGTAGGGGGCAGTGCTGGAATACAATATACATGAAAGAGGCTGAGTTGCGAAAGAAGTGACTCAGGCAAATGTAAGGGGTTCTTTGGAGTCAGTTGATTTAATTTTCTTGCTCTAACAGCATTCACTGCTAGCACCAGCACCAGTATTAAGGACTATCTAGTTCATGGCTGCTGAGTGACAGCACTGATCTTTTGAACCCAAGGCTTTCCTCGTAGCTCAGACGGTAAAGAACCCACTTGCCAATATAGGAGGTGCAGGTCCAACCCCTGGCTTGGGAAGATCCCTGGAGAAAGACATGACAACCTACTCTAGTATTTTTGCCTGGAGAATCCCATGGACAGAGGATCCTGGAGAGGTACAGTCCATGGGGTTGCAAAGAGTTGGACATGACTGAGTGACTAAGCACACGCTACTGATTTCTAGTTCAGTATGTTTTTTATTACACCATAATATGAGTTCTTTGAATAGGTTTTGTTTGTTTGTTGAAAATAATTACATATTTTTCCAGATTACAAGCATAGTAAAATTATCCTTGTAAAATTCAAACTTAGAGACATGGATATTTAAGAAGGTAAAAGTTTCCATTTTCCGAACTTCCTTCCATGTACAAGTAATGATAACAGGTCAGTATTTATTCTTATATGGGCTTCCAAAGTAACTCAGTGGTAAAGAATCTACCTACCAAGATGTGGGTTCAATTCCTAGGTTGAGAGGATCCCTGAAGAAGGGAATGGCAGCCCACTCCAGTATTCTTGCCTGGGAAATCCCATGGACAGAGGAGCCTGGTGGGCGACAGTCCATGGGGTCTCGAAGAGTCAGACATAACTTAGCAACTAAATAACAACAACAATATATTCTTGTACTTTTTCTTATGTGTAGACATATATATATATTTAATAGAAATAGAAACATATTATGGATACTTTTTTCCATTGTGCAGACTAGACCAAGACTTGCTCGATGCATATTGGACCAACATGTTTATGTACAACTTTTTTGTGGTTACTTTTAAATGCTGGTCCTGCATCCTTTAACAATTGTTTTTCTCCTGTTCTTTTCTAGATTAGCATTATTGTGATTTTAGCCCTTTTAATTTATAACACATGGTGTGATTCAAACCACTGAGTCTTAGCATCTGTCAATGATAAGATCATTCTTTTTAGTGATATAAGGATGGTTGCCAATAATGTGGCAGAATTTTGCTTTTCATTGTTGTGTTATTAATGACTACAAAAAAGAGCTCGTGGGTAAAATTGTTTTTTTTTTTTTTTTCTCCTACTGAAGCTTTCAGTTAGTAACCTGAAATCTCTTTTAGATTTCCGGACAAAGTTAAAACTAAGGTGGCTTTGGATTTTCCAAAGCAAAACTATTTTTCTCTGTCCCCCCCCAATTTTATTCTAAATCATTTAGATAGGACTGGTTGACACTACCCTCCCACACCTGGGCATCTTGTAGGGCTGCAGTCATCATGATGAACAGGGTGGACTGGCATGAGCAATGGCTGGGACCAACGTGGATGGAGCCACACTGGGGCCTCGAGTGCTTAGAAGAGCCCGAGTCAGGACTGCCTTTGTGAAGGAGCACAGATAGCCCCTGCTGTTACTAACTCAAGAGTATCATTCTTTCCTCTGAACTCTCTTTTACTCTGTTTAGAACTATTTATTTTTCACTTCATTCCCTTTAACTCTGATTTTGTATTTATTTTTATATAATTTATCTCTCTAGCTACTTATAGATATACATTCTGAGAATATAGTAGCATGTATTATATATACACACATACTTTATTACTACAGTATTACTTGTTCATAATTTATAAATTAGGAAATACACATTTTTGGTACTGGGTATATGTGCTCAAATTTTTTTCCTGATGGTTGTGTTCTGTGCATGCTCAGTTGAGTCTGACACCATGGACTGTGCCTGGCAGGCTACTTGTCCATGGAATTTTCCAGGCAAGAATACTGGAGTGGGTTGCCATTCTCTTCTCCAGGGGATCTTCCTGACCCAGGGCTCGAACCTGCATCTCCTGCATTGCAGGCAGATTCTTTACCACTGAACTACCAGGGAAGCCCTTTCCTGATTGTGGTGTATGACAAAAAGTATTTGAGACCAGTGTACAATATTATGCATTTCTCATGGACTTGGATCATTTAGTTTCTTATTGATATCCTAATTGCTTAGCACAGTGTCTGGCTTATAATAGGTGGTTAATAAGTTTTGTTGGCTGGCTGGCTTGCTGGATTGATGGATACATTAATAAATCATGTGAGTGTTTCTCTTTTTGAGTAGATGGTTATCTTAAGTTACCATTTAGTAAATACTTTGGGTACTAAGAACAAATTGGGGTGATCAAACAACTAGATGCTGGTAATTGATCTAGATGTTATGTTTGGATGAATTAAAAACTGATTCAGCTTGCCATATTTTTCAACAATCTACCAGATTGATGGATTACCACAAAATAAATGGTGAATATGACAGAGAAATTTTATGTAACTCTGTTCCCCAGAATTCATTACTCTTAAATATTATCAGAATCCTGTCTAGGGTTTATCAAATGACATGATCTCCACAACCATCTATGTTTAGATTTCTTTATATTTCTTTGCTCTTTGGTGAGAAAGTCATGTGGTTAGAACAATATAGTGACATGATCAGGGATGAAGAAGTAGGGGGAGAAGACGAGTCCTTAAAAGGTTTGCGTGGAGGACTTCTCTAGCAGTTCAGTGGCTAAGACAGTGTTTCTAGTGCAGGCGGCAGAGGTTCAATCCCTGGTCGGGGAACTAATCCCACATGTGGTATGGTGTGATGTGGCCAAAAATAAATGAACAATTTTTTTTAAAAAAATGAAAAGTTTGAATTTAATAGCTATTTATGATAATACAAATAAATAGTTTAGTTTAAAAAGGTTTGTGTGGCTCATATTCAACTGAAATATTGACCCCCTCAACATTAGTCTTCTCATCCCCAACTCTTTAAGGTAATGGTGAGGAGACTCAGGGTCAATGCCAAGCAGCAGTGTCCCCGGCTCAATCTTCATTCCACCTCTCCTGTGGCTGATTCTTTCCTATGTTGCTGTCATCCTTGATATTCACTTTTACAGCTATGGAAACAGAGCCTAGTACACAGTAGGAACTAAAAAACTTTTGTGTGTGAAGCATATCTTCTCTGTGTAGTTTGTGTTCATGTACATACAGATGCACTGTGTCTTTGGTGGTAGAGGTGTTAGCCATGTGCCAGCCAGGGCAGAGCTGGGAGGGGACCAGGATCTCCGCATCCCTCAGCCACGTGGCTTGGTCAGGTGGTTCTGTTCAGCACCGCCTGTCTGCCTGTTGGTGGGGGAATGCCAGTTGTCTTCTTCAGCCTCGTCTTCTTTATGTCCTTTTCCTCTGTGCAAACAGATAAATAGAGAAAAAGGATTTGACTCTTCTGCGCTGCTAAGTCGCTTCAGTCATGTCCGACTCTGTGCAACCCCACAGATGCAGCCCACCAGGTTCCCCTGTCCCTGGGATTCTCCAGGCCAGAACACTGGTGTGGGTTGCCATTTCCTTCTCCAGTGCATGACTCTGCTATGTACCTTGAATTAGTGGAATCAAACAGTATTTCTCTGCACCTAATAGATTCCATGCCTAATGTATTGCCTGGTGTTGAAGAAGACTCTTGAGAGTCCCTTGGACTACAAGCAGATCAAACCAGTCCATCCTAAAGGAAATCAGTCCTGAATATTCATTGGAAGGACTGATGCTGAGGCTGAAATTCCAATACTTTGGGCCCCTGATGCGAAGAAGTAACTCATTAAAAAAGACCCTGAATGCTGGGAAAGATCGAAGGCAGGAGGAGAAGGAGACGACAGAGGATGAGATGGTTGGATGGCATCACCAACTCGATGTGCCTGAGTTTGAGCAAGCTCAGGGAGTTGGTGATGGACAGGGAAGCCTGGCATGCTGCAGTCCATGGGGTCACAAAGAGTCAGACATGACTGAGTGACTGAACTGAGCTGAATGTATTCCCTGGTGGCTCAGATGTTAAAGAATCTGCCTGCAATGTGGGAGACCCAGGTTCAATCCCTGAGTCAGGAAGATCCCCTGGAGTGGGGCATGGCATCCCACTCCAACATTCTTCCCTGGAGAATCCCATGGACATGGGATTCTGGTGGGCTACAGTCCATGGGGGTCACAAAAAGTTGGACACTACTGAGCGACTAGCACTTTCAATGTATACTGGAAGGCATTTTTAAGGACTTGCCTGGTGGCTCAATTGGTAAAGTATCTGCCTGCAATGCAGGAGATCCATGTTTGATCCCTGGATATCCAAGTTCCATCCTTGAGTCAGGAAGATCCCCTGGAAGAGGAAATGGCAACCCACTCCAGTATGCTTGCCTGGAAAATTCCAGGAACAGAGGTTCCTGGTGGGCTAAAGTTCGTAGGGTCCCAAAGAGTTGGACATGATTGAACAACTAACATTTTTCACTTTTTTTAAGGTTAACTTAATATATGTCCTATACACAGATTGAACCTTTTTTTTTTTCTCCCCATGTGCTATATAGTATGTTGTCATTAGTCATCCACTTTATACATAGTAGTGTGTATATGTCAGAAAGTACTTTAGTAAATGCCAGGGGCTGGGGGCTGGGCGGTTGGGAGGCGAAATGGGGAGTTAGTGCATAATGGGTGGGGACAGAGTTTCAGCTTAGGAAAATGAAAAATTCGGGACATGCATGTTGTTGAGAGTTGTTCTATCATGTGAATGTACTTAGTGCCCCCTGAACTACACAGTTAAATATGGTTAAAATAGTGTGTTTTATATTATGTGACTTTTACCACAATAAAAAATTTTAAGAAATGGACAAAAAGACAGGTTGGATAGTGTAATAAACCCTGTGTTTTTTCAGTTAGAATTTTCACATCAAATTCAGCTTGGTGCACTGATGATATTCTCTTAATTGTACATTATTTTTTAAAATGATATGGGTCAAATAGAAGGAAATAGGAATTTCTGTAAATGTGGGCATATTTTTGAGTTCACCTATGAATTATTTGGATGTGCAGTTTTTGTCAATAGGACCATTTTCTGTGTCTTGCTCTTCTCTTTTTCTTTTGGCCTAGCTCAAAGTCGCATATTAGATGTGAATGCCCTCTCTTAGTGCTGTTGCCATGATATTCCCAATCAGTTTTGCAGGAGAAGAAAAGCAAATTGAGGCAGAAGAGTTTCTGCTAGCAAGTGAGGGAAAGTTCTTCATACTTTCTTATTTTATTTTAACTCAAGTTAGTTAATTTTTCAAAAAAGGTTTTAAGAATCAATTATATGTGTCAGTGATTTTCCTTTATTAGTGGATGGTTTTAGCACACGTTCAGATACAGCTGTCTTTTATGCTGGAAGAAGATTCTGAATTTTCCTCAGAGCCATAGTGGAGACATAGTTTATCAGTCAACATCTGGAATATACAGTTTTTAGCCATTACTTTCTTCTTTATTGACTGTGATTGGTACAAACTGTTAATCACAAACTCAGGCAGATGAAAGATATAATTTCATTTCTCTAAAGCTTGCTTCACTACTATTATAACCTGTAATTGAGTTGACCCCTCTATGAAGATAGGGTGTTTGCAGATATAATCGACTTAAGATGATGTCATACTGGATTAGTTGTTGTTGTTTTTCAGTAGCTAAGTTGTGTCTGACTCTTTGCCACCCCATGGACTGCAGTACACCAGGCTCCTCTGTCCTTCACTATCTCCTGGAGTTTGCTCAAATTCATATCCACGGAGTTGGTGACGCTATCTAACCATTTCCTCCTCTGCTGCCCCTTTCTCCTTTTCCCTCCAATCTTTCCCAGCATCAGGGTCTTTTCCAGTGAGTCGGCTCTTCCCATCAGGTGCCAAAGTATTGGAGTTTCAGCTTCAGCATTAGTCCTTCCAATGAATATTCAGGACTGATTTCCTTTAGGATTGACTGGTTTGATCTCCTTGCAGTCAAAAGACTAGGGAAGCTATAATAGGCAGAGTAGAAGATGTGAACACAGAGAAGTAACGTGGATGTTGGGGGAAGGGAAGAGGCTGGAGAGATGCATCTTCAAGTCAAAGAAGGACAAAGCTTGCTGGCCACGATCAGATGCTGGAAGAGCCAAAAAAAGATTCATCCCTGGAGACTTCAGCCCTGCTGACATCTTAATTTCAGAACTTTAGTTTCCAAAACTGTGAGAAAACGTTTCTGTTGTTTTAAGTTAATCAGTTTGTGGCAACATGTTATGGCAGCCATAGGAAACTAATATTCAGCCTCTTTTTAAAGTTGGAATAGCAAAATAAATAAATAAATAAATAACCTTATAAAATGTCAGAAACTCCTTCTCTTTTTCTGGAGTTGTTTTAAGTGGCAGCAAGATGTGGTGTCAAAGTTGGGACCCTCAGATCCTTGCCATCACCAAGCCACACTGGTGTCCCTGAGCCAGCTCCCAATTGGCCTGGTCCCCATCAGTGCTAGCCTCTGGTTGCTGCAGAGACTTTGGTCCCATCTAGTGATCCCTTCTGGTCTGCCACTTTTGCCACTATTTCCAGCCCACTCTCGAGTGACCAGGAATCATGCTATTGTCACCAGGCCATGCTGTGGTTTATGAAGGTGTACTATGCCCCTGTTTCCTCTTGGAGATGTTAACATCTTTCAGGACTTTACTAGGACAATAGATTGCAAACCCCCTTTGTCCTTGAACCCCACAAAGCTATTTGTAAGTTTTATTACTTCTCCAGAACTTGGCCCATGGAATGGCTCAGAGTTTATTACTAATGCAAGTTCTCATTATTGAGGATTATTTTTCTAGGCTACTTCAATTCTTGTTCATTCTTATAGCTTCCTCTGAGATCTTTTGTCCATGTCCATCTTTTTCCCCCCTCTAACAGGCTCAATTAGTGACTCTCAGCTGGAGGTAATTTTCTCCCTAGGGGTCATTTAAAAATGTCTGGACACATTTTTGATTGTCACAACTGGAGTGTCTCAGGGTTGATACTATCATCTGGTGGGTAGAGGCTAAGGATGCTGCTAAATGCACAGAATAGTCCCCAGTCCTTCCCAAATCCTCTTTCATATAAGTAAATTATTTACATTAAAATATAAAATATATAAATGCATAGCATTTATTGGATCTTCTGAATTTGTTAGATAGCCAAACCACCAAATTAGCAGGAAAAAAAAAATCTACTTTGGACCTTGACCTTTTTGATAGACTAGAGGTGTTCAGATGGCTTGCGTGTGTGCTAAGTCGCTTCACTTGTGTTCAACCCTTTGCAACCCTATGGACTGTAGCCTTTCAGGCTCCTCTGTCCATGGGATTCTCCGGGCAGGAATACTAGAGCGTGTTGCCATGCCCTCCTCCAGGGGATCTTCCTGAGCCAGGGATCAGACCTGCATCTTTTAAGTCTCATGACTTAATCAAGTGCATATTTTAGCTAATTCATGCTATTCTCAGAGGAATGTTGGGCTGAGAATGTATGAACATGGATTCCAGTCTAGTTTTTCTTATCAGCTACTTAAGCAGGCAACTTCACACCTCTGGGCCTCAATTTCTCATATGTTAGAGATTTAAACTTGATTATCTCTGAAATTCTTTCCATTGAATTTTTCCCTATGATTTAGGAATAGATTGTGAACAATTAATTTTTACTGATAGATTTTAAAGGTACAAATAAAAATCATCTTGTTTTCATGCTATTTTTGTAAATATGGGGGTTTCTAGTTGTTCAACAAAATTTATTCTCTTCTTTCACATGCCCAGAAATTAGAGTAAAATGATAAGTTTCTATAATGAAGAGGTCCACAAATAATACAGTGACTCTAAAACAACAAGATCAGACCACATTTCCCATATTCCTTTGCATTTGTATATGATTCAATTCTCACTAACAGAAGGTAAAGAAGGATGAGGTGTCTAAACTTGACCCCAGTCCTGAAGTCAGTGGTGGGTACGCCTCTTTCATTCCTTCCCTTTTCCTCCTACTGGAATCCCAGGTCATCCAGCTTCAACCATGCCAGGTAACAGTAGGCCCTGGAGGATGATGAGTGAAAGGGGTCTGGAATCTCAAATGATGGAATGGAACAGAACTGTCCCATCAAAATGCATTGCTGTCCTCAGAGCTGTTTAATGGAAGACAAATGGCTATTAACTGTTAGGCATTTTTATTGGGCTTCCCAGGAAGCTCAGTGGTAAGGAATCTGCCTGTCAGTGCAGGAGACATGGGTTTGATTTCTGGGTTGGAAGATCCCCTGGAGAAGGAAATGGCAGCCTACTCTAGTATTCTTGCCTGGGAAATCCCATGGACAGAGCAGCCTGGTGGCCTAGAGTCTATGCAGTTGCAAAGAGTTGGACATGACTGAGCAACTGAGCATGCAGGTGTTTTTATTATAGCAGCATAGCTCTTAGCCATAATAAGTAGAGGAATTCTCCACATAGTGACTAAAACAGCAAATTTCAAAAATGCTATTATACCCACTATGAGGTGCTAGCATTGACTCTTAATATTTCATTTCTAAAATGTAAGCAAAACATTTTAGAGCAAAGAGAGAATATGACATGATTAGGTCTATCTTATTCATAATCTCTTTATTTTTGTCACCTGGCTCTGTACCATTTTCTCTTGTGAGTACTGTACTAAATAATAATCTTCATAGTCTACTTTGAGTTGATGTTTTTTTGTGTTAAACATGATCTCTGTGGTCAGAGAATTATCATTTTCTCTATCTGCAATTGCACAAGTTTTAGGCTTACTGTATTGTCTTTCCTACCATATAGTTCCTCTTATAGCTCTCTCATTTTCTGGCCTTAATGCATGACTGATGTGTAGGGCATGTGGCTATCGCCCATGTGTCTAGCACAATTGTCTACTATTGCCATTTGGAAAGAATGTCAGGGAAAGTTTTCTTCTTTAGGATGTAGGAAGGTAGAAGCAGAGGTAAAGGGTGGTTTAGATCACCTTGACTTTTATTGGGAAGGCAACAACTTCTTGCCAGTATTCTAAAAAAATCACTACCATCTCACAAATGTTCTCTTTGGCTATTTTCATTATGACTCCTCTGTAAATTATAATATTAGTAATTATTAAGTATTAATTCAAGTGTTATCATAATTTTAACTCTGAACCATTGTCATGTTAAATGAGAATTTAATGTTTAACTATGCATATTAATAGAAACTATTTTGTTGGGATAGATATTCATTGAATTATAAGATCATGTATAAGAGAAAGACTATACATTGAATATTAATTTTATATATGTTCAAATGGGCTTTCCAGGTGGCGCAGTGGTAAAGAATCTGCCTGCTAATGCAGGAGATGCAGGAGATGTGGGTTCCATCCCTGGGTGAAGAAGATCCCCTGGAGTAGGAAATAGCAACCCACTCCAGTATTTTCCAGCAACCCACTGGAAGACAGAGAAGCCTCGTGGGCTACAGTTCATGGGGTCACATAGAGTTTGATGCGACTGAGCATGCATGCATGCGTATGTTCAAATATGGAAAAATAGATTAGTCTTTCTCCCATTGATTTTTTTTTCTGTCTTAAAGGCAAAGTTGATCAGCTTAACTGTGGCCTGAATGAAAATGACAGTGATCCTCTTGTCAATCTTTCTTCCTAGCTTTCTTTAAATGGACTTAGGTACTTGACATAGGATGGCTTGCAATATGACTGCTATTTGAAATGAACATCCTGCTGAGGTTTGTAAGGTGATTTCGGTTAGAATGTTCAGTGACTTTTTAAAAAAATGAACTTTCAGATATAACTTCCCCTAACATCACTTCTTGGCAAATAGGTGGGAAAACAATGGAAACAGTGACAGACTTTATTTTCTTGGGCTCCAAAATCACTACAGATGGTGACTGCAGCCCTGAAATTAAAAGACACTTGCTTCTTGGAAGAAGAGCTATGACTAACCTTGACAGCATGTTTAAAAGCAGAGACATTACCGACAAAGGTCCATCTAGTCAAAGCTATAGTTTTTCCAGTAGTCATGTATGGATGTGAGAGTTGGACTATAAGGAAAGCTGAGTGCTAAAGAACTGATGCTTTTGAACTGTGATGTTGAGAAGACTGTTGAGAGTCCCTTGGACAGCAAGGAGATCAAACCAGTCTATCCTAAAGGAAATCAATCCTAAATATTCATCAGAAAGACTGATGCTGGAGCTGAAGCTCCAGTGCTTTGGCCACCAGATGTGAAGAACTGACTCATTGAAAAAGGCTCTGATGCTGGGAAAGACTGAAGGCAGGAGGAGAATGGGACAACAGAGGATGAGATGGTTGGATGGCATCACCGACTCAATGGATGTGAGTTTGAGCAAGCTCTGGGAGTTGGTGATGGACAGGGAAGCCTGGAGTGCTGCAATCCATGGGATCGCAGAGTCGGATATGACTGAATGACTGAACTGAACTGAATAATTTTAAATTGATTCTTTGGAAAGAAAACTTTGTGCATGTTTTAACTTGCTGTTAGTTCATGCGGGCCTACATAATGATTTTTGTTTTTCAAGTGACACAGTGAGACTAATCCATACTTGCTTGCTGTGACTTCATTTGGATTTGACTGGGAGACCCACCTTTCTTCTGCTGTTCTGAGTAGGCAGCTATGGGTAGTTTCACAGGAAGCAAATCCCCAATAGGGAACTTTTTGGAGTTGTTGCCTTTGTGCTGTGTGCTCTCTGTGTTTTGATACACTGAGCAAGGAATGTTGATGGGACATGAGGCAGAACAGCTTGTTCCTCCACAGCTATTTTGACTTTGCAATGCTGGCAGTAGTAAAAAGAAAAAAAAAATAGTTGAGTGTGTTAACTAAGCAAACACATGGGGCTTGGAAGAAGGCTGGGGAACAGCTAGGCTATTCTTGGTATCAAGAACCCTATTGCCTAGGAACTTTGAATTCCAGTTCATGAATGCATCGTACTTGGAGTTCTGCATTTCTCTAGATGCCCTTTATCTCTGGGGGTGTTAATAAGAACAAATGGTGTGGCTAATGAAGAAAAATTCAAGTTGTGTTCAATAGTCAAATTTCAGTACCAAGAAGATGATGAAGCGACACCTCAAAGGATTCAGAATGTGATTATGGGAACCAAATTTGTTAAAATAAATACCCATGCAACTGTCGGTATTAATAAAAACAAATTATCCTAAAGAAATAGGAAATATTAAAGATAGAGATTGGTTTGATTAGGGGCACTGCTAGGGATTTTAGAAGGACAATGTGGATTATGAGCTTGGTTTCGTGAGTTATCGTCTCTGTTTTTCATAGAAGCTACCGTGTGCCGGCTTTGAGCCAGGGCTTTAAGAGGCATGGCACTCTTCCTTCTGCCTCTCTAAAGCACCTGCAATCTGCCATGAGAAGAACAGGTCATAGGTAGCCACAGCCCTTTTGCTTGGGTCCAAGAATCAGAGATCCAAGGAACCAGCCTGAACGTTGGCCAGGCTGAGCTTAATTGAATTTAATTCACTGCCAGCCTGCAGATTTGTGGAAGAAATAATTTTTTTTTGTTTTAAACTTTAGTGATTATTTGTTATACAGCATTATTGCAGTAAAGCCTAACTAATGCACTTACATTAGAGGTATCTAATTTTATGCTGTTGGTATGTGAGAACCAGAGATGATCTCACATAGATTTTATGTACAGTCTCAGATAGAAACTGCTGTCACAGTTTGGGGTTGCTGCAGTACAGTCAGGTTTTCTGGCTACAACTCAGAGTTTCTGACTCCTCTCATCACTTTAGACTTGAATGGAATCCCACTGTCCTGGGTGTGGCATTTCCCATCTTAAGTGGCCACCTAAAGAGCTGGGTGACACAGTCCAGAAGTGTGATGTGCTAATTCCCATGGAACAAACTTTGATCCATGGGAAATTAAAGATGGGAAGGAGAGAGTAAACATCCCTGCCCTCTTCTTCCTCTTTCCCATGAACAATTCCAACCACACAGCCATGTAGCTCATCTGAAGGAGCCCTGTATGGCTTTTACTGCCCTGGTTTTTACATCCCAAAGAAAGCATCAGCACTTAATCTTGATCCAGGATCTGTCTTCTATAGACCCAAGCTAAGGCATAGACCTTGATCACCAAGGCAAGATTAAAATTATAAAAAATGGTGATGATGATGTCATCCAATACATATTAATGACCATTTACTGTGTATCAAGCAATATGATGACTGTTTTGAATTCATTTCACGTAACACTCATGACAGCTCATAAACTGGGTCACATTGTTACCTCATTTTATAGAGGAGGAAATCAAAGCTTAAAGAGGTTTGATTATTTGGCCAAGATCACTTAGCAAGTAAATGGAGCTAGCATCAAGTCCAGATATTTTAAATGTCATATGAGTTAAACCACTAAGTAGCGCAAATAAAGTGTGAGGTAGATAATGGGTGCCAAACTGCAATGTCTGTGCTCCAGAGCACCCAACAGACTATTGCATATAGTGTACATTTAATATGTATTGGGTTGGCCAAAAAAGTTCATTTGGGTTTTTCTGTAAGATGTTATGGAAAATCCTATTTTTTTTGTTAATAACTTGATCAAACTTTTTGCCAACCTCAAATTTATTGATTTTATAAATAATTTATTAAGTTTTCACTTATTAATAATATTATGGTAAATCTAAATTTATTCTACTAGCATTCATGGATTTTCAATTTAAAAAATTAAACTCTGAGTCATGGTTCATAATAGAACATATTCTGAATCAGAAAATCTTTTAGAATTTTATAGGGCTTTTGAAAAAATTGAGGTATAGTTGCTTTACAATGTTGTGTTAGTTTCTGCTGTACGACGAAGTGCATCAGCTATATGTGCACATAGATCCCCTCCTTCTTGGACCTCCCTACCCCACCCCATCCCACCCATCTAGGTCACCCCAGAGCAACTGAGCTGAGCTCCTGTGCTATACAGTAGGTTCCCACTGTTGTTGTTGTTTAGTCACTCAGTCATGTCTGGTTCTTTGCAACCCCATGGACTGTAGCCTGCCAGGCTCCTCTGTCCATGGGATTTTCCCATTGAGAATACTGGAGTGGAATTCTCCAGGTAAGAATACTGAAGTGGGTTGCCATTCTCTTCTTCCAGGGATTTTCCCAGCCCAGGGATTGAACCTGTGTCTCTTGCATTGTAAGCAGATTCTTTACTGTCTGAGCCACCAGGGAAGCCCATGGAAGGTTCCCACTAGCTAGCTCTTATACACATGGCAGTGCATGTATATCAGTACCAATCTCCCAATTCATGGCAACCCTCTCCCCCAACCATGTCTGTTGGCCTATTCTCCACATTGCATCTGTATTCCTGCCCTGCAAATAGGTTTGTTTGTGCCGTTTATCTAGATTTCACATATATGTATTAATCAATGGTATGTTGTTTGAAAGTAGTAGTTTTTGAACCTGATGAACTTGGAATAAAAGAATATTTATCACAGAAGGAATATTCTTTTTTTTTTTTTAAGTGCTCTTTTTTGCTTCATGGAGAAAGCTCATTGTAGTGGAAAAATAGTGAGCTAAAAATAAGTGGACCTGAATTCTGCCCTTGAGTTTTTCACTGACAATTTCACTTATGATTTGGGGAAAATCAATTTGAGCTTGAGCTTCAGATTTTTCATATGTAAAATGCAAAATTGGTTGAAGGATATTTCTACCCTGGATAACATTTGTGATTTTCCTGAAGTTTCTGGGGAACCAGATGGCATTTGAAGACAGAGTTGTAGGCACCCTTTTAATGACATGTTCTGCCCTTTCCCTCTTCCAAGACTTTTTTTTTTTATCTCTGATTCTCAGTATTTCACTTATTCTTTAGGATTCAGTTCAAATACCTTTGTGTGCACGTGTATGTGTGTGTATGTGAGAAAGAGAAACTTCCCTGGCTTTCTTAGACAGTTTCCTGCTTTTTACTCCTACTTCTCATGCCTACACTATAATTTTTACTCTGTCATAGGTGATCATTTGTATCTTTATCTATCTCTCACTAAATTGTGGACATTTTCAAAACCACAGGCTCAGATGGTTTAGCATCTGCCTGCAATGCAGGAGACCCAGGTTCAGTCCCTCGGTTGGTTAGATCTGATGGAGAAGGGAATGGCAACCTACTCCAGCATCTTTACCTGGAGAATTTCATGGACAGAAGAGCCTGGTGAGCTACAGTTCATGGGGTCACAAAGAGTTGGACATGACTGAGCAGCTAATACTTTCACTTTTCAAAACCACAGCTAAGCTTTTATTGTACTTTAAGAAGGGAATCGGTTGCACTGGTATTACAGAAGCTCCATCTCCAACTTCCCACAACAAATACCTTCTCTACTCATAGACTTTAATTAGGTATAAGCTCTTTGAGAGCAATTTTTGTGATCCCTAAGTCCCACTTTTGTAAAGATATACTAGTTCAAATGTGCAAGGAAACATGTTCAAGGCTGTTTATTATAGCCTGTTTGCAATAATAAGAAACTGTACTTATTTGCAATAAAGAGAAGCTGGAATTATTCATAGTCCTTAGTAGAGGAATAGCTAACTCCTGTTCTCTCTTTGTCTTCCTCTTCTCTACCTTCCTCTACTAGTACTCCTTTCTTCCCTACCACCTGTGCGACAGCCACCACCATCACACGGTATTGATGCCATTACCAGCAACAATTAATTATAAAGACCTTGTTGTACTGAAGAAGAGAGTGGGGAAACAGTATTGTGGATGGCGGTAAAGGGACTTTTAACAAAATGTTTCATACATTAAAAGAACAAGACGTTCTTTTTATGGCTAGCAGTTTTATTTGTTCTATGAAATCTTTACCAAGTCTAAGATTATGAAAATATTGTCCTAGGCTTTCTTCTAGAAGTTTTGTGGTTGTAGCATCTATGTGAGGATCTGTGTTATAGCTCATGTCAATTTTTGTGCATGGAGTGAGGTAGGAGGTGAGGTTTACCCTTTTATTTCTCACATGGATATCTAATCATTCCAGTATAATTTGCAAAAAGAATTTCTTTCCTCAGTGAAATTACGTGCCATTTTTGTTGATAATCAATTGACCATATATGTTGTAGGTATATTTCTGAGCTGTATGTTCTGTCTGTTCATGTTAACTTTAAGTCAGTAGCACACTGCCTTGATACTTTCTGATCGATTTATGTGTTATCTCTTTCTGTTTATTTTGTTTTTCTTTAATTCTGTTCAATAACATTTTCAGGGTTTCAGTGTTTGGGATTCCTACATTTTTGTGTGATTTAGTCCTAAATATTTTGTATTTTTGATGCTATCATAAATGACATTTTAAACATTCAGTTTCTGATTACTTGTTGCTGGTTCTTATATACTGATCTTAAATCCTAAAACTTTCATAAACTCAATTATTAGTAGCTTTTACTCTAGGTTTCACCAAACTTTTACACAGATGATCATATTTTCTGTGAATAGAGACAGTTTTATATGCTATTTATTCTGGTTTATATGCCTTTTATTTCTTTTTCTTACTTTGTTTTACTAGATAGAATCTCAGTACCTAGTTGAATAAAAGAGATAAGAGTGGATATTCTTGTCTTGTTCCAGACTTTCATCTTTAAGTATGATGTTAGCTCTAAGTTTTTCATAGGTGCATAATAGAAGGTTAAGAAAATTCCTTTCAATTTTTACTTTGCTGCTTGATTTTATCATGAAAGGATGGGTTTTGTCAAATGCTTTATGTGTTTATTCTGCAAAGATCTTATTTCATTTGTTTATAGGCTGAATAGCATGGATAGATTTCTCATGTTAAAGCAATGCTACATTCCTGGGATAAATCTAAGTTTGTCATGGTATATCATCTTTTTTAATATTATTGGATTCAGTTTAAACTATAAAACACTGATGAAAGAAATCAAAGAGGACACAAACAGATGGAGAAATGTGCCGTGTTCGTGGATTGGAAGAATCAATATAGTGAAAATGAGTATACTACCCAAAGTAATCTATAGATTCAATGCAATTCCTATCAAGCTACCAGAGGTCTTTTTCAAAGAATTAGAACAAATTTCTCAATTTGTATGGAAATACAAAAAACCTCGTATAGCCAAAGCAATCTTGAGAAAGAAGAATGGAACTGGCGGAATCAACCTACCTGACTTTAGGCTATACTACAAATCCACAGTCATTAAGACAGTATGGTACTGG
>ML660770.1:13037121-13047823 GCA_007570785.1 Antilocapra americana | reverse complement strand
TGTATATTCTTGCCTCCTTTGTCAAAGATAAGGTGTCCATAGATGCGCGGATTTATCTCTGGGCTTTCTATTCTGTACCATTGATCTATATTTCTGTCTTTGTGCCAGTACCATACTGTTTGTTTGTTTTTTAATGCAGGTTTCAGGTATTTTTTTTGAAAAAGTACTTTATGAAGGATCTAGTCCTTTGATTTTCTTTACTTGTAATATCTTTTTCAGGCTTTTGGTCCAGAATTATGCTGACTTCCCAACTCTTCATAAAGAGTTGGGAATTAACCTCTATTTTCTGAGTTTTTATATTTGTACTTTTTTTTTTCCTTGAATATTTAATAGAATTCACCCATCAGGGAAACTTTGCTCAGAGTTTTTTTTTTTTTTGTGGAAAGATTTTGAGTACATATTTAATGTATTTAATAGGTATAGGCCTGTTTAGATATTCAGTTTCTTGCAGTGTAAATTTTGAAGTTCGTGTTTTTGAAGAAATGTGTGCATTTCACTAAATATATAAATTTTATTGACCTAAGTGTTTTTATAATACTCCAGTATCATTCTTTTAAAATGTGGAGCATCTATCCTGATAGTTCTTCTTTAGTTCCTAGTGGTAATAATACATATTTTCTCCTTTTCACTTGATAAGACTTACTAAGCATATATCAATTGAATTAATCTTTTCAAAGAACCAAGTTTGACTTAATCTTTTAGTAGTTTTTTATTATTTTAAACTAGCTTCTCCTTTTCCCCTTTATGAAGCATTCTGCCTCCTACTACTTCTCCACAGATGTAAGCATTTTTTGGTTTCCTTTCTCTTAGAATGGGGCCATACTTACTTACTTTTAATTAATTTAACTTTATGTTTTCAGTTCTCATGATAGGTTAAAAAAAAGCTATGATTTTGTATATTATCTGGCTTTTCCCTTAGTCTTAAGTTTGAGCAGTTGTCTCCATGACTTCTAAATTTCAATCTTTTTGATTAATTAAAATATATTTTTTAAAGCAAGCATTGTATTCAAGTCAGAAGAATGGGTTTTCAGACAGAGTTCTACACATTACTGTCTGTAGCCTTGCATAAACTATTCTCTTGACATGCCCACTTCACAAAGTAAACCTTTAGCTCCACATGAACTAAGACCAGGTCTATATTTGATTGCCATTGCATCCTCAGTGCTGAGCAAACTAACCAGCATGTGTGTGCGTCTGTATTAGTCACTGAGTTGTGTCCAACTCTGTGACCCCCTGAACTGTATGTAGCCTGCCAGGCTCCTCTCTCCGTGACGATTTTCCAGGCAAGAATACTGGAGTGGGTAGCCATTCCCTTTCGCAGGGGATCTTCCCAACCCAGGCATTGAGCATGGGTCTCCTGCATTGCAGGCAGATTCTTTACCATCTGAGCCACCAGGGAAGTCCATGTATGAGGCACTAAATGGATAGTTAGTGAAGTAATGAAAGAAATTTGAAAGAGAAAATTGAATCTGATTTTATAAATCTTAATTATCTCTAAGTTTTAAAATCAGTTGAAGTTTTTTCACTAGTTTAAAGTTTGGGTAGATTTGCAGATGTATTCATGTTTGATAACCATTGAGTTAGAAGGTGGGTAAAAGATTAGTATTTGTGTGTCTATTAAAAAATATGTATAGAAAGCTCCTATGCTCGTAAGTAGGCCTCAATTGAGAAGAAAAGCTGAGGCTACTGGTTCATATTCTGCATTGAAAACATCTCTGGCATGATACAAGATGCTGTCTTAACAGGGTTAAGGGTCACATCGAGGGATAGAGCAACAGGTTGAGTCCTTGGATTTGTACCAGAGCCCCAGGAAAAGGACAGAAACAGTGTGTACTTACTATCTAAAAGTGTAGTGATATTGTGAGGTGGGGAGAAGAGAGCATGATATGCGTGTGTGTGGGTATGAACACAACGTATGTTTGGAGAACCCTCTTTACCAGTCCTTTAAGATAATGGAGAAATCTCTGTCCAGAGTTTAGTTACGCTACTCCATTGTATTGCTGCCTTGGCATTCATTTCTTTTGACCAAGCAACCTGTGGGGGACTTAAACTGATACTTAGTCTCTCACGCAAGGGCATGTCTGGATAACAGCCTGGAAAGTCACAAACAAATGAAGTCTCTGATACAACTTCCCCAACAGCCCTTATAATCAAGTTTCTCATTCCTCCCAAGGTCTTCACTTGGACCTCACTGGTGATCATTTTTCCATTTGCTTTATTTCACATGTTCCACCCAGTAATCCTAGGAGGTGGATACTCTGATTTTTCCAATTTGAAGATGAGGAAACTGAGGCACCAGAGGTTAAGAAACCTGCCCAAGATCACACAGCTAATAAATGACAGAGTTGATGTTTTAATCTAGTAAAGACTGGCTCCAGAACCTGGTGCCCAAACACTGTTCTAGGCTACTAACAAATGCTGGCTCAACTAACATCTGTGAGAAGAGCTTCAGAGAGAATGAAAGGATCAGGTGGGTTTTGAACTCACTATGAAGGGTCTTGGAAGGCTTGCATGATGAAGTGATGAGGAGGGCTAAAAAGACATTGTCATGGGAAGGTGTGTATATGTGTGTGTGCATGTGTGAAGGGGGGCTCGCTGTGTGAGAAGCTGAAGAAGCGTTCCTGGCCAAGGGAGAAGCTCATTTATAGGGCTTGTTGAGAAGCATCTCTGTAAGCATCTTCAAAGTCAGTGGCAACTTGTTATTTTTTAAAATGAAAATTCACTTCGTGTACAACTTTCAGATTCTATTTTGTTACATGATGCAAGATGATGCTGGGTTTGTATGTGCCTTGAAGCCGGTTGTTGAGCACGTACCTCTTCTGCTTCCTGCTTTTTAGGCAGTGAATCGTAAAGAAGAAAAGGCTTGGGAATCCTGGAAAGTGAAGTTCACATATCAGCTTCATTCAGTTCAGTTCAGTCGCTCAGTCAGGTCTGACTCTGTGATCCCATGGATTTCAGCACATCAGGCTTCCCTGTCCATCACCAACTCCTGGGGCTTACTCAAACTCATGTCCATTGAGTCGGTGATGTCATCCAACCATCTCATCCTCTGTCATCCCCTCCTCCTCCTGCCTTCAATCTTTCCCAGCATCAGGGTCTTTTACAATGAGTCAGTTCTTCACATCAGGTGGCCAAAGTATTGGAGTTTGAGCTTTAGCATCAGTCCTTCCAATGAACAGTCAGGACTGATTTCCCCTAGGATGGACTGGTTTGATCTCCTTGCAGTCCAAGGGACTCTCAAAAATTTTCTCCAACACCACAGTTCAAAAGCATCAATTCTTTGTTGCTCAGTTTTCTTTATAGTCCAACTCTCACAGCCATACATGACTACTGGAAAAACCATAGCTTTGACTAGATGGACCTTTGTTGGTGAAGTAATGTCTCTGCTTTTTAATATGCTGTTTAGGTTGGTAGTTTGATAACTTTTCTTCCAAGGAGCAAGCACCTTTTAATAGTCAGCTACATAGTCATGGTCATTTCTTAATTATTTGGGATTGTGGTCTCTCTCTCTCTCTTTTTTTAAATCATTAATGAAAAGTGTACTGAAAATGCATATCTGAAGGCTTTCATTGCTTGCAGCTGTTAGGTAACCATCACCTCCTACCCTCTCCCCACTACTTAGAAAATCAGATTAGTTCTGGACCCTAGCATTTAGCCAATGCGTCTTTAAAGAGGAAACTGTAGTTTAAGCAAAGGCAAAGGGAGTTTGGATGGCTGTGGATTCAAGTACTACAAAGACAGGGTAGAGGAATGTAAGAAAAGGAAGGAAGAGGAGACTGAAGCCCTGCCACTCCTTCTCTGCTCAACTTATTCTGTTCTAATATGTAGAAAAAAGATATTAACTAGGAAGCAACTAGAAATTAGATTTTTAACAAACTCTTAGTGATCTCTCATCAAGTGACAAATATGGTGCTTAGTGTTCCTAATGAGTTGCACTAAAATTATTTTTATATTTTTGGACATCTGTGGAGTGGTAAGTGCATTCCTAAATATTAGAAATAATTACAAGGAAATATATTTATATAAATCCATTTGGTAATAGGTTCTGAAGAGCTCTGTTTTAATCAGGGTTTTGGTTTATACATGACTGATTTGTCTCTCCCTTTATCCTTCTTGATCAAGACCTGATGGTGTCTGAAATTGAATGGACATACCAGATCGCTTTGAACTTTTGTTTTCTTGATTGATGAAAAATGAAGCCAATGCCTCTGTCACTCAGGATGTTTGTAAGGATGCCATAGATAATATGCAGAAAAGTGACTTGTGTGAGGTTTAGTACAGGGTGGATACCAAAATCATTTAAAATACCAACTTCCCTTCCTTTCTTCATTTTACCCTCCCTTTCTCCCTTCCTTCCTTCCTTCTGGCCTGCCTGCCTTTTTTCTTGCCTTCCTCCCTTCATCTCCTCCTGGCAATGGAGCAGAAAGTATAGAGGCCATATCTCAGGTTTGACACTCAGAGACTGCTGAGCTTGACTTAATCTTTCTACTCCTTAGTTTTCTCATTGGTAAAATGAAAGAATTTGTTAAATAGATCCCTTAGGTGTCCTACAAGTTATCAAAATCTGTAATCCATCATTTTGATTCTTGAGTTATGCCTGAAAATGTTTGAGTGTAATTTTAGTCACAAAGTTGTTCCAGTGTTTGCCTGCCCAGGAGAAGGTTGTGATCCTAGCTTTCCACTCCTGTGAAGCTGGGAGAAATTTCCACAAAAGCAGTTTGAGTAAATTTATAGGCTCCCAGCTGAGTTCACAAAATCCAGGCAGCTGAATGGATGAGTTTCCATTAGCACAGTGATGTTTGATTATGCAGCTGCAGCACTGAGGTGAAGAGACTGAACTGGTATTTATGAGGTAAAACTATGATTTGAACTTTAAAATAAGTTCTCTTGGAGGATTTAGATCATGCTTTTTCATTTCCTTAGAGATCAGCCACATAATGCCCTTCCTCCCCCAAGATGTCCATTTTATTTTTTTTTTAATGCCTAGAACCTGTGAGTATGTCAAATTTACATGACAAGAGGGATTTTGTGTGTGAGTAAGTTAAGAATTTTGAGATGAGGAGATTATCTTGGATTATCTAGTGACCCTAATGTAACCATAAATGTCACTTTAAGAAGGAACCAGAAGAGTCAGAGGAAGGAAATAATAATGTAATGATACAAGCAGAGAGAGAGGAGGGTTTGAAGATGCTACACTCTTTTTGAAGATGGAAGGTGGGTCCACAAGCCAGTGAATGTAGGCAGCTTCTAGAAGCTGGACAGGTAAGGAAATGGACTCCCTCCTAGAACCTCCAGAAAGATACAGCTCTATCAACACCTTGATTTTAGCCTGTAAGACCAATTGGAACGAAGGCTACAGAATGAACTTCTGAATGAATAAAGTCTTCTATAGAATGGCAAGATAATAAGTTTCTATTGTTTCAAGCCACTATGTTTGTAATTTGGTAAGAGAGTAATAGGAAACTAATCTACCACAACTACCAAGACAAAAACTCTACATGTTAAGTCATTTATTCTTCCTCCCAAATAAGTCTGGATGAATAACTCTAAGGATGGGAGCATAATTTTACTCACTACAGCTTAGTGGGCTTCCCTGGTGGCTCCTACGGTAAAGAATCTGCCTGCAAAGCAGGAATCCTGGGTTCAATCAGTAGTTGGAGGAAAGCCTTGATGAAAGGAGGTGACTTGGACCTTCCAACACTTTGATGTATGAAAGCTTTGAAATTTCCATTCACTGTGGGATCCTAGGTAAAGCAGAAAGCTTCACTCAAGGGAGTTACTGATTCAGTGAGATGGAAATTGGTTGGAATGAATCTGTCTCCTTTTGGGAATCTTCATGAGTTATCAATTTCAACTCTATTTCCTCTTCCTGTTTCAGGAATATGATCAAGCTTGCTCCAGAAAGGCTACTGAGTATTGAATAAGGTGACATTGAGACATTTACTGTTCTACTGAATTATTCCTTATCCCCTTCCCCAAACCTAGCTTTTCTATAAAGTTTAATATGATTTCTCACCCTTGGTAAAGGTAGGTGGCTATTAGCAAAAGGGAGCCTCTTAGATGGAACAGTAGAGAGGGGTCAGGAACAAAAAGGTAGCCACTGGGTATTTCTCAATGAGGTTTTTCCTCTCTAGGTTTCAGTCCAGGTAGATCAGGTTCTAGGGAGTCAACTCTAAGGCGGAGATTTGTGTGCAGCAAAATTTTTAAGAGTCTAATAGGAACAACACTTGTTTGAGAAGCAGGATTGGGCAGAAAGAGAGTTGAACTGTGATACAGTTTCAACAGAGCCCTCAGCTGATGCCTCAGGAAACTCTGAAGCTTGACAAACCCTTTAGAGAGGTCCCAAATTGAGGGGAGGGGTGTTGTGTTAGTCGCCCGGTTGTGTCTGACTCTTTGTGACCCCATGGACTGTAGCCCACTAGGCTTCTCTGTCCACGGGATTCTCCAGGCAAGAATATTGGAGTGGGTGGCCCTGCCCTCCTCCAGGGTATCTTCCCAGCCCAGGGACTGAACCTGAGTCTCCCACATTGCAAGCAGATTCTTTACCATCTGAACCACCAGGAATGAGGAGACTGGGCCTTGGTACTCCCATATTGACCAGTTGCTGGATATGTGGCTGTCCCAGGGAAGTTTGCTTGATTTGGGGTAATGCAGCTCCCTTTTTCTGAGGGCAGTATCCACAGCCAGCACACCCAGGGAGCAGGGGAAATGGGTGCTTCAGTCCTGAAGCAAGGGGCTGGGTGGTACACCAGAGCTGTCCTTTATCAGTGAGTGAATGTAGAGACAGCGAAAGCAGAGGACTGAGATCAGTGCCAAATCGAGCACTGAGTTGGATTCTGGAAAAATGATTTATATGTTTCTATGTGCATGCGTGCTTAGTCGCTTCAGTCATGTCTGACTCTTTCTGACTCTTTGTGACGCTATGAACTGCAGGTTTCTCTGCCCGTGGGGATTCTCCAGGCAAGAATACTGGGGTGGGCTGCCAAACCCTCCTCTAGGAGATCTTCCTGACCCAGGGATTGAACCCTTGTCTCTTATGTCTCCTGCATTGGTGGGCAGGTTCTTTACCACTAGTGCAACCTGGGACGCCCATAGTTTCTATGCCATTGGCTTAATGAAAGTTGCTTACTTAGTTTCACTTTCCAGTAATAACTCTTTTCATTGCTTCTGCATCTTCATGAGGGTGGAAAATAGAGAACTGAGATAATGGAAAGCCAAAGATAAACCTGATGTTAAATCTCAAATTTCAAACTTGTTGAAAAAAAAAGTATCCATGTGCCTTGTCACATTTACCTACTTTGAATATTTGCATCTTTGCCTTCCTTTGTCTATCCTGAAGGAAATAGCATTAAGCAAAAAAATAATTGTACAAAGTTGGATAGCAGAAAGAAAATCAGTGCAATTAAAGGACCTGGATTCAGTGTGACATGTTTATGGAACTCCTACTAAGTCCAGACCAGATACATCTTCATGAAATATGCATTTTAGGTATTAGAAAATCCATGGATAAGACCTCCTTTTAAGTACAAGCAGGCAGCTGGGTTGGACTGATGGCACAATAATAAAGTCAGAGGTTTCTCTGGAAATTAATTTTATGCAAGTTATTCTTAGTTTGTTGCTGTCAAGTTGATGAAAAATCCATTTTCTTCTATAACTTAAGTAACATTGTGAGAACTGTTGAAGGTAGAACTAGCTTAATTACACAAAGTTTCCAGCATTTCTAAATGTTTTTTTTAGCCCTTGTCACTTTGGTTGTTAGCTTTTTGTCTTTTTCTCATCTCACTTCTATATTTTTCAAATATCAACTCCCTCTCCTATATCTTTATTATTAATTCATTCAACTTCTGTTACAAAGAGATCAAACATTTATTCCTTTGTGAACATTTACTTCCCGACAAGCTTAGAAATAGTTGACTGACAGCAAGAGCTACCCCCATGGAGCCTGTGTAAACATGAGTTTATGGGCTGGTATGCAGGCACCTTTGGTGATTTACTTTCTGGTTATTGGAATTTATTTATTTTTTGATGGACTGGTAAATTATGAGGCTGTGGACCTTGCCAGGTTTCCAGGTATCAACTCAAAATGCGTTGCTGGAAAAACTGGTTGGCATTGAAACACAGAGAATGACCAATGATGCATCATATATTTTTAATAGATATAATGTTTTAATAAACATTCTCCTCCTAAAGCAATGGATTTTAAAATAGGCTTTTGCCTTGAGCCATGTAGCCACCCAGCTGTGAGTTTTATAAGGCAACAATCTCCACATCATTAGATGTTATGACTAATATTCCAGCAACTGAAATAATAGCTATTTACATGCGCATAAAAAGTTAAAATGACATTTAAGGTGCACCTACACTTAGAAAAGTGAGGTTGTAAAAGTTATACCACAAGTTCCTCATTCATTTTTCCTATATTGACTTGTCCTGTAAAGATCCCTTGCAAACCAAAAGGCAGCTTACAAAACTTATTCCATACTGATCCTTGGGACCTCTTCAACCTTGAGAGCAAGGTGGGCTTGCCTTCTACCTCCGCACCCACAGCCCTTTAGAGTTCAGGCTTCCTGAAGGTATCTGCTAATTTCATTGGCTCACGGGTGTATGGTCTTTTCCAACCTTTGCCTTCTATGTTTGCAAGTTACTATTTTGTTCTTTTACTGGTTTCTATATGGAATCTGCTCACATTAAACATTTGGTGAAGTTTTTGTGGGCTTCTTTGGTGGTTTAGGTGGTTAAGAATCTGCCAGCAGTGCAGGAGACCTGGGTTCAGCCCCTAGGTCAGCAAGATTCCCTGGAGAAGGGAATGGCTACCCACTTCAGTATTCTTGTCTAGAGAATTCTATGGATAGGGGAGCCTGGCAGGCTATAGTCCATGGGGTTGCAAAGAGTCAGATATGACCGAGTGACTAACACACTTGTGGGTTTTACTAAGAATCTGGAAGACTAAGTCACTTGTGCACCTTATAGCCTTCTCCCATTTCTCTGGCTCTACTTGCTTCCCTTCTAGCGTGGTGTCCCCTGTCACTGAAACAAACACATTTCTTTCCTTGTCTTTTTCAGAGCACAGCTTGGCCCCCTAAGGACTCATCTCCTATTCCAAGTACTTTTCAAGATGTTTTTTTTTTTTTCCCTCAGACAAAAAGTCTGGTGCCAATTTAAGTGAAAAGTTATTTTTTCCTTCTCACTGAAGACTTATATTTTCTTTCTTTTTTTTTTTGTTATCTTAAAAGATACAAAGTTTTATTGAACAAACCTGGAATCAATGGTATCATTCCATAAATTAGACAGCAGTAAAATCTTCCCAGGGTGTGTGTGTGTGTGTGTGTGTGTGTGTATACACACACACACATATATATATACACACAAATCACAGTGATTTTCATTGTGCAAGAAATGGAGAAGTATAGAAACAGGCTTGTTTTTTTTTCTTTCTCTTTTAATCCACATGAGAAGCTGAGAAGATCGGGGTGGGGCTCCCAGCCACACCAGCCCTGGAGGCTTCATCCCTGGAGAAAGAAGGAAACTCCAACCGCCCTGCAGAGCTGCACAAAGCGTCTCGGGGAACCAGGAAAGGCGGCCAGTGAGCAGAAACACTTCTGATTCCAGTTGCAAAAAAACACACGTGTCATGAGTTTTACTTAAATCACACATGAGGTCGGTCCACCATGGAAGAGCAGAGAGAATATCAACAGAAAAATGTCTCCAGACACAATAACTTAGAGGGAACAGTTACAGGATATTTCCTTTCGGTTATCAAGGATTCCGTGTGGGGGTGACCACACAGGGTCAGCAGGAGCAAGCTCGGTATGAAAACATGACGTGCGGTGGAAGCATCGCCCACCGCTCGACCTCCGCCAAGACACAGACACACACAGACGCAAATATATTATTTAAGACAACTGTACCCGGGCTTTTCTCTTTGTTCTTGGGTGAGTCAGCAACGCCCACTCAAGTTGAACTGCTTAGTCGGAAACAGATAAGAGTTTACAGTATACACAATGCTTCAGCAGGTATAGAACACACGCCAGGCAGATGGACCACTGGAAAAAAAAAAGACCACCACAGTCACCTCATTTCAAACCTCAACTGGGAGCGATCAAAGACTTGCACGATGCTGTCAATTTTGTGATGCAAAATCAAAGGGCTGGGGACAAAAAAAAAAAAAGAAAAAAAAATTCCAAACTTTCCTGCGCCTGAAGCTATCGCGAAGATTGTGCTGTTACGATGGGACTGAGTGCGGTCTGCAGGGTTCACCCGATCTGGTTCCTGGGGTTTTGTTTCTTTTTCCCTTTAGGATTTTTTTTTTTTTTATTGTTTTTGTCATACAATGACATGATATCACCATGGGTTTACATATGCTTCCCCTCCAGAACCCCCCTCCCTCCTCCCTCCCCGCCGGGAAATCTCGCTGCACCAGCCCCGAGCATCAATCCTGGGCTGGCGATTGATTAGACATATGATAATTAACATGTTTCAATGCCCTTCTCCCATATCATCCCACCCTTACCCTCATGCACAAAGTCCACGAGTCTATTCTATACATCTGCGTTCCTTTTGCTGTCTCGCATATTGGGTTCTCCTTACCGTCTTTCTAAATTCCATATATACACAAGCAACTCCTGCAGCTCCATTCTAGAAAAATAAACAACCCAATTAAAAAGTGGGCCAAAGAACTTAACAGACATTTCTCCAAAGAAGA
>ML660770.1:12905046-13036721 GCA_007570785.1 Antilocapra americana | reverse complement strand
TGGTGGGAATGCAAACTAGTACAGCCACTATGGAAAACAGTGTGGAGGTTCCTTAAAAAGCTGCAAATAGACCTGCCATATGACCCAGCAATCCCACTGCCGGGCATATACACCGAGGAAACCAGAATTGAAAGAGCCACGTGTACCCCAATGTTCATCGCTGCATTGTTTACAATAGCCAGGACATGGAAGCAACCTAGATGCCCATCAACTGATGAATGGATAAGAAAGCTGTGGTACATATACACAATGGAATATTACTCAGCATTAAAAAAAAATTCATTTGAAGCAATTCTACCCTTTAGGATATTTTGACAAATCGACAGCAGAAATCATGGTTGTTGTTTGTTTGTTTGTTTTTTCACGAAAAAAAAAAGACTTATATTTTCTATTCCTGCTAAGAATTTTGCTCACAGGCATCCACCAGTTATAATGGAGGGAAATTTCTCCTGAACTTTCCTCTGGTGGTCCCTCTTCTGGGCAAGTGAAGAAAGGAAGGCAGGTGGGAAGGAAGAATAGCACTAGCAGGAAGTTTTGGATGGACAGCTGTTAGAAGGGGAAATGCTGGTATTTTGGTTTCCTCTCTCTAGTGCTGCATGAGCATGTCCAATCAAGAGAAGTGATTTGTCTTTGGTCAGTCTTACCAGCTCAACCTTGGAAACATGCAATCCAATCTCATCTTTTTTATTTTTTCTTTGTTTTAAAATTTGTAAATCTCTATCATCCAAATGACAACCAGGTGGTTTCATTCCATCTATCTCCCTTGCTACTTTGGCCCATCACATAGAAACTTTGGCTTTTTGGAAATACAGAGCAGAGTGATTTTTCCTATACCTACCGTTTTCTCCTCACATCTTGCTATAGTGTGAATATTTGTGTCCCTGCCGAATTCACATGTAAAAATCCTCATGTCCAGGATGATTGGGAACTAATTAGGTCATGAGAGCAGAGCCTTCATAAATGACATTAATGCCCTTATAAAGGAAGCCCAAGAGAGCATCCTTACCCCTTTTCCATATGATGACTTAGTGAGAAGTCTGTGACCTGAAAGAAGACCCTCACCAGATCATGCTGGTACTCTGATTTTGGACTTCCAGCCTCCAGAATTGTGAGAAATAAATTTCTGTTTGTGGTATTTTGTTATAGCAGCCCAAATGGACTAAGACACATCTAAGTGATTTAGGTTATTAGAATAATAAACTGAGCATATTTGGCTCTGCTATTTCCTCTAAATGAAATACTCAAACATAACATGAATATCTTCTTAGATTATAATATCAAGGGTAATTTATTTCCTAAAGTTAATCTAGTTTTGGTTATATAATGTCAAAGACTGTACTTGTTATGAGGGAACTAAATTTTATTTAACAGTCAAGTTTTAAAAATGATAACTTAGGCTTCAGTGGGTCTTCCCATGATAATTTGTTTTCAGTGTTTTTCAATGATGCTACTCAATGGTAAAAAGCTAATATCATTTCCTCTGAGATCAGGAACAAGATAAGTATTCCCATTCTCACCACTTATATTCAACATAGTTTTGGCAATCCTAGCCACAGCAATCAGAGAAGAAACAGTAAAACTGTTACTGTTTGCAGATGACATAGTACTATACATAGAAAATCCTAAAGATGCTATCAGAAAACCACTAGAATTCATCAATGAATTTGGTTAAGTTGCAGGATACAAAATTAATACACAGAAATCTCCTGCATTCCTATACACTAAAAGATATTAAGGATACAGTTTCATTTGTCATAACAACAAAAAGAATAAAACACCTAGTAATAAACCTACTAAGAAGGCAAAAGACTTGTACTCAGAAAACTATAAGACACCAATGAAAGAAATCAAAGGTGACACAAAAAGATGGAGAGATATACCATGTTCTTGGATTGGAAGAATCAACATCATGAAAATGACTATACTACTGTAGTCTACAGATTCAGTGCAATCGCTATCAAATTACCAAGGGCAGTTTTCACAGAATAAGAACAAAACGTTTACACCTTGCATGGAAACACAAAAGACCCTGAATAGTGAAAGCAATCTTAAGAAAGAAGAACGGAGCTGATGGAATCGGGCTTCTTGACTTCTCACTATACCACAAAGCGCAGTAATTAAAACAGTATGGTGCTGGCACAAAAACAGAAATATAGATCAATGCAGTGAGATAGCAAGTCCAGAGATAAACCCACACATCTATGGCCACATAATCTATAAAAATATAGGCAAGAATATCCAATAGAGAAAAAATAATTTAGTGCTGCTACTGGACAAGTATGTGCAAAAAAAATGAAATTAGAACAATTCGTAGTCCCATACACAAAAATAAGAGTAATGAAAATAAAAACAAAAATAAGCAAATGGGACCTAATTAAACTTAAAAACTTTTGCATAGCAGAGGAAACCATAAATAAAACAAAAGACAGCATTCAGAATGGGAGAAAATATTTTCAAATGAAGCAATTGGCAAGGGATTAATTTCTAAAATATACAAATAGTTCATGCAGCTCAATATCAAACAAACAACCCTATCAAAAAATGGGCAGAAGACCTAAATAGACATTTCTCCAAGGAAGACCTACAGATGGTCAACAAACACATGAAGAGATGCTCCACATGACTAAGTATTAAAGAAATGCAAATCAAAACTACAGTGAAGTATCATCTCACACTGGTCAGAATGGCCATCATCAAAAATTCTACAAATAATAAATGCTGGAGAGGATATGGAGAAAAGGGAACCCTCCTGCTCTGTTGTGGATGTAAATTAGTGAAGCCACTATGTAGAACAGTATGGATGTTCCTTAAAAAAACTAAAAGTAGAGCTACTGTATGACCCAGCAATCCTACTTCTAGGTATGTATCAAGGGAAAACCATGCTTTCCTAGTGGCTCAAATGGTAAAGAATCTGCCTGCAATTCAGGAGATCCAGGTTTGATCCCTGGGTTGGGACTATCCCCTGGAGAAGGCCATGGCAACCCATTCCAGTATTCTTGCCTGGAAAATCCCATGGAAAGAGGAATCTGGCAGGCTACAGGCCACAGGGTTGCACAGAGTCGGACATGACTTAGCACACAAAGCACATGCACCCAGAAGTTCATTGCACCACAGTAGCCAAGACATGGAAGCAACCCACATGTCCATTGACAGGTGAATGGATAAAGATGTGATATATATCTATAATATATATAATACAATGGAATATTACTCAGCCATAAAAAAGTGCCATTTGCAGAGACATGGCTGGACCTAGAGTCTGTCATACAGAGTGAAGTAAGTCAGAAAGAGAAAAAAAAATCATATAATACTGCATGTATGTGGAATCTAGATAAATAGTATAGATGAACTTATTTGAAAAGCAGAAATAAGATTCACAGTTGTAGAGAACACACTTAGGGTTACCAAAGGAGGAAGGAGGGGTGGGATAAATTGGGAGATCAGGACTGACATATACTCACTGCTATTTATAAAATAGATAACTAATAAGAACACATTGTATAGCTCTGTGAACTCTACTCACTGCTCTGTGATGACCTACATGCAGAGGAAATCGAATGATTCACTTTTCTCTACAGCAAGAAACTAACACAACATTGTAAAGCAACTATACTCCAATAAAAATTAATAACAAATAAAAATAAAAGATGCTGCTATGTTTCCCATCCCTGGATAATGTGGAATAAGTGTCTGACTATCTCAAGATTCTTGAAAGTGTTTATTTACCTTAAACTATAATTTTGGGTGTTTGCAGGATCACTTTGTTTTTGGGGTGCTTTTATATGGAATGAATCTGACTGGATTGTTTTCCATCTTTTTTCCTACATTCTAACTTGAAACTAAATACAGCATTCCTTTAAGTGGTCCACTCCTACCCTCCATGATACATGTAAATTTCTCAAGGGAATGAGCCTGAGTCTCCTTTTTGCCCTTTCCCTCTTGTAGCCTGGCCCATAATAGGTGGTCAGTTCTCTCTGTAGAGTGAGGTCTTCCTCTCAATTTGTTAAGAGAATGTTAACTTCTGAAACTTTTTCATGTGGTTTGGTTAGTACAGAAGAAAATATGGCTTGGTTTCCAAATCTCCATGCTCATATACCAAAACCATCTTCAATCAGGCATCCCAGAATGTTTGACTACATTTGCTTAATTGGGCTTCTCAGGTGGCTAAAAAGAAAAAAAAATCTGCCTACCAAGCAGGAGATATGAGCTTGCTATCTGGGTCAGGAAGATTCCCTGGGGAAAGAAATGGTAGCCCACTCCAGTATTCTTGCCTGGGAAATCCCATGGTAAGTTGCAGTCTGTGGGATCACAAAGAGTCGGACACGACTTAGTGACTAAATTGCAAAAACAACTTAATTAAAACAGTGAATATCACTGCACACATCCCTTCCTTCCTCAGTCATTTAAAACTGCTGAGACGTTTTATAAAGAGTGGGGAAAAAGCTATAGTTTTTTTTTTTTTAACTGATATTCACGAAGCAGCATGAAAAAGTTGCTTGAAGAGAAAACAAGAAAGTGGGCACTGGGTACCAAGAAAATGGAGCTGCCTTGTTGTCAGGTGATAACCCTCCTGGGATATTCTGGTTGCTTCAAAAATGAAGAGAAGTATTTCTTGTGATTTGATTGCCTCTCTCATCTTATCTGTAGGAATCCCAGGTTTCACAATAGAATCATCCTGGCATATACTTTTTTTTTTTCACTGTTTTGATACTGAAAAAGGAATACTGCATTGCCTATCACAATATTTGCACAGCCTGCCCACGGCTGTAGCTGAGTCTTGAAAGACTTTTCGGGTTATGACATTCCCCTAAATGTGCTGAGCTTTCTTTAACCTTTCATAAAACATTGTGATCTTTATGGACTGTATCATATTGTGCAGTAATGTGCTTTATTGTCCACAGAATAAGCTTTTCTTAAAGATAATTGGAAAGCTGGAAATGGCTGCTATCGGCTGATTTTTTAAAAATACATTATTTCTGAAATGGGGCTGGTGTAATAATGACCCTATCTGTTCAAGATTTAAGATTTGTCTTGGCAGAGAAAATTGATCCATTTCACCTTTGTCTAATGGAAATTTTTATCTAGGATTATCTGTTTATGTAAATGAATGTTCCTCTGAAAAGGGAACTTGAGGGGCTGTAAATCTTGGTGACACTTCAGTTTCATAGGGGAGAAATTGGAAAGGATTCTAGTATTTATCTGCCTGAAATTGGTTATAAAAACAAAATTATCTTCATGTACCTGCAGCATCTGATGTTTCCTGGAATTTCATTATATTTTTGAATAATTCAGTGCAATAGTAAGAATGGTGTTTCTATAATACCTTGTTCAGAAGTTGTTTTGACTGTTTCTATTTTCCAATTGGTTTTTGATGCTGACATTATAAAGGAAGTGAAGCCTTTTGCTTCCCCACTCTTTTAGGGATGATATTTTTTTCTGCATAATCTTAATAGTCTTCAGCTGTTGTAGGCTTGTTATCTGAGGTTGTGTGAAATGTGTTAGCACAACAGCCATCATTTCTCTTTTTAAAAAACTATGGCTTAGGTGAATTCTGATCTGTTGACTGATTTCTAAGATATCAGAATTGCTCCCAACAAAATAAACTGGTTCTAAACAAAATTGCTCTAAACAAAATATTATGGTTCTTTAAAGTGATTTTTGGACCAAACTTACTCTATCTATTGTACTTGGAAGTTGTAAGGTGATAACTTTGAAAAACCATCATGTCATAGCAAATTCTTTTTCGTCCCACTGAGGGAAAATCAGAGAGAGAGATCAGCTCATTTAAGTGTCAGCTCATCAGAAAGTGAAAGTCACTAAGTCACGTCTGACTCTTTGAGACCCCATGGACTATACAGTCCATCTAATTCTCCAGGGCAGAATACTGGAGTGGGTAGCCCTTCCCTTCTCCAGGGGATCTTCCCAACCCAGGATCAAACCCAGGTCTCCTGCACTGCAGGCAGATTCTTTACCAGCTGAGCCACCAGGGAAGCCCAGTTTACCAGAGCACAGGTTAATAGTGTGGTTCACAGGCTTAGTTGCTCCATGACATTTGGAATCCTCCCAGACCAGGGATTGAACCCATGTCTCTTACATTGGCAGGAGGATTATTTACCACTGAGCCACCAGGGAATCCCTGCATTGACTTTTCTAAAGAAATGAATTATTTCTCTATAGAGACTATTATTGTCTGGTAGGTATCAGGATTATGCTAATTTATGTTCCTCTTGTATTTGCTACGAAGTCTTTCCTCTTTAGAAAATATTAGAGTTATTTTACCAGGATATTTTTGGGGGTAATGGCTTTACTGATATATAATTCACATACTATATAGTTTACCCAGTTCAATTGTACAATTCAATGATTATTTTCAGAGTTCTGCAGCTATCACTGTAATCAAATTTAGGACATTTTCATAGTTACTTCACCAGAATTTGAAAAAGAAGAATATATTGGCAACATGTTGCATTCTGAAGATGACATGAATGTAATTATTTAGCTATGTGTCCTAGGGCTGAAAATTAGTAAGATATTTTATTTTTTCAGTATGAGTCCATTTATAACAAAGGATAGAAAGGCTAAGTTGGTAAAGAATCCGCCTGCTGTGCAGGAGACCCAGGTTCAATCCCTGGGTGGGAAAGATCTCCTGAAGAAGGAAATAGCAACCTGCCCCAGTATTCTTGCCTGGAAAATCCCATGGACAGAGGAGCCTGGTGGGCTACAGTCCATGGAGCCGCAAAGAGTCAGACATGACTGAAGCAACTAAACCACCACCAGAAATGCAGCAACCGGGAGTAGTGTTTGCTGCTGGGAATATTATAACAAGTCATATTTTGACGTCCATATTGATGTTAATAATCATTGCAGCTGCCTTTTTGTTTTAAGTGCACATGAGCAGCAAAGGGTACAAAACCTACCTCTCCTTTTTAGGAAATTGAAGGGAAATCTAGCAGTATGGGATAGAAAACAGAGCCCTAGCTGGGAATCACAGGTCTGGGTGACTAAAGAATTGTGTAGCTGTGAAAAGGGCATTGCAGTTTTCTAAATCCCAGTTTCCTCAGTTTTAAGACAAAATGCAGCTGTTCTGGGAGAAGTCAGGACGAGAGTTACTGGGTGTGGAAGTGTCGGGAGACACTTGAGTTGTTGTGGAGCTTCTGGGGTGCTGCCAGTGGTCTCTTACTTGACTGAGGCATGATTTACACAGTTTTGTTTCCTTTGGGAAAATTCCTCAGGCTGAATGATGGCCCAATGATCTGGGTACTTTCTTGTTTGTATTTGTAGCTCAGTTAAAAGGTTCTCTCAAATGCCTGCTATTTTAAGAGATCATTGGGAGAAGTGTATTTGAAAACATTTAAAAAATGGTAATGTGCATTCCCATTTTAGATAGAAGTCTTTGGAAAAATGTGCGGCTTTTTTTTTTTGGTATGGATGACATGTATTGCTTTCCATATACCTCTAAACCTGATATTTTATTTATTTATTTTTACCATTATGAAAGCCCAATAAGTTTACATTCTAATCAACTTTATCTTAGTTAGAGGATTGGTTAAGAAAAAAGGCCTGCAGGTACTATCCTTTGCAGAACTAGTGATATTATCACAATCATGATACTCTTTAATATTTCCTTTGACCTGGAAGATGCCCTGAACCCTCAGTCGTTCATTCCGGCATTCACTCATCAACTTTTAAGGACACAGAAAGCAAACTAACTGCACCTGTACTGACTTGCCAGTACTCACTGTATTTCCTACATAGGTGGCGCTAGTGGTAAAGAACTTGCCTGCCAATGAAGGAAATGTAAGAGACTCCTTCCAAACTCATCAGACTGGTAAATAACATAGCCACCTGGCAGGAGATGAGGGAGACCAGAGATGTTACATGAATGTATGTGCCTCCACTGGGAAGAAAATGTCAGCAATGAAGATCAGGATTTCCCTCGACACAGACACCAGGCGTGTGGTGCAAGGTATCTAGGAAATGCATGTTTGCTGAATAAATGAGTTTGCATTTATCCCTAACAAAACAAAATTTTGTTGCATGAGGGCCGTCATTTCAGGTGGTATAGAACACTTTAGATTCTGGTTTTCTTATCTATGGTAAAAATCATCCTATTTTCATCTGATTGTTAGGTCAACATAATCAATACACCATCAGTGTGCTAATTTGAGGTGCCAAAGGCTGAATATTTTACAATGTATGGTGGCAGGGTGGTGGCGTGGCTTAGTCCAGTTACTAGAGGTCAACCTGCCTTTTGGACTTCCCAGGTGGTGCAGTGGTAAAGAATCTGCCCGCCAATGCAGAAGATGCAAGAGACTCGGTTTCAGTTGCTGGTTTGGGGAGATCCCCTGGAGCAGGAAACAACAATCCACTCAAATATTCTTGCCTGGAAAATTCCACGGACAAAGGCGACTTGCAGGCTACAGTCCATGGGCTCACAAAGAGTCAGACATGATGGAGCGACAGAACACACACACACACACACACACACACACACACAACTTGCCTTTCAAGGTACCATCCCTTCCTCAATTGTCACCAGTACTCAACCAGTAGATGGTCTTCTTAGCTGCACGAACTCTCTGTGTACATCTCCATTGTAGCCACAAATGTATCATGAGAATTTTGGTCAGATGCTTTGCCAACATCCAATTATACTATGAGATAGACAACAGTTTGGTGTAATAGAGAATATAGAGGTGAACTCCCATTAATTATTTTGCCTTTAGCTTCTCTTCTTTTCTCTTTGATTTGTAAGGCACCCTGAGACAACTATTTTACCTTTTTGCATTTCTTTTTCTTGGGAATAGTCTTGATCACTGCCTCCGTACAATGTCACGAACCTCCATCCATAGTTCTTCAGGCACTCTGTCTAACAGAGCTAATCTCTTGAAACTATTTGTCACTTCCACTGTATAATTGTAAGGGATTTGATTTATGCCATACTTGAATGGTCCAGTGGTTTTCCCTACTTTCTTCAATTTAAGTCTGAATTTGGCAATAAGGAGTTCATGATCTGAGCCACAGTCAGCTCCCAGTCTTGTTTTTGCTGACTGTATAGAGCTTCTCTGTCTTTGGCTGCAAAGAATATAATCAATCTGATTTTGGTATTAACCATCTAGTGATGTCCATGTGTAGAGTCTTCTCTTGTGTTGCTGGAAGAGGGTGTTTGCTATGACCAGTGCATTCTCTTGGCAAAACTCTATTAGCCCTTGCCCTGCTTCATTCTGTACTCCAAGGCCAGACTTGCCTGTTACTCCAGATATCACTTGACTTCGTACTTTTGCATTCCAGTCCCCTTATAAATTGCTGAAAAAAGAAGGGAAGCTAAAGGCAAAGCAGAAAAGGAAGGATATACTCATTTGAATGAAGAATTCCAAAGAATAGCAAGGAGAGGTAAGAAAGCCTTCCTCAATGATCAGTGCAAAGAAATGGAGGAAAAAATGGAATGGGAAAGATCAGAGATCTCTTCAAGTAAATTAGCGATACCAAGGGAATATTTCTTGCAAAGATGGCACAACACAGGACAGAAATGGTATGTAACTAAAAGAAGCAGAAGATATTAAGAAGAGGTGGCAAGAATACACAGAAGAACCATACAAAAAAGATATGCATGACCCAGATAACCACAATGGTGTGATCACTCACCTAGAGCCCGACATCCTGGAATGTGAAGTCAAGTGGGCCTTAGGAAGCATCACTATGAACAAAGGTAGCAGAGGTGATGGGATTCCAGTTGAGCTATTTCAAATGCTAAAAGATGATGCTGTTAAAGTGCTGCACTCAGTATGCCAGCAAATTTGGAAAACTCAGCAGTGGCCACAGGACTGGAAAAGGTCAGTTTTCATTCCAATCCCAAAGAAGGGCAAGGCCAAAGAATGTTCAAACTACCACACAGTTGCACTCATCTTACACGTTAGCAAAGTAATAATCAAAATTCTCCAAGCCAGGCTTCAACAGTACGTGAACTGTGAACTTGCAGATGTTCAAGCTGGATTTAGAAAAGGCGGAGGAACCAGAGATCAAATTGCTAACATCTGCTTAATCATCAAAAACACGAGAGAGTTCCAGAAAAACACCTATTTCCGCTTTATTGACTGTGCCAAAGTTTTTGATTGTGTGGATCACAACAAACTGTGGAAAATTCTTAAAGAGATGAGAATACCAGACCACCTGACCTGCCTCCTGGGAAATCTGTATGCAGGTCAGGAAGCAACAATTAGAACTAGACATGGAACAACAGACTAGTTCCAAATTGGGAAAGGAGTACATCAAGGCTGTATATTGTCACCCTGCACATACATCATGAGAAACGCTAGGCTGGAAGAAGCACAAGCTGGAATCAAGATTGCCAGGAGAACTATCAATAACCTCAGATATGCAGATGACACGGCCCTTATGATAGAAAGTGAAGAACTAAAGAGCCTATTGATGGAAGTGAAAGAGGAGAGTGAAAAAGTTGGCTTTAAGGCTCAACATTAAAAAAACTAAGATCATGGCATCCAGTCCCATCACTTCATGACAAATAGATGGAGAAATGGAAAAAGTGAGAAACCTTATTTTTTTGGTCTCCAAAGTCACTGCAGATGGTGACTGCAGCCATGAAATTAAAAGACACTTGCTCCTTGGTAGAAAAGTTATGACCCCTAGACAGCATATTAAAAAGCAGAGTCATCACTTTGCCAACAAAGGTCTGTTTAGTCAAAGCTATGGTTTTTCTAGTAGTCATGTATGGATGTGAGAGTTGGACTATAAAGAAAGCTGATTGCTGAAGAATTGGTGCTTTTGAACTGTGGTGTTGGAGAAGACACTTGAGAGTCCTTGGACTGCAAGGAGATCAAACCAGTCAATCCTAAAGGAGATCAGGCCTGAATATTCCTTTGGAGGACTGATGCTGAAGCTGAAGCTCCAATACTCTGGCCAGTAGATGCAAAGAACTGACTCTTTGGAAAAGACCCTGATGCTGGAAAAGATTGATGGCAGGAGGGGAAGGGGGCAGCAGAGGATGAGATGGTTTGATAGCATCACTGACTTGAACATGGGTTTGAGCAAGCTCTGGGAGTTGGTGATGGGCAGGGAGGCCTGGCATGCTGCAGTCCCTGGGGTTGCAAAGATTTGGACACAACTGAGTTACTGAACTGCCCGTTACTTATTTAAATTTTAAAATCAAACATAGGTAACAAACTGTTCACGTTTCATGATAACAAAAAGTTTATTTTAATCTCTAAAGCAGTCTAAAATGACCTCATAAAATTTCAAGTTACTTTTTCACTGTCAACAGACACTTGTTGGTAAATGTATTGTATCTACATATACATCTCTATGGGCTTCCCCAGGTGCACTAGTGGTAAAGAACCTGCCTGCCAATGCAGGAGACACAAGAGATGCAGGCTGAATCCCTGGGTTGCAAAGATCCCCTGAAGGAGGGCATGGCAACCCACTCCAGTATTCTTGCTTGGAGAATCCCATGGACAGAGGAGCCTGGAGGGCTGCAGTCCACTGGGGTTGCAGAGTCAGATACTACTTAAGTGATTTAGCACTCACACACTCATCAGCTGTTAAAGACACAGAAAACAAACTTTAATTGCCCCTGTGCTGACTTTCACGTACTCACTGTATTTCTTACACAGAGCACCAGATGTTCTCAAATGGTCCTTACTTATTCCCTGCATCCCTCAAGCTTTGGCTCTTCATTCATTTCTCCTTCTGTACAGGATGACTTGGGACTGTGCTTAGAGGATGCACAGAGAACCCTGTCTGCAGGGGTTTATATGGGAGGAAGGTGCAGTTAGGGCATCAGGGCAGGTGGTACAAATTATTGGCTTGATTTGATAATGTTGAATATCAATCCACATCTGGCTTCATGTTTCTGATTTCAGCCTCTTCCTCCAGTTACAGAGTCCCCCACACCCTTTAAAGCACACACCCCCCTTTTTTCCCACCAGAGCAATGTCCCAGGAACCCTGACTATTGACTGTCTAATCTTAGTATCTTAGTCAATTGCAAGCACTGAATACTGGTAAAGCTACATTTCCTTGATGGTTATGTCTCTGTGTAGACCCAAAATTCAATACATAAATATCTATATGGTGGAAGGACCTGGGGCTAGGACCTGAAAATGGTAGGCTCCAGGTTCTTCTATGCTGTAATTCAGTCCACATTGCAGAGTGGGTTGTAGCATGTTTTCTCATGAGGACCTTGGAGATAATAAGTGCTGTCTGCCTAGTCAGGCATATTGTCAGGATTTAATGAGAGAATACATTCTAAAATGTTTTGACAACTATAAACTGCAGAGTTAAGAAATTAATAAATATAATTTTCATGCTGGATGCAACCTTTTAAAACATCTAGTTTAAGTCCAACCTTCTAACTATAAACATGAGAAAAGTCTAACACTACTAAGTTTTTCATAGCAAAAGAACTATGTATTATAACTACATATACTTCTCTATGGGCTTCCTAGGTGGGATCCCTGGGTTGGGAAGATCCTCTGGAGAAGGAAATGGCAACCCACTTCAGTATTCTTGCCTGAAGAATCCCATGGACAGAAAAGCCTGGTGGGCTATAGTCCATGGGGTCACACATAGTTGGGCCACGATTGAGTGCACACACAGATACATCTCTAATACAGAGAGAGCAAAGACCCAGACACATTTCTCTACAGATCGGAATTCACAGCAGGAATGCTAGAGGCTAGCCTGGGTGGGAGAGACACACTCTGCATGAACTCTTAATTTTAGTCAGCCGTGCTGAGAACAGAAGTCACTACCAAATGGTTGGATATAAAATAAACAAATATTATGTGCTTGGCAGAGTAGAAAAGTCATACGCTACAGGAATAAAACTCAACATATTTGTCACCCCAAATAAAAAGGGCACAGTCTAAAGCTTGAGGTTTGCCAGGTTGGAGGGAGCAGAGAAGTTTCCTATTTGTTAGTGTTCCCTTGAGGTAACTTTTAAATGACATGAGACATAGCCCTGCTGGATTTTGGCATGTGAAGTTATCCAGTGTCTCTTTGGCTGAGTTTTCCTCAGAATGTCCTTCTGAGTGTAGAGGAGAGTTCAGGGGCATGAGTGAAAGGACAGAGGCCACGAACTGTCTTGAGTTTTGTCTTCCTTTTTACTTCTTTACAAGCCCTAAGGAAGAACCTCACCATTTGAGGTCTGTCTGAGGAACTCTGCTCACCGCTGTCTCCCAGAATCTTCCTACATCGTGGTGGAAAGTGACTTCCTGTTGCCTGTTCATCAGATGTAACCTCTGGATTTGGAATCACTCAGTCTAGCCTCCCCCTCTTAAATTAAAATGAATGGCAAAATATTTAATTTATATCAAAATGATAATTTATAGAATACATTTGTACTCATCATCCACTTTAAGAAATAAAATATTATAAATCCCTGAGTATCCCTCCTCCATTGCATTCTCCTCTTACTCCCAAAGGTGGCTACAGTTCTGAAACTGAGGTTATTATTTCAATGCAGTTTATCATACTTTCACAACAAGTATGTTTATCCATATGGTATTTATTTGTTTTTGGGCCTTTTGGTGCTGGGCCTTCCTTGCTTTGTGTGGGCTTTCTCTGGTTGCGGTGAGCTGAGGCTACTCTTCATTCCTGCGTGCAGGTTTCTCATTGCAGTGGCTTCTCCTGTTGCAGATCCTAGGCTCTAGGTGCACTGGCTTCAGTAGTTGCAGTGCGTGGTTTCAGTAGTTGTGGCACATGGACTTAGTTACTCTGAGGCATGTGAGATCTTCCCAGACCAGGGACTGAACCCGTGTCTCCTGCATTGACAGACAGATTCTTTCCCACTGAGGCACGAGGGAAGCCCTCATTCTTGCATCCTTTAAAATTTAATCTTTGTGTCTAATGTTCCAAAATCTAAAAATTTACTTTTTCCCTTTTATTTCTAGTTTTTTCACCAAATTCTGCTACCCCTCTTTTCAAACGTTCCTTTCCTTCAGTCATTTAATTTGTGTGGTTTCATAATTCTTATTTGTTTTTCAATCTTGCGTCCTTTCTTTTAATTCTTTTTACTCTATTATGTTATATTTTATCTCTTTTGTCAACATACATTTCTGGCATGCTTTCATTTTTGTAGGGGTGTTATTTTGATTATTCATTATTATTTTTTCCATAAAAGAAATTTGAGCATGCCTCTTTACCGCTGCTTTTTATTATGGTGTTTTCTTACAATTTCAAGAGATTCTTATGTACTTGATATCTGTTCCAACTTCACTGCTCTGAGCATTCCTTCTGTTTTTTCGTACTGTGATCTCTCCATACTTCCTGAGTTCTTCTTCTGCTCATCTGCCACACTTTTATCTTGTCCTTCTTAATTTTTCGCCTTTAGTATCTGTATCTTGCTCAGTTAGATTCTACTCCAAGCAGTTTTTCTTGATGTGGGGTTTTTGTCCTGAAAGTGAGGTTCGGTATGCTAATTTTGATAGTTTGCTGGGCCGAGACTGTTTTAGCACCCCCAGAACTTATTGCTGCCTGTTTGCATTCACCCTTGAGCTGCATTCTGTAGCTCATGCTTCCAGTTTCAGCTGCTGCTCCATCTTTCCCACTGCATTTGCTGTTGGGAAAGTCTGAGAGTCTTGTCATCTAACGCTCTGAGAATCCCGATTGCCTTCCCTCTGCTTCTCCTTAGACTGTTTTTGATTCCACAGGGATCCTGTAGCTGCTATTACAGTGTTGGTGGTTCATCTACACCTTTTCATGTTTTGGAGTTCCTGAGGATACCTTATCCCGTAGTTTTGTTGTAGATGTCATCTGTGGGCCTTTGGTTTTGCTGTTCTATTTTGTGTCTGTTTTCATGGGAGAGGGGAGTGAATTTTAAAAAAAACTGTCTTGCTTCATCTTCTTTCTTCCCAGAGTCTTTCTCATTCTGTATGTATAATTATTTAACATTTTTCCATCATTAGAATGATTTTTGAGAACTTTTTGGAACGTTCTCAAAAATCATTTTGAGAAAGTGATTGCTTTCTTTTAGAAAGTAATTGCTTATTTTGAAAAATTCAAATGTATAGTAAATTTGAAGCTGTACATATCAAAAATAAAGTAACTGTCTGAGGGGATGGATGGGCATCTTAGCTTGCTTGTGGTAATCATTTCACAATGTATGGTGGTTTAGCCTTCAAGTCGTGTCTGAGTCTGACGACCCCATGGACTGTAGCCTTCTGTAACCAGTTTCCTTGGTCCATGCGATTTCCCAGGCAAGAATACTGGAGTGAGTTGCCATTTCATTCTCCAGGGGATCTTCCTGACCCAGGGATCAAACCTGTGTCTCCTGCATTACAGGCAGATTCTTTACTGTTAAACTACTAGGGAAACCTATTAAATCATCATTTCGTGTACCTCAAATATATGCCATTTTTGTTCATCAGTTATACCTCAGTAAAGCTGAAAAAGGTAAGTATAATACAACAAACTCCTGTAGAACTTTCCCCCAGCTTTACTAATCATTACCATTTTGTCCCTTCTGTTTTATTACTCTCCACACACACACATGTACACACATGCAGAAATGCACACATGTATTTTTATTACTGCTTGTATTGTTTCTGCTGATCAATTTGAAAATACATTGCAGTTACCATTCCTCTGTATTTCTTAAAACGTCAACCTCTTCTGAGGAATAAGAAAATTCTCTTAGAAAAATACAGTACAATGGTCAAATTCAGTGCATTTAATGTTGAAACAATGTTGTTATCTAGCATATACACGTTTTGCCAGCTATTTAAATAATAGCCTTAATTTTTCAAATTCAGGACCTAGTTCAAAATCTCTCATGGCATTCAGATGTCAGGTCCCTTCAGTTCGGTTTAATCTAGCATAGATTCAGGATTCAGTCATTACCACAACATGGGCATTTATTTTGAAGAAAGAAGTCCAGTTGTTTTGAAGGATATTCCTCAAGTTAAGATTTGTCTGACTGTTTTCTCATGTCTAAGTTATGCATTTTGTCAGAAGTATGATATCTGTTGTTGTGTCCCCCAGTGTATCTCATTGGGATGTACAGTGTCAGTTTGTTTCATTATTGGTGATATTAATTTAATTGGTCAGTTAATGTGATGTTCATTAATTTCTCCACTGTGTAGTTATGGTGTTCCCTTTATTAGTTAATAATTAATCTGTGAGGAGATAATGTAAAACATTGTAGATATTCTATTCCCCTTCAAGCTTTCACTTTAGCATCTATTTGTGGTTATGTGTGTCAGTCATTTCCATGATGTTCATAAAATAATATTTTATAACTAAATCTGTCATTTAATAGTTATTAACCAGCATTTTAATACATAGAAGAATTTTCCTTCTATCATCTTATGTCATTAGCAGTATGATCTTACAAATTTTTGAAGTTAAATTTGTTATAATCATCTGCTATCACTATTTACTTTAATGCTCAGATTGTCCCAGATTTGGCTGATGGGAGCCCCTTTAAGCTGATTCCTAAGTTCTTTTCTTTTTCATGTTTCTATAGTTTTTAGGAACTTCTTTACTTTGTGGAACAAAAAAGGCATTCTTAGAATGTTATATTCCAAGGATCTCTGGTTCTTGTTAGTAGAGATATTTGTAAACCAAGATCTAGGTACTTGCTTTACTTATGGCTATTGCAGTGTCACTTATTTTTAAACTTGTGTGTGTGTGTGTGTGTGTGTGTGTGTGTGTGTGTGTGCATGCAGAATAAGCTAGGAAATCTATCTCTTTTTCCGTCTCTCTTTATGATCCTCTTTCCTCCTTTCTTTCCTCCTCATATGGATACTTCTAATACCAGTCCAAGCCACTTCAAGGTTATTCATTACTTTCCCCCATTCCTTATTTGTGGGGGCTTCCCTGATGGCTCAGTGAGTAAAGAATCCACTTGCAGTGCAGGAGACACAGGAGACATGGGTTCAATCCCTGGGTTGGAAATAACCCCTAGAGGAGAAAATAGCAACCCACTCCAGTATTGTTGCCTGGAGAATCCCATGGACAGAGGAGCCTGACAGGCTACAGTCCATAAGATCGCAGAGTCAGACATGACTGAGTGACTAAGCACATGCATTCTTTATTTGTAGCTCTTTTTTTCTGACTGTGAGGTCCTTGGCTCCAGCTCAGATGGCAAAGAATCCTCCTGCAATGTAGAAGACCCAGGTTTAATCCCTGGGTCAGGAAGATCCCCTGGAGAAGGAAATAGCATGGAAATCCCATGGACAGAGGAACCTGGAGGGCTAGAGTCCATGGGGTTGCAAAAGTTGGACACAACTGGGTAACTGACACACACTTTGTTTACACACTTGTTAAGTGATATCACAAACTTAAAGTAGTTTCAGAATACTTCTTTACCATCACTGACAGCAAATTTGCTAAATGGAATTCAGATTTTCTTTGTAGTTCATCTTTACACTGAGTATATAATCAAATTGCCTTCTTTTTTTCCCTCTTGTTCATGGCTAAATAGTATCTATCTATCACATTTTCTTTTATCCTGACACTGACGTTCTTTTAAGCTGTTTCTTCTATGTCTTGGCTATTATAAATAATGCTGTAGTGAACATGGGGGTGGATATATCTTTTTTGAGTCAGTGTTTTTGTTTCTTTTGCTAAATACAAAGAAGTCAGATTACTGGCTCATATGGTAATTCTATATTTAGTTTTTTAGTAGCTTCCATATGGTAACCCACTCCAGTACTCTTGCCTGGAAAATCCCATGGACGGAGGAGCATGGTAGGCTACAGTCCATGGGGTCGTGAAGAGTTGGACATGACTGAGTGCTTCACTTTCACTTTTCACTTTCATGCATTGGAGAAGGAAATGGCGACCTACTCCAGTATTCTTGCCTGGAGAATCCCAGGGACAGAGGAGTCTGGTGGGTTGCCGTCTATGGGGTCACACAGAGTCGGATACGACCTATGAGACGTAGCAGCAGCAGCATGCAATCTCCCAAAATGGCTATACAAATTTACTTTCCCACCAATAGTTTACCAGGATTTCTTTTTCTCCATATCCTCACTGTTCTTGTTTTCTTTTTTTTTTTCATAATAGCCATCCTAACAGATGGGAAGTAACATCTCTTTATGGTTTTGATTTGTGTTTTCCTGATGATTAGTGATATTGAGTACCTTTCCATATGCCTGTTTGCCATCTGTATGTCTTTTGAGCCATGTCTATTCATGTCCTTTGTCCATTTTTAATCTGGTTATTTATTTACTATTGTGTTGCATGCATTCCTTATACATTTCAAATATTAACCCTTTGTTAGAATATTTGCAGATATATTTTTCCTTTGTGTTGATTGTTTCCTTTGCTGTGCAAAAGATTTTTAGTTTGATGTGATCTCACTGTTTAACTTTTGTTTTTGTTGCCTGTCCTTTTGCTGTTATTTCCAAAAAATCATTGCTGAGAGACCAATGTCAAGTAGCTTTTTCCTATGGTTTTTCCTAGGAGCTTTATGGTTCCAGGTTTCATGTTTAAGTCTTTCATTTATGCCTTTCAGTATCTCTTGAGATAATTATATAATTTTTATCCTTCATCCTGTTAATGTCATGTGTCACAATTTATTGATTTGCATATGTTGAACCATCCATGCATCTAAGGGATGAATTCCACTTGGTCATGCAGTATATTCCTTTTACTGTCTTGTTGAATTTAGTGTGCTAGTGTTTTGTTGAGAGTTTTGCATCTGTTTCCATTAGAGTTATTGGCCTATAAGTTTTTTTCTTGTGGTGTCCTTATGGCTTTGGCAACAGGGTAATACTGGCTTCATAAAAAGAGTTTTGTAGTATACCCTCCTCCTTAATTTTGGAGAAGAATTTGAGAAAAAATTAGCATTAATTCTTTCTTTAGTGTTTGATAGAAATCATCAGTAAATCCATCTAGTCCAATGTGTTTGTTTGTTAAGAGATTCTTTATTTTATTTTTTATTTTTTTAATTGTAACAAATTCAAGAAATACTTTTTTTCTTTACAATATTGTGTTGGTTTTACCAATTCTTGATTACTGATTCAGTTCCCTACTTGTTACTGATCTGTGCAGATTTTCTGTTTCTTCATGATTTTCTGTTTATTCTATTTCTTTAGTCTTGGTAGGCCGTATGTTTCTATAAATTCACCCAATTCTTCTAGTTATTCAATTTACTGACATGTATTTATTCAGTTTTCTGTTACATCCTTTGCACAGCATCATTTTTGTTGGAGTGTAATTACTTTACAATGCTATGTTGGTTTCTGCTGTAAAATGAAGTGAATCAGCTGTATGTGTACATATATCCCCTCCCTCTTGGACCTCCTTCCCCATACCATCCCACCCCTCTAGGTCACCACAGAGCACTCCCTTTTCTATACTGCAGGTTCCCACTAGCTAGCTATTTTACATGTAGTAGTATATATGTTGGGGAGGGAAATGGCAACCCACTCCAGTATTCTTGCCTGGAGGATCCCAGGGACAGCAGAGCCTGGTAGCCTGCTGTCTCTGGGGTCGCGCAGAGTCGGACATGACTGATGAAACTTAGCAGCAGCAGCAGCAGCAGGTTGGTCATAGCTTTCCTTCCAAAGAGTAAGCATCTTTTAATTTCATGGCTGCAGTCACCATCTGCAGTGATCTTGGAGCCCCAGAAAATAAAGTCAGCCACTGTTTCCCCATCAATTTCCCATGAAGTGATAGGACCAGATGCCATGATCTTAGCTTTCTGAATGTTGAGCTTTAAGCCAACTTTTTCACTCTCCTCTTTCACTTTCATCAAGAGGCTCTTTAGTTCTTCATTTCTACCAGAAGGGTGGTGTCATCGGCATATCTGAGGTTATTGATATTTCTTCTGGCAATCTTGATTCCAGCTTGTGCTTCCTCCAGCTCAGCATTTCTCATGATGTACTCTGCATATAAGTTAAATAAGCAGGGTGACAATATACAGCCTTGACGTATTCCTTTTCCTATTTGGAACCAGTCTGTGTTTTCATGTCCAGTCGTAACTGTTGCTTCCTGACCTGCATACAGATTTCTCAAGACGCAGGTCAGGTGGTCTGGTATTCCCATCTCTTGAAGAATTTTCCACAGTTTATTGTGATCTACACAGTCAAAGACTTTGGCATAGTCAATAAAGCAGAAATATATGTTTTTCTGAAACTCTCTTGCTTTTTCAATGATCCAGCGGATGTTGGCCATTTGATCTCTGGTTCTTCTGCCTTTTCTAAAACCAGCTTGATCATCTGGAAGTTCATAGTTAAAATGTTTGCTGAAGCCTGGCTTGGAGAATTTTGAGTATTACTTTACTAGCATGTGAGATGAGTGCAATTGTGCTGTAGTTTGATCATTCTTTGGCCTTGCCTTTCTTAGGGATTGGAATGAAAACTGACCTTTTCCAGTCCTGTGGCCACTGCTGAGTTTTCCAAATTTCATATTGAATGCAGCAGTTTCACAGCATCATATTGCAGGATTTAAAATAGCTCAACTGGAATTCCATCACCTCCACTAGCTTTGTTCATAGTGATGCTTCCTAAGGCCCACTTGCCTTCACATTCCAGGATGCCTGGCTCTACGTGAGTGATCACACCATCGTGATTATCTGGGTCATGTAGATCTTTTTTTGTACAGTCTTTCTGTGTATTCTTGCCACCACTTAATATCTTCTGCTTCTGTCAGGTCCATACCATTTCTGTCCTTTATTGAGCCCATCTTGGCATGAAATGTTCCCTTGATATCTCTAATTTTCTTGAAGAGATCTCTAGTCTTTCCCATTCTATTGTTTTCCTCTGTTTCTTTGCATTGATTGCTGAGGAAGGCTTTCTTATCTCTCCTTGCTATTCTTTGGAACTCTGCATTCAAATGGGTATATCTTTCCTTTTCTCCTTTGCTTTTTGCTTCCCTTCTTTTCACAGGTATTTGTAAGTCCTCCTCAGACAGCCATTTTGCTTTTTTGCATTTCTTTTTCTTGGGGATGGTCTTAATCCCTGTACAATGTCACGAACCTCCATCCATAGTTCATCAGGCACTCTGTCTATCAGATCTAGCCCCTTAAATCTTGCTTACCCACCTCCTTTGTCCCAGCATACACTTGTAATTTTTGGTTTTCCTTCCTCTTGTTTCTTTTTGAAAAACAAAGTGTACATATATGTGTAGTTCTCCATCTTTTTTCACAGAAGGCCAGAAATTTTATATAACTTATATGCTTTTATATTCTATACCGTCTTTCCCCTACTTAACATGATAGACAACAGATCTCTTTCTATAAGTTCACAGACACCCTTCTTATTCCTTTTTACACTGTGTGAATTTGTCATAGTCTAATAGTCTCCTATATATGAGCAATTAGGATATTTCCACATGGCACAATTACAAATAAGACCCTAACTTTTTATATATGTATTTTTGTAGTGCTAGAAGTGTGTATTCTGGACAAGTTTCTGGAAGTATGATTATCATGTTAAAGGTTAAGTGTATATATTGCTTTTTTTAAATATTGTTAAACTTCCCTTCTAATAAAGTAACATTCTTCATTTTCAGCAGTAATGTGTTAGAATGTCCATTTCTCCTTACTCTAACCAATGGAATATGTTGTCAAACTTTTGAATTTTTTCTCTTTTGAGAAATATTCAGTGTAGTTTTAAATTTTCTTTTTTTGTATGTGAGATTGAACATATTTTCATGTTTATGAGCCACCTTTCAATAATTTTCTAATGATTGCTTACTTATTTATTTTGTCTATTTTTTTTATCAGGTTTCTGGGTCTTTTTTTCCCTTGATTTTAAGAATTCTCTATTTATTAGGGACATTAGCTCTTTCCCCATTTTATGTATTATAAATATTTTCCTCTGATTTTTATTTGGTTTTTGATATTGCTTATGATATTTTCTTAAACTCATGTGGAAATAAATTTTATCAGTATTTTCCTTTAGTGAATCTTGATTTTAAGCCATAGTTAGAAAGCTTTTTCCCATTTACTTTCTTCTAGTGTATGTATAGTTTAAATTTTTCAATATTAGATCTCTGATTTATTTTAATTTACTTTTGTATGTGATATGGGATATTCTTATTTTATCTTTTTACAAACAGATATTCTGTTTAACCAAAGCAATTTATTAAAGACTATATCTGTGCTCATGATTTGAGATGATACCTGTATTATATAGTAAATATCCATGTGTATTTGAGTCTGTTTTTGCAGTTTCTATTCTATTCTTCTTGTCTAACTATTCATGTACTGGGGTCTTATCTTTTATTTATAGTATGTGTAATATCTCATGTCTTCTCCCCAAATAGCTTTTTTTCCATTATGTTTGTGATTACTTTTACATGCTTATTTTTAAAATGTAAAGTTTCATATAAACTTGTTTAGTACCATAAAAAGTCTTGTTGGTATTTTTCTTAGTATTGTTTTAAGTTTACCAATTTAAGGCCACTTTGAATTCTAATTATTGTTAAATGACCATCACCTAGAATGTTGCCAGGCTGATAACAGATATTTAACAAATACCTGTTGGATGTACAAGTAAAAGAATAAATGAACACTTCTATCATTTACAGGTTTTATAGCTTGACTCAAATAATCATGTCCTTGAATATGTTATATTTTAATTAAAAGTTAAAAAGTACTTTCTTGGGATAAAAGGCTCAGTCACAATGTTGACAAGTATATTTTTCTATCCTAAAAAAGGTCTTTATGTATAATCATTAAAAAACAATCACTAGCTCGCTCCTAAAGCAACTTTGAATATATTAAAAACAGCACCCTTTGTTCAAAAACTTTACTACTGTTTGATGGAAAATTATCATAATAGCCTGACTTTTTTTAAAAAAGATACATTACTTTGTTATTTAAATAAATACACAGATATATGATCTCTTTCATGTGACTAGTTCCCCTTCATGTTGTCTTATGTTCACCACTCATAGTTGTACAGGGCTATCCTGTGTAATAGTGTTTAAAACAGATTTAATAATGACATGAGCAATAATAAAAGTCTCATTTTCACCTGAAGATAACAAACCTAAACACTAAAAGTAGATTTAGTGTTCTGAGGTTTTCTCTGTAAGAGTTTCCATTAGCTTGTCTATACTCTTTCTTAAGACATAATTCCTTCATCTTTGTAAGAGAGGGTTGATTTACACCCCTTTTCTATGTGTACACACACACACACAACTCCTTTCATTTTAAGAAATCCCAGTAGACTTTTTCATCTCTTTGTACCTCTTTCTTTGCTGAAATGCAGCTGCCTTAGTTATGGAAGACAGCAGCCAACTGGCACAAAACAAAAAGTACAACATTTGGCAGAAAGGAAGTTTTGTTAATGACACCAACAATGTGAGTCAGTTTTCTTGTGAAAAACTGCATGACTAAATATTTGATGGATGGCAAACTTTTCTCCCAGTCATCTCTTAGCATAACAGGTTAGTCCTTAGTATATATAATTTTTCAATATCGCTGATAGTTGTTTTTTAAATGAGAGCAGGGGAAACCATCCACCAACCAAAAATAAAGTTGAAAACATTGTTTGCCAAACTTTTCTGTGTTTATGAATGTAAACTATTGTTTTTTGCTATGCCAGGTGAACAATTAAGGATTTCCCTGGATTTATGGGAAGTTTTCCTCACTTACACATGATTCTGGGTAGAGTTAAAAGTATCATGTTTGATAGCCAATGATTGGTGTAGCTTCTAGAGCATGTTTCTCTCTTGCATCATAAACTCCATGGAAATATAAGAAATCACAATGCAGGTGTGCTCACTGATGCATTGTTTAGATATGCTGTCATGAGCTTTCATAAAGCATCTAACTCAGCAAGGGACAGTCTTCCATAGTTGTTAGGCACAGTGTTGTCAGACAGACCTGGCTCCTGGCTTGGCTCTGCTGAATTATTTTAATAAGTTAATAAGCTAACTTCTCTCAATGTTCATTTTCTTATGAATCAAACTGGGATGTGGGCAAGATAAAAGCATTAAATCCATGTTGTGAGGATTAGAATAGGGGATGCTTAGCATTCTACTAGCTATTCTGTTCATTAACAAGGTAGAACAGGAAGCCCTTCTCAGTCAGTTGTTTGTAAATGTGAACTGGGCAAAGTAGAGACAGTGGAGCAATACCATTGTTTCAAGTCTACATGTCATCTCAAATTCTACAGAACTATCAAGAGTCTAAAAATATAGTATTCAGTTTTTTAATTGTGTGGAGACAGTCACCAGAGGTTTGCAAGATATTTTAGGACAGTCATTCTGGTACCGCCCTTAAAAAAACAGAAGCCATTGATCCTGCTGTAAAAATGTCTTGTAGGATGTTTGTGGGACAGGAATAACAGCATTGGGCAACTTCAGAGGTATTAAGACTCAATAAAAGTTATAGCAAAAATGTTCACTGTTGATAAAGCCATTTTCCTCAGAGATAGTGCTGTTCAATAGAAAGTTCTGTGATAATAGAAGGATTCTGTTTCTGAATGGTCCAGTATGGCAGCCACGAATCACATGTGGCTATTGAGTACTTTATGTATCTAGTGCTATGGAGGAACCGAATTATTAGTATATTTAATGTTAGTTACTTTAAATAACCAGACTTGGCTGATGGCTATTGTATTGAAGGGCACAGCTTTACAGCATCCAGGTCATAATTGGAAGTGTACATTATTCTGAAAGGAAAGCATCCTTTCAATCAACAGTTTTTAAAGTTCAGTGATGTGCGCTGCACCCAAGATGACTTCCTACAAGGCAGCATTTGTGTATATCTGCAGCAGGATTCCTGGGACCTGGTTTGCCAGCACTGAGTAAGTATAGCCCTGTAAATTTGTTTTGTGGATGCACTGTAGTTCAGTAGGACTGAGCGCTCACCTGACTGGGGCAACTTGGCTGCAAAACCTTTATTCTCCCCACCCCCACCTCCAAGTGCTGTTATAAACACTGAAAAAAAATTGTGGACCATCTGTAGCTGCAGATGGGGATTTGTGGACGGTGTACAAGTTGCAGTCATGGAATCAGCAGAGATGCCCAAAATATGTCATCCAAATTGACCAGTCAAAATGGTGAGGAGAACATTATCTTGTTCAGATACTCAGTCTCACAAACACTCTATGGTGAATGGGCCCCTCATGGGGTCACAGGCTCATTCCCTTTCCTCATTCTCTGATAACACTACTGCTTTGACTTGCAGCAGTCTGGATTCACTCAGGGACAGTTTTACTGCACCACCATCTGAAGCACCACAAAGGGCATTGCTGTTGGCATTTTATACTGTTTGATTTTTTTCCTGCAAAAAATAAATTGTGAGTAAGTGATCTTTTGACTTGTTTGAAGGAGTAAGTACTGTGGGCAATGGATTATGTTGACTTGATTATGCTAGAGAAGTAATTTTTTAAAAAAAATTTATCATCTTTGAGTTTTTCTTGCATGGGGTCTCTAACATACATTATTTTGCCATGTCAAGCTTAAAAATCACATTGAAGTTAATACATTGAACAGTTTGAGTTTCTTGAGAAGGCCGCAGTTAAATAGGCAATTGTCAGTGTCAGACCATGAAGGCCATTTAACGTAACTTGCTTTATTTGTGAAGCTAACAGTCCCTGTCTCTCAGCCCTAGAAGTTTATACTTCTCTAAGGTTTGATACATTCATATATTGCATTTGAAATACACTGTAACGATATTGAACATGAGCCAGTTTAAGCCTATGGATTTGGTAGAATGATCCAATAGAGAATGCCAATATGGAGGTAAATAAACTAGAGCATCACTGACCTGGGTATTTATTGAGGATGTCGGCTTGAAGAGACTCTGATGGGGCATTGTAACTTGGAGAAAGATGCTGAATGTTTTGTAGGGCATCAGCGGGAGGGGACTAGCAGAAGTTCAGCCAGTTTCTGGAATGCTTGGTTCAGGACAGTTCTCAGAGGAGATAGAATTTATTCTGTGGATGAGCAGTGATTACTGAGCAATTTGGATTTTATCGAGAGGGCTGGAGTGGCACAGTTAGGGGCTCAGCCCGTGTACTAGAAGGTGGGGAAGAGTGACTGCCAGAGATGAGGAATGCAAGGACTGCTGTGAAAAATCTGCTGTCCTTAAGCATCTCTCTCAACAAATTATGCAATTAAGTAGTATAATAGTGCTGTCTTTCAAGAAAGGAAAGTTAGGCTAATGAATGCTGTAGTTCCATGGTTTTTGGTGGAAATACATATTCTGAAGTAGGATCTGAACCAAGCATTTTCCAGTGCAGCAGCTGTGGCCATGCTAGGCAGCAACTCTTACCCCTGACTTCTGTCTCCAGGCAGAAGCTTGCTCAGAATCTGTGGATCCCTACTGGCTCCTCTCTACTTTGGAGAAAGAGGAGAGCCTCACTTGAAAGGTGACTTGGGAGGAGAAACAGAGAGCATGGCCCAGACCTTCCCAGGTCTGCACAGAGGGTGCAATCCACTTGGCTCACACCACCTGGCAGTGCAGCCCTACACTGCTGGTCCAGCTGCCCATACCCAGGGGTAGGAGTCTGATTCAGGGGCACACCAGCCAGCTTTATGGCTGAAAATCTCACTTGTGTTCTCCAGCCCAATTTTACCAGTAATACTTTTACTGCAAATGTTTTGATCTCCATCTGTCTGAATTATACATCTGTTTTTCCATTAGTTACAGACTCAGAAGGGGGAACAGGATGGTTTTATTATTGACCCCCCACAAAAGATAGGTTAACAGACCTAGGAATTCTTGGGATAAATTTTATTTTATTTTTAATTAAAAAATTAATTAATTTATTTTAATTGGAGGCTAATTTCTTTACAATATTGTAGTGGTTTTTGTCATACATTGACATGAATCAGCCATAGCCACACATGTGTTCCCCTTCCAGAACCCCCCTCCCACCTCCCCATCCCATCCCCCAGGATCATCTAGTGCACCAGCCCTGATCACCCTGTCTCATGCATCAAACCTGGACCGGCGATCATTTTCACATATGATAATATACACGTTTCAACGCTACCCTCTCAAATCATCCCACCCTCTCCTTCTCCTACAGAGTCCAAAAGACTGTTGTATACATCTGTGTCTCTTCTGCTGTCTCACATATAGTGTCATCGTTACCACCTTTCTAAATTCCATATATATGTTAGTATACTGTATTGGTTTTCTTTCTGACTTACTTCACTCTGATTAATAGGCTCCAGTTTCATCCACCTCATTAGGACTGATTCAAATGCATTCTTTTTAATGGCTGAGTAATATTCCATTGTGTACATGCATCACAGCTTTCTTATCCATTCATCTGCTGATGGATATCTAGGTTGCTTTCATGTCCTGGCTATTGTAAACAGTGCTTCAATGAACCTTGGGGTACACATGTCTCTTTCAATTATGGTTTCCTCAGTGTGTATGCCCAGCAGTGGGATTGCCAGATCATATGACAGTTCTATTTCCAATTCTTTAAGGAATTTCCACACTGTTCTCCATAGAGGCTGTACTAGTTTGCATTCTCATGAACAGTGTAAGAGGGCTCCTTTTTCTCCACACCCAATCCAGCATTTATTGTTTGTGGATTTTTTTGATAGCAGCCATTCTGACTGGTGTGAGGTGGAACCTCATTATGGTTTTGATTTGCATTTCTCTGGTAATGAGTGATGTTGAGCATCTTTTCATGTGTTTGTTAGCCACCTGTTGTCTTCTTTGGAGAAATGTCTGTTTAGTTCTTTGGCCCATTTCTTGACTGTGTCATTTATTTTTCTGGAATTGAGCTGCAGGAGCTGCTTGTATATTTTTGAGATTAATTCTTTGTCAGTTGCTTCATTGCTATTATTTTCTCCCATTCTGAAGACTTTTTTTTCACCTTGCTTATAGTTTCCTTTGTTGTGCAAAAGCTTTTAAGTTTAATTAGGTCCCATTTGTTTATTTTTTGCTTTTATTTCCATTACTCTGGGAGGTGGGTCATAGAGGATCCTGCTGTGATTTATGTCAGCGAGTGTTTTGCCTATGTTTCCCTCTAGGAGTTTTATAGTTTCTAGTCTTAGGTTTAGATCTTTAGTCCATTTTGAGTTTATTTTTGCATGTGGTGTTAGAAAGTATTCTAGTTTCATTCTTTTACAAGTGGTTGACCAGTTTTCCCAGCATTACTTGTTAAAGAGATTGTCTTTTCTCCTTGTATATTCTTGCCTCCTTTGTCAAAGATAAGGTGTCCATAGGTGTGTGAATTTATCTCTGGGCTATTTTGTTCCATTGATCTATATTTCTGTCTTTGTGCAAGTACCACACTGTCTTGATGACTATAACTTTGTAGTATAGTCTGAAGTTAGGCAGGTTGATTCTTCCAGTTCCATTCTTCTTTCTCAAGATTGCTTTGGCTATTCAAGTTTTTTTGTATTTCCATACAAATTGTGAAATTATTTGTTCTAGTTCTCAGAAAAATACTGTTGGTAGTTTGATAGGGATTGCATTGAATCTCTAGATTGCTTTGGGTAGTATACTCATTTTCACTATATTGATTCTTCCAATCCATGAACATGGTATATTTCTCCATCCATTTGTGTCATCTTTGATTTCTTTCATCAGTGTTTTATAGTTATATATATATATATATCTTTTATTTCTTTAGGTAGATTTATTCCTAAGTATTTTGGTTTTTTCATTGCAATGGTGAATGGAATTGTTTCCTTAATTTCTTTTTCTGTTTCCTCATTGTTAGTGTATAGGAATGCAAGAGATTTCTATGTGTTAATTTTATATTCTTGGGATAAATTTTAAATAATACTGTTTTCCTGTGCTTAGTTGCTCAGTCATTTCTGACTCTTTGTGACCCCAGATTCTTTGTGATCTCCATGGGGATTCTCCAGGCAAGAGTACTGGAGTGTGTTGCCATGCCATTTTCCAGGGGATCTTCCCAACCACATTGCAGGCAGATTCTTTACTGTCTGAGCCACCAGGGAGGCCCAAATAATACTGTTAGTACATGGAAAAAATATATGGTTGTGATCTGGGATACTTTCTGAATTAATTTCAAACTGAATAATAACAATATTAATAATGATAATCAGTGTTATTCATTAAACACTTAACATGTGCCAAATAATAGCCTAATCACTTTCTGTATGTTACTTCAGTTCTTAAAACAAATGTATTATGTATACATGATGATTGATCCTAATTGATTTTTTTCAGGTAAGGAAACTGAGGTTTAGAGAGATTGAGTAGCTTACTCAGGGTCATGCTGCTATGGGTGGTCATTAATGCCACACAGTTTCTCATATGCCTGAATGCTGCTTCTGTAGCCTTATGTTGGTTCAACTCACACCCTCAGTATTCCCTGGTGATTTATACACAAGGCCACTCTAGGGTATGGTCTTGAAACTGCCTTCACCTTCCTTCTGACTCCCTAACATTTTCTTTGGCTTTTATTTTTCTCTGGTTCCATATCCTGACTTGGATAGATGCCTCTGATCCCATTCTATTTTGGTGACCCTCTGAATTCTCCTTATCTCTTTTTAATACTTTGGCTTTCCCATACAGTGTTTTACTTTACTCATATCCTTGGCTCTGTGGTCCCAGGTACCTTGGTTATAAATATCAGATGCAATTTTAGTTCTTAGAACTTAGTCTCTTTCTTCCCACCAGAAGAATAAGATTCACAGAGATTGAAGGAAGGGACTTGGACAGTAAATCTTATATATTCAGTGCTCAAAACAGCTATGTGATCCTATGGTCAGAAAAGAATTATTCTTCTGAAATAGCCTTTCAGTTTTTGCTTTACTACTCAGGGATGCCTTTTTGCCTTTTGGAGAGAAGTGCCCAGATGATCACGAGTTGCTGTCAGTACACACGGAGAAGTTGTCTAGATGAGGCTGAGATATCTGAGCATAGATTCAGGTTCTGGCAGAATGCAGAGGACACCAAACACCCACATCAAGGTGTAAGCAGGCTAGGCACTGTGTTGGTGGATCCCCTAGAGAAACCTGCTTCACATGGTATCAATAAATATGAGGACAAAGCTTTGGAAGATGTGAAATCAAAGTCAGCAGGGGCACATGAAGAGAAGATTTGGGGAGCTGGGGAGGCCCAAGGACTCTTGAGGTCTGAGGTCCACTTTGTCTTGAAGTCACGGCCCTCTCCCTACCCAGTCTTGACAACTTAAGTACTAGGACTAGGATTCACTGTGAATTTCAATCCATTTTGCTCATCTGGGCCAGCAATGAACATCTATCAAGTCTTCATCATGTGCATAGCACTTTCAGGGAGTAGGCAATACACTAGTGAACAGACTTTATATTAGCAGTGAGGGAATTAGGAAGATTAGAGGCTGTTGTGGGAAGGACTGGAATTGTAGGGCCCCAATGGGACATCAAGGACTCAACCAGCTGTCCTTGAGAGCTCAAAGAGAGCTTCCTGTCTTGAGACGGTGTTGTCTAATCTTGTAGTTTCAGTCTAAATAGGAATCAGCAAAGTTTGGGGAGAGGAATAAGAGTATTGGAGGTAGCATGCTTGAGAGCCCAAAGGGTAAAGAGAGCACAGGACACTGACGTTACCCAAGTATGTTCACAGAGTGTGGTATGGGGGATATTGGGAAGTGACTCTGAGAGAAGGACAGCAAGGAGCTCATGTCAGGGGTTCTGGAAACCACTGAAGGATTGTGAGCAGGAGAAAGATCTAGTCCAGTGTGTTTTAAACACTGGACTAGATTGCTGTGGTTGCTCTGAGAGCAAAGTGCAGAAATGTAAGTTCAGACACTGGCAAAACCAGGATTCAGGCTGTGGAAAAGTCAAGGTGAGGTGTGACAAAGTGCTTTGAATTGGCATAGTATTAATAGCTGCAAGGCTACAGCAGTGGATGGACTACAGGAAGATTTAGAAGGTAAGCTCTATAGGATTCCATTGTTCATTGGTGCAGGAGTTGAGGGTGAGGGCTAAGAAGGCATTAAGGATGATTTCTAGGGTGGTGCTTGGGTGTTGCCAGTGGCAGAGAGCATGGGAGGAGAATAGGGCTGCAGGGGCCTTTGATGGCTGTAGGTACCGTCTGGGCTGTGCTGAACGTGAGGTACCTGTGAGATTAGCAAATGGACCTGTGCAGTAAGCAGGTGGATGTAGGGTCTAGAAGGTGGACCTGGCTGGAGAAAGGGTTGTGCCATCCAGATTATGCAGCTCTCAGCTGAGGCCACAAGAATGGATAAGATGGAGAGCTAGTAGGTTTCTGGAGGGGTAAGATAGTTTTTAGTGCCTTTAGTAATGAAAAGTGATAATCACTGTTTGAATAAAGCTTCAAAGTTTTCTGTGCTTTACTATGAACAGAAGATCTCTAAACTCATTGATTTATGCAGATCAGTCGATCAGTCAATTTCTTTCATTGCCTGTGGATGACTGAGGTCTTGTTTATCATTTGAATACTTTGAACATGTCTATTCCAATAAAAGGGCTTCCCTGGTGGTTCAGATGGTAAAGAATCTGCCTGCAATGCAGGAGACCCAGGTTTGAGCCCTGAGTTGGTAAGATCCCCTGGAGAAGGGAACGGCTACCCACTCTAGTAAGCTGGCCTGGAGAATCCCACAGACAGAGGAGCTGATGGGCTACAGTCCATGGAGTCGCAAAGAGTCAGACATGACTGAGCGACTGAGCATGCACATGTGAATTCTGATAAGAAGAGCCCCTTTCAACCATGAGATAAACTAAAAGCTGCTGTGAATAAACTTTATGTTTTATCACAAGACAATGATGATTAAGTATTTATTGGCTCCACCATGGGTGCTGACGTAAGAGCACTTAGCAGGAAGAATGCTTCTTGCTCTTTAGCAGTCAGTCTTCAAAAGTATATCTGTTGCGGAAACTCACAATGCAGATTTATCAGCAAGAAGATAGGAAGCATATGGCAGGGCCATATTTCTCCCTGTCTGCCCTCTCAGACATCCCAGAGGCTGGCCTTACCCCAGCAATCAAATGTGTTTCTGAACAACAGACAACATGCCGTGGTGTATGCTGGTAAAAGTTAAACAACCGACTTTCTGGGAAAAGAAAAAAAGATAACAACAAATATCATATATTAATGCATGTATGTGGGATCTAGAAAAATGCTACAGATAAATGTAGTTCCAGGGGGGGAATAGAGATGCAAATATAGAGAACAGATTTATTGGCAATGGGGAGGGGGGGATGAATTGGAAGATTAAGGTTGGCATGTATACACTATCAGGCTTCCCAGGTGGTGTGAGTGGTAAAGAACCTGCCTGCCAATGCAGGAGACATAAGAGATGTGAGTTCAGTCCCTGGGTCAGGAAGGGCTCCTAGAGGAGGAAATACACGCCAGTGTCATTGCCTGGAGAATCACATGGACAGAGGAGCCTGGTGGGTTACAGTCCATAGGGTCACAAAGAGTTGGACTCGACCGAAGTGACTTAGCACACACACATATACACTGTCATGTGTAAAATAGATAGCCAATGGGAACCTATGGTATAGCACAGGGAGCTCAGTTCAGTGCTCTGTGATGACCTAGAGGGGTGGGATTAAAATAAAAAACAACCCAGCAGCAACAACAACAACAAAACACACACACAAATCTTGGTTTATAGCATTGCTGATTTCTGTGCTCTCAATATTCCTATGTTGGTTGATTTCAGGATTTCAGCCTGACCTCCCTCACCACAGAGCTGGGAAGAGACATGTAAAATTAGCACCTGCAAGCTGGTGGGGGCCAGCTACACACCCTCTTCACATTTCTGCAGACATTTTAGTCAAATTTAGCCTGTCAAAGAATATTTTGTAAGAGGTGTTATATTTTGTTATAATTTTGACAAAAAGCATATTTTATCTTGCTTGCTCCCAAATATGCTGGGAGTAGTTCCCAGCCAGGTGGGAGGTCTTGGATTGGCCAAAAAGATTTTTTTGTAAGATGTTATAGAAAAAACCCAAACAAACTTTCTGGCCAGCTCAATACTTCCAAGAGAACGTATGTGAAATCAAGGAGAACAGGAGTTGTGGAAGGAAGCAAGTCGAAAGAGGAGAGATTAATTATAAAAATCAAGAGGTAGAAGGACCATAATGGAAAGGAATATGAAAAAGAATATATATAGGTATAACTGAGTCACTTTGCTGTATAGTAATAAGTAATGCTATTAAGTAATAACTGTATAGTAATAAGTAATAGTTGCCTTTCCCAAAGAAAGGCAATGTCAAAGAATGCTCGAGCTACCGCACATTTGCACTCATCTCACACACTAGTAAAGTGATGCTCAAAATTCTCCAAGCCAGGCTTCAGCAATACGTGAACTGCAAACTTCCAGATGTTCATGCTGGTTTTAGAAAAGGCAGAGGAACCACAGACCAAATTGCCAACATCCACTGGATCATCGGAAAAGCAAGAGAGTTCCAGAAAAAGCATCTATTTCTGCTTTATTGACTGTGCCAAAGCCTTTGACTGTGTGAATCACAATAACTGTGGAAAATTCTGAAAGAGGTGGGAATACCAGACCATCTGACCTGTCTCTTGAGAAACCTGTATGCAGGTCAGGAGGCAACAGTTAGAACTGGACATGGAACAACAGACTGGTCCCAAATAGGAAAAGGAGTACATCAAGACTGTATATTGTCACCCTGCTTATTTAACTTATATGCAGAGTACATCATGAGAAACACTGGGCTGTAAGAAGCACAAGCTGGAATCAAGATTGCAGGAAGAAATATCAATAACCTCAGATATGCAAATGATACCACCCTTATGGCAGAAAGTGAAGAGGAACTAAAAAGCCTCTTGATGAAAATGAAAGAGGAGAGTGAAAAAGTTGGCTTAAAGCTCAACATTCAGAAAACTAAGATCGTGGCATCTGGTCCCATCACTTCATGGGAAATAGATGGGGAAACAGTAGAAACAGTGTCAAACTTTATTTTTCTTGGCTCCAAAATCACTGCAGATGGTGATTGCAGCCATGAAATTAAAAGACGCTTACTCCTTGGAAGGAAGGTTATGACCAACCTAGATAGCATATTGAAAAGCAGAGACATTATTTTGCCAACAAAGGTCCATCTAATCAAGGCTATGGTTTTTCAAGTAGTCATGTATGGATGTGAGAGTTGGACAGTGAAGAAAGCTAAGCGCTGAAGAATTGATGCTTTTGAACTGTGGTGTTGGAAAAGACTCTTGAGAGTCCCTTGGACTGCAAGGAGATCCAACCGGTCCATCCTAAAGGAGATCAGTCCTGGGTGTTCATTGGAAGGACTGATGTTGAAGCAGAAACTCCAGTACTTTGGCCACCTGATGTGAAGAGTTGACTCATTGGAAAAGACCCTGATGCTGGGAAGGATTGAGGGCAGGAGGAGAACGGGACGACAGAGGATGAGATGGCTGGATGGCATCACTGACTCGATGGACATGGGTTTGGGTGAACTCTGGGAGTTGGTGATGGACAGGGAAGCCTGGCATGCTTTGATTCATGGGGTCGCAAAGAGTTGGGCATGACTCAGTGACTGAACAGAACTGAATAAGTAACACAATATTGTAATCAAACTATACTTCAATTAAAAAAAAGAAAAAAAAAGGCAGGAGCATGCTAGTTTTTCCCTTGGTTTTGTTCACAGTGGTTTGCATTGCACCAGGGGGTGAGTGGGTGGGTGCTGGGTCTTGCCCCTCTTACTGGTGAGGTTGTGGAGGCTGCAGGACCACTCATGCGGCTGTTAGAGCCCCATTCTCAGTGTGTTGTTACATGTAGTATCCAGAATGAAAAGCGTTTGCCCACACTGCTGCTTAACTAAAAAGTATCAAGACCTTGACCATCAGTGTCAGCGTTTCTGTTGATATTTTATTATTTTTTTAATTGAGGTATAAATGACAACTGTTGGTGTTCTTTAAGTCTTCAGGTTTTGACTTTTGAAATCTTGAGTTAACTAGAATTCTCAATCAAACTTTCCCTTCCTGGATATTGAAGTTTGGAATTATTTGTGTGTGTGTGTGTGTGTTATTCGCTCAGTTGCGTCTGACTCTCTGCAACCCCATGGGCTGTAGCCCACTAAGCTCTTCTATCCATGAAATTCTCCAGGCAAGAATATTGGAGTGGGTTGTCATTCGCTTCTCCGGGGATCTTCTCAACTGAGGGATCGAATCCAGGTCTCCTGCACTGCAGGTGGATTCTTTACCATCTGAGCTACAGGGAGCCTTTGGAATCATGTGATTAACAACAAAACATGCCAAGTCAATCCACACGTGCCCTAATAGAAAACAAAGCAAAAACTATTTCAATTTAAAGGATATTCAGGAATTAACTTTTAATTCTTATAATTAAATTAAAAATCTCCTCAAAGCTTTGATTTTAAAGTCTACCAAATAAATAGTCTGAGGAACTGAGTGGCTTTTTAGAACTAGCTTTGATTTAAGATAATATTGAGAAACTTACATTCATATTCTTCAAGCAGCAATCCACATAAGGCTCTACTAAGACCATCTGGCTACAGATGATAAAAACATTTTTTAAATAAACAAATTCCAAAGGAAACTTTTTTTTTGTTAGTGCAATCTCAAATACAGAGAAAGATAAGAAAGAAAATAGTTACTTGCTTTGTCTAGTGAAAGATTCTTCATGCCTGGGTATTCCATGTATTATTGTTTCTTAAAATATTATATTCTCTTTTACAACCTAAATTTCCTCCGTAAGTGTTCTTGCCTGTTCAAGGTTTGTGCACTGAGTCATAAGTGTCTGTTTATACACATGTTAATTTCTGTGTGTTTAAATATAATACTCAGATAGATGCAAAACATAAGTGTGCTCAGGGGCCATAGCTAAAAATTGATTAAACAACATACTGGAGAGGAATGTATGAGGTTTTCCCTCTGCCTCCTCTTTGCTCACCCCCTCCATCTCTCTCTCTCCCTACTATTCTTTCTCCCCACACCTCTCACCCTTACCACTGGTCCTGCCCTGCCCACTAAAGCCTCTGCACCTTCCTGCTTGTAATTTGTCGCTAATCAGCTGTCACTGTCATAGCCATGACGAGAGGTTCATCTCTGGCCGAGGGTAATGGCCTTAAAAGTCACAGAGTCAATGTCAATGGGATCGCTCCAATTCAATCACTGAGCTGAATGAGGGATGGCACCTGCTGACATTAGCACTCATTTTGAGCTCAAGCATCTGGGCCCCAGTAAATAACCATCAGTGGGTGGGTCTGGGGGACAGGTCATTAGCCCCACGAAAAATAAATATCGCTTCCCTTGATGGCTGCGAGTAATTTAGCTCAGACGAGGAAATTTCACCCTAGATTAAGTATGATGAGCCAATATCAGTCAGAGGAGGCCAAACAGTGAGAGCTTGATGAGATAGAGGGAAATTTATATTCAGCTGGCTGCATGTGAGATGAGCTCAAAGAAACGACTTACCCTTCCAGCCCATCTTCCTGTGCCTGCTGGGTGGTGGGTTTAGCTTATTGCTTGCCTTTTCTTGTTTGATTTGTTGGGGGGTGTTTGAAGTTGAGATTCGAGGCTGCACTAGGAAGAAGAAGGAGGCCAGGATTCAAATTTTTCCCCACTTTGTGATTTTTGTCCTCTAGCACGTAATGTCACAGCTTAGCCCTTATGCCAGCACTTGGCTGGCGGAAGGGCTTCGCCATGCCTGCCAGCTCTCACACGCAGACCTCCCCTCCTGAGAGAGCAGACCCTGCTTTAATTGTTTTGGACGCCCTGGAGGCTCCTTTCCAACACGAGTAAATAAGCCAGAGAGGGAGGTAAAGTGGGACTAGGTCCCTCCTTTTTTGATTCTTGGGAAGGAAGAATTCCCACTCTCCATTCACAAGAACATCTTTTTTATTTGTCCCACTGATGTGATCCATCAAATCCAGAGGGATTATTAATAGAAGGTCCTTATTAGAAGCAGTTTAGCTCACTTTAGAATCATATTTTATATTTGTAGGGATCTGCCCTCAGCCCACCCTCTCCCTCATTGAACTAGTTGTATCTGAAAGCTGGGTGGATCAAATTCCCAAGCCATCTCTTACATTGGAAACTGGAGACAATGTTATTTCTTTTGCTGCCTGCTTTGATAACAGAGGTCTTCCCTTATGGCTCAGATGGTAAAGAATGTGCCTGCAGTGCAGGAGACCTGTGTTTGATTGCTGGGTTGGGAAGATCCCCTGGAGAAGGGAATGGCAACCCACTCCAGTAATCTTGCCTGGTAAATCCCATGAACAGAGGAGCCTGGCAGGCTACAGTCCATGGGTTACAGTCAGACACGACTGAGCAGCTAACACTTTCTCTTTCTTTTGGTAACAGACCTCAGAAGGGCTTTCAATAGCCATATCTATCAGCCACTAAACCAATTTCTAAGTCACGCATACCTCATAATTAACCAAAAATCCCATAGCATTTTTTTTTAAAGCAAGTTTTTGTTCTGTGACTTGGATATGTGAATTTTGTTCTTAATAGTTCTGGAAACAGTTTCACTGCAGACAAATGGGTCATGGAGGCAACTGTCACAGAGAGAGGAGGATGGTGAAGCATGGGTGCATGGATAGTAGAAGGGAGATACTGGACAGATGCAGGGGATGTAGGATCAAAGATTTCTGTGAAAGCTCTCACTCTTATAAGAGCTCAATAAATACTTCTTGACTGAATTCATCAACACCTGCTGAGATAACTAAATGCATCTCCTAGAGGAACTCCTGGTGCCTCTCGTATTCAGAGGAATGATCACAATTGTAAATATAAAGATATTTGGGTGTTTATTTATTTTTGACCTTCAATGAGGGCTCAATGATGAATGAAGGTTAAACAAATACATGCTTTGTCTCCCCTTATAGGAGACACAGATTCGGTCCCTATGTAGAGAATATTCCCCTGGAGGAGGAAATGGCAACCCACTCCAGTTTTCCTGCCTAGAGAATCCCATGGACAGAGCAGCCTGGTGGGCTGCAATCCATGAGGACACAAGAGTTGGACACAACTGAGCAACTGAGCACAGATACATGCCCCTTATAGACTGTAAAGTCCATCGGAGCAAAGCTTATGGACTGTCTTAGGCCACTGTATTCCTGAGCAGAGCTCAAGGAATGCCGCGCAGCAGGTGCTCAATAAATATTTGGCAGGTGAATAAAAATTTTTTGAGCACTTCTTATGTCAGGAACTACATGAGGGACTAAAATGTATGGTATATATAAGATGGAGTTTGTTATTTCATTGCAGAAAAAAGATCTATATATAAGAAGTTGAGAAAAGAAGCATATGCCATACACAAATGTCTTCTATGAGATAATCTGATGTTGCTTCTGTTTTTGCCAAAATGTGGACTGAATTAAAGAAGGAAATACCATAGTACAATGAAGGCTCTTGAAGAATTCCTATAGGAAAGAAAATATACTCCTTGATCTATAGAAATTCAAGCACAGTGATTTTATGTTGGTTCTCACTAGGCAAACGCCCCCAGGATATATTCTTGTTGAACATGCAAGACTATTAAAGCTCTCCTGCCCCTTTAGCTGGTAGACATTTTTCAAAGTGAGTTGTGAGATTCACAACTTTGTGATATATGTAGAGAAGGTATTTTATCAGTTGTACAGATGAAAGAAGCAAAGGGATAAAGAGACTTGCTCAATATCTCAGATAAAGCCAAAGTAGATCCCAAGTCTATCACTAAATAAGTAAGGGAATAAGGAGGGCAGCCTAAGTGTTAAAGTCTTTAATTTATCCACACAGTACGATATTGTCATCATCCTCAGTAAAAGACTCTCATGGACAGAAATGCAAAATAAAGTTTATAGATAATTATTATGGATTTTGTTATACATACTTTTGTATGCTTCTATCAGAAAAACAACTACTAATAGTCCAATACTTCCTGGAACCACAGGGGATAAAGTTTTCTGAGTCAGGTTGTTTTAATATACTAGGTATGCTCATGGCAAGCAAAGCAAAGAGGTAATTTAAACAGTTACTCCCATGATCCCTATTTCAGTGATCTGAAATCAAAGAAAATTGCTTCTGTGCAGAATCTTTGGTATAAACAGATTAAATTGATCAGGTCACTTTCATTTTTACTTTTGAGGGAAATTAGATAACTCTGATTCTATACTTTTCATTGTTTTGCACACTAAACAATTTTTAGAGTTGGTGTTTTTAAAATGTGCAATTCAGTATGGTACTGGCACAAAGAGAAATATAGATCAATGGAACAAAATAGAAAGCCCAGAGATAAATCCACGCATCTATGGACACCTTATCTTTGACAAAGGAGGCAAGAATATACAATGGAGAAAAGACAACCTCTTTAACAAGTGGTGCTGGGAAAACTGGACAGCCACTTGTAAAAGAATGAAACTAGAACACTTTATAACACCATACACAGAGATAAACTCAAAATGGATCAAAGATCTAAGCATAAGACCAGAAACTATAAAACTCCTAGAAGATAACATAGGCAAAACACTCTCTGACATAAACCAAAGCGGGATCCTCCATGACCCACCTCCCAGAATATTGGAAATAAAAGCACGAATAAACAAATGGGACCTAATTAAAATGAAAAGCTTCTGCACAACAAAGGAAACTATAAGCAAGGTGAAAAGACAGCCTTCAGGATGGGAGAAAATAATAGCCAATGAAGCAACGGACAAACAATTAATCTCAAAAATATACAAGCAACTCCTGCAGCTCCATTCTAGAAAAATAAACGACCCAATCAAAAAGTGGGCCAAAGAACTTAACAGACATTTCTCCAAAGAAGACATAAAAATAGCTAACAAACACATGAAAAGATGCTCAACATCACTCATTATCAGAGAAATGCAAATCAAAACCACAATGAGGTATCACTTTACACCAGTCAGAATGGCTGTAATCCAAAAATCTACAAGCAATAAATGCTGGAGAGGATGTGGAGAAAAGGGAACCCTCTTACACTGTTGGTGGGAATGCAAACTAGTACAGCCACTATGGAAAACAGTGTGGAGATTCCTTAAAAAACTGCAAATAGACCTGCCATATGACCCAGCAATCCCACTGCTGGGCATATACACCGAGGAAACCAGAACTGAAAGAGCCACGTGTACCCCAATGTTCATCGCTGCTTTGTTTACAATAGCCAGGACATGGAAGCAACCTAGATGCCCATCAACTGACGAATGGATAAGAAAGCTGTGGTACATATACACAATGGAATATTACTCAGCATTAAAAAAAAAATTCATTTGAATCAGTTCTACTCAGGTGGACGGAACTGGAGCCTATTATCCAGAGTGAAGTAAGCCAGAAGCAAAAACAACAATACAGTATATTAACACATATATATGGAATTTAGAAAGACGGTAACGAGAACCCAACATGCGAGACAGCAAAAGGAGCGCAGACGTATAGAACAGACTCGTGGACTCTGTGGATGAGGGCAAGGGTGGGATGATATGGGAGAATGGCATTGAAACACGTTAATTATCATATGTGTAATCAATCGCCAGCCCAGGATTGATGCTTGGGGCTGGTGCACGGAGATTTCCAGGGGGGAGGGAGGAGGGAGGGAGGAGGGAGGGGGGTTCTGGAGGGGGAGCATATGTAAACCCATGGCGATATCATGTCATTGTATGGCAAAACTAATAAAAAAATAAATAAATAAAATGTGCAATTTAATAGTTCAATTAAATTAAAAAAGATACTAATTTTAGGAATTAGATTATTTCCTTGTTATTGGACAGAATATTTCCATGATGAAAATTCTCACTAGCAATATTTGTCTTACAAATATTTATCTTATCTTGTGCTAATATTTCAGAAGATGTATTTGCATTGATTCATATATTTTACTTATCAAAGTAGAAATTGTTTTAGAATCAGATGCTGCTGTTTTTGTGACTAGCAGATTATTTTCTCTGGTTGTTCTCTCTCATTCAAAGAAACTACATTAACAATATTGCTGTCTTTCTGTGTATTACTGTGCCCTGAAATGAAATCTGTAAAGGTCCAGGGATTTAATTTCTTGAATCTTTGTTTGGCTTTTAATACTCTGTATAACCACAACGTGGTTTAGCCTCACTTGGTAGCTGAAAGGTGATTTTTCCCACTTGGTTTTCTTATTTTGAGGTTTTGTTGCTAAGGTGAAAGGTAGTAGAACCAAAGGTTTAAGGCTGATGACAGGTGTACATGTAAAATTTGTGACTCAGATTTGGTTACTCTGTTATCTAGGCCAGTGTTGTAGTTAAAACAGTCTTATGGTGGTCACTTACTTGAATGAATTGAAGTATCCAGTGTACGTGTGTGTGTGTGTGTGTGTGTGTGGTAGATGGAGGGAAGAGGAATGGAAAATTAATTGGCTCTTTCTTCCAGTTTTGAACATTTCCACTAAGCTTCCTCATTGTTGCCATATTCCTCCCACTTCCACCTGGGAGAGCAAGATTTGGGAGTGGGTGAAAAAAATAAGGAAAAGAAGAAAAGAAAAAAAAGCAGACTAGTGAAAGAAGAAAAAGTGAAATTAAGCATAAATATACAATAAATTAAAAAAATCCAACAACAAACCAACCTGGTACAAAGGCTTCTGTAGAGAATAGGATTACTCTGTGCTAGAAGTCGAGGAGCTAAAGGGTAAGCACTTTATGGACATCATTCCATCTAATTTTAACAATGATTGTTTATTATTCACATATTATAAATGAGAAAAGTGAGGCTCAAAGAAGTTAAGTAAATTGTCCAAGCTCACACTGTCATATAAGGCCATGTCACATTTGGAACCCCGGTCTCTCTAATTTAAAACCCCTGCTTTTACCCACTGCTTAGGAAGTGCTTGTTCAGTTGAATTGATTGTATAGAGATGCAGATTTTGTTTTAGGCTATGTGGTGTGTGTGGCCAGCAATGCTGAGCATGGGTGGAATAGGTGTGTCAGAATGACTTTGGGAAATACCTGTTTTAGGCCTCATCACTGGAAGGAGAGACAGTTGTTTTTTGGTTTCGCAGAAAAGATAGAATGTATTGTGTTTTGAGAATTTGGCAGAAAAATTAGTGCAAATGGTGACTGTCATGATTTCAAACTGTAAGAATGAACATCATCATGATGGAGGTAAAGACGTTTTCCTTTAGACTTAGGTGATAAGGGACTTCCTTTCTCCTTCTTTTTGAGGAAATGTACACTCTTTTTCTAAAGCGCGTAAGTGAAGGCTGAGAATTCAATAGAGCTGTGTTCCAGAGAGCCTACTAATATGTGGCCACCACTAGGTTATTTAGAAGTTTTGTATTATCCATGCTCTTTGGGCTTCTTTTCACTCCTGCTTCGGCATTTAGGGTGTGTTGCTTTTGTTTCTGATTAGTCACTGCAGAGTAAGGAGTAACATTTGGCTTTGCTAGTTAGCAGGAATTAATAACAGATGACAAAGGTCATTCCATAGTTAAAATGAAATTTAGAAGTATATTGTGTATTAAAATATCCCATATTTTTTCTCTTCTCTGTAAGCATAATTGAGAATACTTTGTGAGTTTGAAAATAAGCACTAGATGTTTGTCAGTCAACGCTTGTAAGCATATGTGTGTGCACACACACGCCCAATAACAGCAGCCCTTTATCCTTCAGACTCACTCTACAAGACAGAGCTCATTAAATTTCCAGAGCTTCTCTGTCTTTCCTTGATCAAGTAGGCAAGATTGCTATGATGACGTGACGAGGTGGTAGACAGGACCTAGATCAGAGCTAAGTAAACCTGTAGATAATTGGATGAAATTGGGAATTTTAGTATCGTAGGTTTCAATAATAAATGTTTCCCAAAAAGTTATATTTTAAAAGGTTTTCAAATTAAAACCTATACTAAATCTATGGGGGTGATTTTTCTATTAAAAGCAGATCCCCCCTCCTGCAAACCAGTATGTAAATATCATAATTTTAAATGATATACTCTCTAAATTTATTTGTTTTAGAAGTACCATTTACATTTATTTAGATTTTGTTTTAGTGGAGCATCCTGTAAAGATGATGATATTGATGATAATGATGGTGGTGGTGGTAGTTGTAGTCAGGATGGTAAGGAGTAACAGTATTAATACAAGGTTCATCAGCAGGATAGTATTAGTAACAATAAATTACTGAAGCAATTTTGTTATAGCTTTTTGAAATGAGATTTTGAGGTTGTAGAATCCACAAGGCTTTATCAAAAGAAAAAGATTTAAAAATTTAAAATTTTCTATTTTTTACATTCCTTTTTTGATTTGGAAGTCTTATTTACATTGTCCCTCCTATTCTGTAATAACTGGCATTTATTATGACTTGATACTGTCTGCAGTGTTTGTGCATGAGAAACTAATGAACAGTTGACAGAGTCATCACGATGAAGGGGTTGATGATGAATCGGTCGCCATTACACAGGTATTGTGTGCATTCTACCAGCTGACATTTTGAACTTCATCCCTAATGCAGGTTGCTTTCTCTCATCTAAGAAACAGATCAAAGGCAGGCATTCCCAATTAAGCCTGGTGAGGTCCTATACCTCCTAATTACAGGCTAACTTACTGTGTCTAACCGTAACAGACATTTTGTTAGCGAGGTGCTTTGAACACCCAAGTATGCCCAATAAAGCAAATAGGAAAATATTACAGTTACTAGTGAAAGTGTTCAATGTGTTGAATTTTGCTGCTGAATAGTCTATAGTAATATTTTAGGGTCATGTACTTTTTTCTTTTTCTTTTCTTTTTATAGGATGTTGTAATTTGAACATTAATAGCAAGACTATGAATTAAAAATCATAGGAAAGGGAAAAAAAGACTGTTGTCAATTAAAGGACTTAGAAGAATTTGCAAGAATACTGTAGGACGGAATTCAGATTTGTAGTTTTTCAAATATTGTGGGAGGAGACTGATAATATAAAAAAAGCTCACATAAATTTAACCAAATGTTATAATCAGAGATTGTTGTAAAGAGTGGATTGGAGACCAAGTCTGTGTAAATAAGAAAAAAAGCTTTATTTTACTTCTTCAAACTCTCCCTTCTGTTGCAGTTTTTTTTTCTTTTAAAATTTAACATTGATGGTAAGCCAAACAATTCAGATTTATATCATTGTAATACTGATATAATGGCAAAATGTGAGATTACAGAATGTGGAGCTCATAAACGAACTATCTTCTGGTTGTTTTACTTCAAGACATTTTCAGAGACACAGATGAAGCAGTTGTTAAGCTAGAGAATGACTATTGCCTAGCCATCTATTATGCAATGTAGTTTTTCTCTTACTTCAAAAATATTTCATTAACAATTTTTTTTTCCTTGAGTTCTCTTTACACTTCTTGTTAGGTTCAGGGATACCAGATTATTATCTACTCCAGACATCTTTGGCAAGTTACTATTCCTTGGATCCCAACTGCAGAGATGGGGTTTAATTCTTCCTTTTCTTTTTTGGTTTAAAATTTGTCCAGCAAACTCTTGGCAATAAACCTGAGAGGCGTTCATCGTAGACTCACTGTTACATCTATAGTACCCTTGTTCTGCATAGCTTTTGAACCCAAATCCTTTGGTTCAAATAAGTTGAATTTAACTAACGTCCATTGAGCACTTACACCTTCTCTTTCTGTTCTTTAATTTACAAGGCAGTATACAGAGCCCTTTATAGTTTACCAGGATATGGAGTCTGTATAACTTTCTAGAGTTTCTGAGGAATTTTTGTCCAAATTTTCTGCCATGAAACTGGCTTTGTATACAGGTAAAGAACCCACTTGCCAGTGCAGGAGATGTAAGGGACACAGATTTGACCCCTGGATTGGGAAGATTCCCTACAGAAGGGCATGGCAACCTACTCCAGTATTCTAGAGAATCCCCATTGACAGAGGAGCCTCATGGGCTACAGTTCACAGGGTCACAAAGAGTCAGACACGACTGAAGTGACTTAGCATGTAGCATGCATACATAGATGAATGACATAATTCCTATTCTAGAGATGCTTCCAATCAAAGTGAAAAGGTAAACAGGAACATAAAGGACTTACTACTCCATTATGGAGCTTCAAAATAACTCTGAGTAGAGATTTGAGAAAGATACAATAAAGCATAAGGACATATCGAATTTGACACTTGCTTAAATAGAATGCATGGCCTCTGTTAAATATTTGGAAACTTTAGACTGCTTTTTATTTTAGAATTCTTACATCAGATACTTTGTAACAATAATGGAGATAATAATAACTACCTCTCATAAAACATGTAATACCTTTTGAGGAGCTTTTAAATCTCAGATTTCATTTTATCCTCATTAATTTGATAATCTGCTGAGATTCTTTTATGTCCATTGATTTGATTACAATTGCTACACAGCAAAAAGAGAGATGGAATCCCAGTATATTAGATCTTGAAGGAAGTATAAAGATAATCTAATCTAATGGTTTTATTTTAAAAATGAAGCTCAGGTCAAGGTTAAGTGACTCATCTTAGGTCACACTGCTAGTTAGAACCAAATCTTCTGACATTAAATAAATCACATTTTCTACCAAATCACACTGCTCATGTCCACTATGGGTTTTTTGAGCCTTGTGCTCCAGAAGACTGATGGGTTCAGGGGTGAATTATCTAGTTTGACTTTCTGGTCCACCCAAATGCGCTGTTCACTGCTTGCTGTCTCTATCCTGTGCCCTGTCTATTTCCCTCTACCTCTTCTTGTTCTTTCTCTCTTCTGTTTATTCAGATATGCAGTCATTCATCTACATTAGTTTATTGGATCTGTTTCACCTGTGCTTGCCAGCATATATGGTGGCTGAAATGGTTGGATCCTGATACCATGGTATCAGACATGGTACCAAAATGCCTGTCCCTGGATATTTGAATATTAAAATTAGTCCATTTCCAGAGCTAGAGAAAGCAGGCTTATGAAATAGAGATAGAATTTGTAACACTACACTGAGTTCCCCAACAAAGTTTGTTGCTTAAAGAGCATATTAACAATGTCTACCTAAGAGGGTAGACACGGAATATTTCTGATCCATGGTTACTCTAATGTGGTGTTTTACCTCAGGGGCGGGCAGAGGGCACTCTGGGCTCAGATCTCACATGCATCAAAGGCCCCAATTTAGTTTTCAAGTTTGTATGGAGTCTGAGAGATGTGCCGACAGGATTAAGGCTGTTCATCAGAAGCCATAGCCTTTTGTCTCTTGACCTGACCTCAATACCTATAAAGCCCTATGTACTTTAAAAAAATGATTTATTTTAATTGGAGGCTAATTACTTTACAATATTGTGGTAATTTTTGCCATACAACGACATGAATCATCCACAGGTGTACATGTGTACCCAACATCCTGAACCTCTCTCTCCCTCCCTCCCCATCCCATTAAATCATTTGATTCTCTTGTGGCCAGCCTAGCCTACAATGTATGCTTTTCTGCTAAATGTGTTAATTTGTCGAATGCGTGCATGTATATGTATACGACAATCTTAACAGTTTTGGCTTTTAAAAAGATATTTAAAAGCTCTTAGATCCTCAATAAGATGTGGCAGAGATTGTTTTAAACTTTCAGAATCCATTTGTTTTTTATTTAACTTTTCTTACATCATGTTACAAATTTTATTTTATTTTCTAAAACTTTTACTGGAGTATAGTTGGGCTTCCCTGGTGGCTCAGACAGAAAGGAATCCTCCCACAATGCAAGAGACCTGGGTTTGATCCCTGGGTTGGAAGATCCCCTGGATAAGGGAATGGCTATCCACTTCAGTATTCTTGCCTGGAGAATTCCATGACAGAGGATCCTGGCTAGTTACAGTCCATGGGGTCTCAAAGAATTGGACATTGAGCAACTAACACACATTTGTGATTGCTCTACAATGTTCATGTTAGTTTCTGCTGAACAGCAAAGTGAATCAGCTAAATGTATACATACATCCATATATCCCCTCTTTTTTGGAGGTGTATGATGTAAGTTGATCTGAACTGTTTTTTTTTAGATTGAATTCTCATATGTTCTGCCAAACATATTCTCAATAATAGAGGTTACCATCCTATGTTGAAATGTACCTTATCTATAATAAAGATGTCTTCCTTTTGCCTTTGGTGAGATTCAGTCCTGGTTTTTGAGGGTAGGGGAATGAGTCAGTGGTCATTTACTTATACCTCTTGTGATTTATAGATTTAAGTGATATGTCCTCTGTGCTTCTTAGTTACAGAATGGAATATGCCAATGCCTCTGGCCCTTGAGGTATCCATTCCTGAAACTTTAAAAATGTCATTTTGCATTGTTTACAATAGCCAGGACATGGAAGCAACCTAGATGCCCATCAACTGACGAATGGATAAGAAAGCTGTGGTACATATACACAATGGAATATTACTCAGCATTAAAAAAAAATTCATTTGAAGCAGTTCTACTCAGATGGACGAAACTGGAACCCATTATCCAGAGTGAAGTAAGCCAGAAGGAAAAACAACAATATAGTATATTAACACATATATATGGAATTTAGAAAGACGGTAACGAGAACCCAACATGCGAGACAGCAAAAGGAACGCAGATGTATAGAACAGACTCGTGGACTCTATGGATGAGGGTAAGGGTGGGATGATATGGGAGAATGGCATTGAAACACGTTAATTATCATATGTGTAATCAATCGCCAGCCCAGGATTGATGCTCGGGGCTGGTGCATCGAGATTTCCCGGGGGGAGGGAGGAGGGAGGGAGGAGGGAGGGGGGTTCTGGAGGGGGAGCATATGTAAACCCATGGTGATATCATGGCTTTGTATGGCAAAAACAATAATAATAAAAAAGTGTCATTAGGTTTGTTTTGATATTTTCTGATCCGTAGCCACAAACATTGCCCAAGAAATTTGCATACCATGACTGCAGAAGAGAATGTCTTTTGTTAATTATCCTTTTTCATTGTGTGCAAATAAATCAACCTGGTTTGGGAAATTATCAAGAAAATTTAAAAAGCTTAAAAAGCAAAAATCCCAGAAGTCTGATGTTTGAATTTCAAAGTTGACATAATTACAAAAGTAAAACACAGATATTACAAAAATATGCAAGGTAAAACATTCAAGTTGTTTTCCATTCCCAAATATGACTTCATCATCAATAACTTTGTGGCTATATTGCCAGATTTTTTCTATGTCATATAAAGACTTCACAGGATTTGCCTTTCAGTTATACTTATTTGAAAATGGTCAAAATGGAATGTTGTGTAAGGCAAGATTTCATTACTTTCAGTTCAGTTCAGTTCAGTCGCTCAGTCGTGTCCAACTCTTTGCAGCCCCATGGACTGCAGCATGCCAGGCCTCCCTGTCCATCACCAATTCCTGGAGTCCACCCAAACTCGTGTCCATTGAGTCAGTGATGCCATCCAACCATCTCATTCTCTGTCATCCCCTTCTCCTGCCTTCAATCTTTCCCAGTATCAGGGTCTTTTCAAATGAGTTAGCTCTTTAGGTGGCCAAAATATTGGAGTTTCAGCTTCAACATCAGTCCTTCCAGTGAACACTCAGGACTGATCTTCTTTGGGATGGACTGGTTGGATCTCCTTGCAGTCCAAGGGACTCTCAAGAGTCTTCTCCAACACCACAGCTCAAAAGCATCAATTCTTCGGTGCTCAGCTTTCTTCACCATCCAACTCTCACATCCATACATGACCACTGGAAAAACCATAGCCTTGACTAGATGGACCTTTGTTGGTAAAGTAATATCTCTGCTTTTAATATGCAGTCTAGGTTGGTCATAACTTTCCTTCTAAGGAGTAAGTGTCTTTTAATTTCATGGCTGCAATCACCATCTGCAGTGATTTTGGAGCCCCCAAAAATAAAGTCAGCCTCTATTTACACTGTTTCCCCATCTATGTGCCATGAAGTGATGGGACTGGATGCCATGATCTTAGTATTCTGAATGTTGAGTTTTAAGCCAACTTTTTCACTCTCCTCTTTCACTTTCATCAAGAGGCTCTTTAGTTCTTCTTCACTTTCTGCCATAAGGGTGATGTCATCTGCATATCTGAGGTTATTGATATTTCTTCTGGCAATCTTGATTCCAGCTTGTGTTTCTTACAGCCAAGCACTTCTCATGATGTACTCTGCATATAAGTTAAATAAGCAGGGTGACAATATACAGGCTTGATGTACTCCTTTTCCTATTTGGAATCAGTCTGTTGTTCCATGTCCACTTTTAACTGTTGCTTCCTGACCTGCATACAGATTTGTAAAGAGGCACGTCAGGTGGTCTGGTATTCCCAACTCTTGAAGTATTTTCCACAGTTTATTGTGATCTATACAGTCAAAGGCTTTGGCATAGTCAATAAAGCAGAAATAGATGTTTCTTCTGGAAATCTCTTGCTTTTCCGATGATCCAGTGGATGTTGGCAATTTGGTCTGTGTTTCCTCTGCCTTTTCTAAAACCAGCTTGAACATATGGAAGTTCACAGTTCACGTACTATTGAAATCTGGCTTGGAGAATTTTGAGCATCACTTTACTAGCATTACTTTGCTCACTTGTGAGATGAGTGCAGTTGTGCTGTAGTTTGAACATTCTTTGGCATTGCCAAGAATTTCTTAGGGATTGGAATGAAAACTGACCTTTTCCAGTCCTGTGGCCACTGCTGACTTTTCCAAATTTGCTGGCATATTGACTGCAGCACTCTCACAGCATCATCTTTTAGGATTTGAAATAGCTCAGCTGGAATTCCATCATCTCCACTAGCTTTGTTCATAGTGATGCTTCCTAAGGCCCACTTGACTTCACATTCTAGGATGTCTGGCTCTAGATGAGTGATCACACCATCGTGTTTATCTGGGTCATGAAGATATTTTTTGTACAGTTTGTCTGTGTATTCCTGCTACCTCTTCTTAATATCTTTTTGCTTCTGTTAGGTCCATACCATTTCTGGACTTTATTGAGCCCATTTTTGTATGAAATGTTCCCCTTGTATCTCTAATTTTCTTGAAGAGATCTCTAGTCTTTTCCATTGTTTTGTTTCCCTCTATTTCCTTGCACTATTTTTAATGATTGTATTCTGTAATTGCTTCCTTCTAAATAGTCCTTGAAATCACTGATTACAATATCAATGATGGAAGCAGAAGTAATGTAATAGAAATAGCCCCAAATCTTGCAAAAACACTCAGATTCTGGCACTTAACTAGCCTTATTATTAGCATGATTTTGAGTAAATCATTTAATTTCCTTTTGTTCATTTCTGAGGTTTTTTGTATTTCTATTATTTTCTTATCAAATAAAGAAACTTTAAATATGGATTTTCTTTTAGAAAGAAATTATTTTATAAATAACAAAGAATGCAAAATTCATAAAATTTTTACCTTAAGGGAATCACATGGGAAAAATAAATGAATAGTTTCTAATAGGAAGAAGAGTTTAGTATTGACTATATTTTGGTATAGAGTAGATAGCTTTATATTATGATCCAGTGTAACACTCAGAACCATTAAACTATAAGCTTAGCTTTTAATATACTTAACCTTTCAAAAGAAAAGGAAAAAAATGAAAAAAGTTTCAAGAGGTAAATACAAACAATACAGAAGAAATGTTATTATAATGTAATTTTTTCTACCTGTATTTTTTATATTGTGCCTCTCTTTGCAAAGCCATTACATTCTAAGGGACTGTAGATTATAAATTCGACTTATATTTAGAATTCATCTGTGATACAAATATAAAGTTTCAGTCTGTTTTATATTGCTAGTGTTAGAAAATGAAATCAAGAGGCAGAAAATTTCTATGAATCTGAGGTCAAGTGGATATGTCCAAAGAATTCCAGATAATGAAAAAGATAGATATGTTTTATCTAGCATGCAGACATCCCCATCAGTATTTTACTGAAATGTGAAGATGGGAACTGTATTATTTACTCTCAGATTTTCAGGGACAGTGTTAACAATCTTCTTTGGAGGCAAGTATCAAACTTGATATCTTTCACGGTTGTAACAGAACACTGCCAGTGTATTTTGGGGGATATTAAAAGCAGGGTGATAGCAACATGAGTGATTGCATGATGTGTGTCAAGACATTCTATCTTTATGGGTAGAAGAATAGCCTTGGAGTTGGGTTTTACTCTCCCTTCGGTCATGCTCCAGTTGTATAACTATGATGGTGCGCTGTCCTTGGTTTTTCCTTAACCAGTTTAAAGCAAATAACATGTAGGCATTTAGATACCTGCTGGGGAACATTCAGTGGTATACTTCAATACAGTTTTAAAAAAATAATTTATTATTGCTTTTTACTGTCATATAATTACTTTATAACATTGTGTTAGTTTCTGTTGTACCATGAAGCAAATCAGCTGTATGTATACATCAATCCCTTCCTTCTTGGACCTTTCTCCCACCCACCCACCATCCTTCCCATCTAGGTCATGATGTTAACCACACAAAGTTAACATCAGATACCATAGGTTTAAGGGAATGGTCCCCTGGTCTGAAGATGCCAGCTGTAAATTTAGGTGTCCCAGGCCACCTGCATGTCTGAACAACTGGCTGCAAAGGCCACCTGCATGTCTGAACAACTGGCTGCAAATCTAAGGCTTTCTCATAACTCTCCCTCAGATTCAATCATTTGCTAGAACAACTCCAAGGACTCAGGAAAGAGCTATACTTATGATTATTATCAAGGATGTACATCAGGAACTGCCAAATGTAGAGATGTATAGGGTTGGCTCTGGGAGGGTCGTGAATGCAGAGTTTCCATGCTATCTCCCCATGGGTTCAGGGCACATCAAACTCCTGTCATATCAATGCATTTACCAACAAGGAAGGTGCCTCAAGCTTCGGTGCTGATAGTTTTCATTGAGGTTTCATTATGTAAGCATGGCTGATTGAATGATTGCCCACATGACTGAACTGACTCTCCAGACCCCAGAGATTGGGAGGTCAGGCCGATATCACAGATTGAAGTCTCAGTCCTCTAATAACATAGTCAGCCTTCATCCTCCAACTATCCAGAGCCCTAACATTTAATTAGCGTAAACTCAGAATGAGTCAAGGGCTTCCCAGTAGAGGTAAAGAATCTGCCTGCCAGTGCAGGAAACAAGAGACACTGAGTTAGATCCCTGGGTCAGGAAGATCCCCTGGAGGAAGGAATGGCAACCTACTCCAGTATTCTTGCCTGGAAAATTCCATGGACAGAGAAAGCCTGGCAGGTTACAGTCCAAGGGGCTGAAAAAGTCACACAACAAGTATGAGTCAACGATTGCATAAATAACAAAGACACTCCTTTTTCTTGGGAAATTCCAAGGATTTAGAGTCCCCTTCCTAGGAATAAGGACAAAGGCTAGTTAGATTCTTGGTTATACATGTGGTATGCTCCAGAGCGCTACCTTTAAAAAGTTTGTAGTTTATATACACACTATAAACTAGTCATAAAGTCAGACCTGACTGTTTTCTATTCTTTTCCTTTCCTGGCCTGGTAGGGTATGAAATAATACTCTCATGCTGGTCTTTTCTTTTCTTCTTCTTTTTTTTAATTCTTTACAGTTTTCAGTGTGTTTTATTTATTTATTTATTTTAAATTTTCTTTATTGTGTTGGTTTTGCCATACATTGACATGAATCCGCCATGGGTATACATATGCTCCCCCTCCAGACCCCCCCTCCCTCCTCCCTCCCGATTCCCTCTCTCTGGGTCATCCCAGTGCACCAGCCCCAAGCATCAAACCTGGGCTGGCGATTGATTTCACATATGATAATTAACATGTTTCAAAGCTATTCTCCCATATCATCCCACCCTTGCCCTCTTCCACAGAGTCCACGAGACTGTTCTATACATCTGCGTTTCTTTTGCTGTCTCGCATGCAGGGTTCTCGTTACCATCTTTCTAAATTCCATATATATGTGTTAGTATACTGTATTTTTGTTTTTCCTTCTGGCTTACTTCACTCTGGATAATAGGCTCCAGTTCCAGTCTTTTCTTTTCTGACAAAACTGTATGAATCGATATGGATTCTTATTTCTAGGTAATATCTAAAGGGATTGAAACTGAGAATACCTCTGATTTTAATAAATATTAAAAAAATATCTCTTCTTGTTTCAAATGCATAGCTGTTGTGATTGCTACTATCAATCATAGCAAATGGTCAGTGGTCAGAGTTGATCTGATTTGGCTTTACCTATGTGCATGTTCTTAGGATGAGAGGAGTATGGGAATAATAGACCCATCACTTTCATTTTTAAAATACATCAGAGGAACACTCCGATAAAATCTAGTGGTAATTTGTAGTTTGAGCTCAGCTCCACCAATACAGCCTATGGTATGGAATAATATTTCACAAAGCTTACTGACAAATTTGATCAACTACTGAATTAAGTCTGATTGGCTTCCATGATCTGATTCATTTCACTAAATTCCTGATCTTTTTTTCACTCAGGATTAGAGTTAACATTGTTTCTTTTTTTCAGAGAAACTTGAAAGATGGAACAACATAAGAATACCTAAAAGTCCTAATTTCTCATGGAATTTTTTAACCTTAGTGGAACTAAATTAAAAATTTAAAATATGCAAAAATAAATTTCTATTTTTTAAAATCATTTCCTGACCACGTTTCCTCTTGGTAGTGGCTGGATGGCAATAATGTATGCCTTTATCGTTTGGGGAGTTCTTAGAAGCCTAAAATATGCCACATGCTGAGTGTTATGCTAGATGAAAACACATTAATCTTGATGTTAGTCAGGATGTGTTAAATGCAGTGATTATGAAAAGCTTTTTTAGATTATGCAATAAACATTAGGTACTTATTATCCATCTAGGGCTTGTTAGGGAAGTGGGAAAGAGAAACCACATATTGAAATAATTTATTTGTTGCCAGTAAGCAGCCTCATATCTGTTGTTTAGAATCATAGTCTATTTTGGCCAAGAAATTCCAGTGACTCTCAAGGAGAAAAAGAGTGTAGAGAAAATATACAGTTATTTCAAGTTTTGAGAACCAATTCTTAATATTCGCTTTCTGTTGTGGGTAAGAAATTAATATTTAGGTTGGAAAATGGACTAAATATAGCAATTTGGGGGGAAGTACAGAACTGCACTTATTTTGTGTTGGGTGACTGCATTACTCAACACTGTGAGCATATTTTTTGGTATGAAAATAAATATTTCCTTTGTGGGAGGGTGCTGTTTTATGTGGTGTGGAAATTACTCCCCTACAAACTGTATTTTATCTTGGGAAGTGATTGGTGTCAAAAGCATTGCTTGTATCAAGATATATGTGCAGACTGGAGGTTGCTCAGTAATATATAGTGCCCTGATGGTTTATGTTGATGGTGTACCGGCACAATTTACATCAGCCATTCTTTCTTACCTTGAACTGTAAGGTGCAATCACTTCTGGATTTATATTGTAAGACTTTTAACCATTTAAGTAGTTATTTTTTAACCAATTCACACATATGTATGATATTCCTGTTCTGTCTGAGTAGAAAATAAATATAAAATGGCATTGCTTGTGAGAACAGTGAATGGGTAAGGACCTCTTTGACAAGCAGCATTGTTGATGCAAAATGTAACAAAAACAATTATTATTTTTAACAGCTTCTGCATGTAGGGTGCCCTTTTGAAATAGGTTGGTATAATGATTTAACACTGAGCCTCTGGAGTCAGGTTTGGATCTCAAATCCTCTGCTTGGCATGTAACCTTGGCTAAATGTTTAATCTCTTTCTACCTTGGCTTTCTTTTTTTTTAATGGAAAAAAGAATAGGGTTTTTGTTATTGTTCAGTCACTAAGTCGTGTCTGAATTTTTGCGACCCATGGACTACAGCACGCCAGGCTTCCTTGTCCATCACCAACTCCCAGAGCTTGCTCAGGCTCGTGTTCATTGAGTTGGTGATGTCATCCAACTATCTCATCCTCTGTCATCCCCTTCTCCTCCTGCCTTCAATCATTCCCAGAATCAGGATCTTTTCAGATGAGTCGGTTCTTTGCATCAGGTGGCCAAAGTATTAGAGTTTCAGCTTCAGCATCTCTCCTTCCAATGCATATTCAGGACTGATTTCCTTTAGGATTGACTGATTTGATCTCCTTGCAGTCCAAGGGACTCTCAAGAGTCTTCTCCAACACCACAGTTCAAAAGCATCAATTCTTTGGCACCCAGCCTTCTTTATTGTCCAACCCTCATATCCATACATGACTACTGGAAAAAGTATAGCTTTGACTATATGGACCTTTGTCGGCAAAGGGATGTCTCAACTTTTTTAATACACTGTCTAGGTTTATCATAGACATACTGACTTTCTGACATATTGACTGCAGAACTTTTAAGGATTACATGAGATAATATACAGAAATACATTGAATAGTAAACTATTACTTTAATGATGATGCTTTACAAAATCTCTAGTTCTTACAACAACACTGACAAGTTAATTTCTCCTCCAAATTACTCCAAATCATAGATGCAGAACTGAGACTCAGAGAAGTTAAATGATTTGCCATCAGCACAGATTGGGAATTGAAACATTAAGTGTATGATTTCTCTTCTCTAATTAATTTCAATAAATTTTGTTGCCTCAGGATTCAAGCTATTATTCTTCCATTTTTTTTAGCAGAAGTTTTAAAAAGGGAACACTATAGATATATCTAAGTCCTAATTTGTCATGAAATATTTTTTAATTCTAATGGAACCAAATATCATATAGTATGCAGAAAGAACCCATTCAGTCCAGTTCAGTCACTCAGTCGTGTCTGACTCTTTGCGACCCCATGAATTGCAACATGCCTGGCCTCTCTGTCTATCACCAACTCCCGGAATCTACCCAAACCCATGCCCAGCCAGTCGGTGATGCCATCCAGCCATCTCATCCTCGGTCATCCCCTTCTCCTCCTGCACTCAATCCTTCCCAGCATTAGGGTCTTTTCCAATGAGTCCACTCTTGGCATGAGGTGGCCAAAGTATTGGAGTTTCAGCTTCAACATCAGTCCTTCCAATGAACACCCAGGACTGATCTCCTTTAGGATGGGCTGGTTGGATCTCCTTGCAGTCCAAGGGACTCTCAAGAGTCTTCTCCAACACCACAGTTCAAAAGCATCAAATTCTTTGGTGCTCAGCTTTCTTCACTGTCCAACTCTCACATCCATACATGACTACTGGAAATACCACAGCCTTGACTAGACGGACCTTTGTTGGCAAAGTAATGTCTCTGCTTTTCAATATGCTATCTAGGTTGGTCATAACCTTCCTTCCAAGGAGTAAGCGTCTTTTAAGTTCATGGCTGCAATCACCATCTGCAGTGGTTTTGGAGCCCCAAAATATAAAGTTTGACACTGTTTCTACTGTTTCCCCATCTATTTCCCATGAAGTGATGGGACCAGATGCCACGATCTTAGTTTTCTGAATGTTGAGCTTTAAGCCAACTTTTTCACTCTCCTCTTTCATTTTCATCAAGAGGCTTTTTAGTTCCTCTTCACTTTCTGTCATAAGAGTGGTGTCATTTGCATATCTGAGGTTATCATTATTTCTTCTGGCAATCTTGATTCTAGCCTATCCAGGCTGCAAATAAGTGTTTCAAGGGAGGGAGGATTAATATTATTACTGAGTCATAAGTATACAATTTATGCAGAGAGGTGAGCTGGAGTTTATAATTTAGAGAAATTTGGAGGAATTATCTGAACATGGATGCTGCACACAAACACACACTCTCTACAGCCAGTATTAATTACATGCACATTGATTATCCCATGTATTACCTTGGTAAATCTTACTTTAAGTTCTTATAAATGTAAATACCAAGTTTGGTTAATTAAATAATTTATGGATGGATAAATAACAAGATTCTTTTGTATAACACAGGGAAATGTATTCAATATATTCATTATCCTGAGATAAACCATGATGGAAAAGAACATCAGTTCAGTTCCATTGCTCAGTTGTGTCTGACTCTTTGTGACCCCTTGAACTGCAGCATGTCAGGCCTCCCTGTCCATCACCACCAACTCCTAGAGTTTAGCCAAACTCACATCCGTTGAGTCAGTGATGCCATCCATTTCATCCTCTGTCATCCCCTTCTCCTCCTGCCTTTAATCTTTCCCAGCATCAGGGTCTTTTCCAATGAGTCAGTTCTTCGCATCAGGTGGCCAAAGTATTGGAGCTTCTGCTTTAATATCAGTCCTTCCAATGAACACTCAGGACTGATCTTCTTTATGATGAACTGGTTAGATCTCCTTGCATTCCAAGGGACTCCCAAAAGTCTTCTCCAACACCACAATTCAAAAGCATCAATTTTTTGGCACTCAGTTTTTTTTATAGTCCAACTCTCACACCCATACATGACTACTGGAAAAACTATAGCCTTGACTAGACAGATATTTGTTGGCAAAATAATCTCTCTGCTTTTTAATATAAAGGAGAATACACACACACACACACACACACACACACATGGGCTTCCCTGGTGGCTCATCTGGGACACAATCCACCTGCATTGCCTGATACCTGGTTTCAATCAGTGGGTTGGGAAGAGCCACTGGAGAAGGGAAAGGCTACCCACTGCAATATTCTGTCCTGGAGAATTCCATGGACTATCCATGGGGTCGCAATCCAACAGCGACTGAGAAGCTTTCACTTCACTTCAGAACTGCACAAAATGCAGTAAAATATCAGATGCATAAGTAAAATATAACTAACAGGCATTATTGACACATCAATTAATATATTAGAAAATATTTTGTACTGTATAGTCCATGGAATTGCAAGGAGTCAGACATGACTGAGTGAATTTCACTTCAAACTTCATACACACACACACACACACACACACACACACGCACACACTATGGGCCTTTCCCCAGTGGCTCAAGTAGTAAAGAATCTGTCTACAATGCAGGAGATGCAGGAGACGCAGGTTGTATCCGTCGGTTGGGAAGATCCCCTGGAGGAGGAAATGGCAACCCACTCCAGGATTCTTGCCTGGGAAATCCCATGGACAGAGAACCCTGGCGAGTCACAGTCCATAGGGTGGTAAAGAGTTGGACATGACTGAGCGTGCACGCAGACATACATATATCTGTTTAACTGAATCACTTTGCTATAGAGCAGAAATTAACACAATATTGTAAATCAACTACACTTCAATTTAAAAAATTAAATCAAAAATTTATGGAGAGTATGAAAAAGTTTCTTTTTAAAAATATTGTTTTAACTATTGTTAAAAATATTATTATAAAAATTTACCTTCTAGTAATATTATAGAATATTTGGAAGACAGAGGAATAAATCAGTTATATTCCAGTGACCATAACAGATATTAAATACAATTGTATTAAACACAATTATCTTTTACATATTTTTATTGTTTTTCTTATGCAGATTGACTTTAATGCAGTTAAAATTGTAATGGACACAATTTTGTCTCCTATTTTTTATGACATATGTAAAGCATTTTCTAAGTTGCTACATTGTCTATTTTTAAATTGAGGTATAGTTGATTTATAATATTATACTAGTTTCAAGTATACAATATAGTGATTCAAAATTTTGTAGATAATATTCCATTTAAAGTTACTACAAAATATTGGCTATATTTCCTGTACAATATATCCCTGTAGTTTATTTATTTTGTACATAGTGGTTTGTACCTTGTAATCCTCCACCTATATCTTGCCCCTCCCCTTTGCCCTCTCCCTATTGGTAACCACTAGTTTGTTCTCTTTATCTGTGAACCTGAACTTGGAGTTTTGTGGTTGTTGCTACATTCACTAGTTTATTTTATTTTTTGGATTGTACATATGAGTGATAAGGTGTTTGCCTTTCTCTGTCTGACTTATTTCATTGAGTTTCTCTCTCTTGCAAGTTATTCCTCATACTCTGAAGATCCTTGGTGGGAAAAGCCAATGACATGTAAACACCATTCCTTATAGATTTGTAACCCTCCTGCCATCTGAGTTTATTGTAGGGAATAAGTTATTTTCTGAATGTTTTTCTGAAATTATTATTTTTTACCTACCATACCCCTGTAGTGGTAATAGGGGTGAAAACTCAGTAAGATGAAAAGAATTGGGTATATGGCAGACGCTTGTGTTTATGTCTAAAGAGCCAGGTCAACTTTTGACCTTGTGTGTATTGCTTAGTTTGGCCACAGTCTCTCACTCACCCTAACATCTGAACCAGTGTCCTGAGATGATCCATGATCATCTGTATTTCCACACAACCTTTTAGGAAGATATCTGTATTTCCACATACCCTTTTAGGAAGATTCCCTGGAGAAGGAAATGGCAACCTACTCCAGTATTCTTCCATGGAGAATTCCGTGGACACAGGAGCTTGGTGGGCTACAGTCCATGGGGTCACAAAGAGTCGAACACGATTGACTGGCTAACACTTTCACTTTCCTATCCTTCTACTCTAAGTCTTAAATCGTTCTTCTGTTGATTCCTTTTTCCTCACTCCCATAGCTATTTGAATTTTTATGCATTTGGAACCACATGGTTTTTCTCTTTTTGTGAATGAACATTTTTTATATTATTAAATATCTTTCAAAACATGATGTTTGTGTCTCTGTGCTACTTTATCATATGATTCTACCCAAGTAAAATTTTCCTTTATCTTTGTTTAGATTATTTCCTATTTTTGGTTATTATCAATGACTTTTTTTTTATTATTGTTTTTGCCATACATTGTCATGATATCACCATGGGTTTACATATGCTTCCCCTCCAGATGACTTTTTATACAAATTCTTATTTAGAAACCTATCTGGTCATTTCCTTGGGCAAGATTTCTAGAAATACAATTTCTGGGCTACAAGTTCTCAAAATGTTTTAAAGATCTAGAAACATAACAGTATACTTCTTTTCAGAAAGGTTACCAGTTTACTCTCTCATCAGTACTATAATAGCCTCTGTCTCACTAGAACCCTGATTATTCTTATCTACAACAGTTTTGTCAATTTAATAGATTAAAATGTTATCATGATGTAATTGGTGATTTTGTACACTAGTGAGCAAGAATATTTTTGTGTGTGTGATTTGAATCTCTAATTTTTGTGATGTTTGTGATGTTTGAGTAGATATTTTACATTTTAATATAGTAAAATCTATTTTTCCATCATAATTTTTGTTGGTTTTATACTGATAAAATACTTTTATAAGTTAGATATTTATCTATTTTATTGCTGCCTTGTGCATGCTTGGTCACTCAGTCATGTCCAACTCCTTGTGACCTTTTGGACTGTAGCCTGCCAGGCTCCTCTGTCCAAGGGATTTTTCAAGCAAGAATACTGGAGTGGGTTGCCATTTCCTCCTCCAGGGGATCTTCCTGACCCAGAGACTGAACCCATGTCTCCTGTGTCTGCTGCATTTCAAGCAAATTCTTATTACCTGCTGAGCCACAGGGGATGCTCCTGCTTTATAGAATTTTAAAAATCATTTAACTGTTTAATTAATCTGAAATATATTTTGGTGTACTTTGTATAGTGAATATCAAATTCAATTTTTTCAAATATATAATAATTTTTCCTCTGAGTATTTAATTTTTTTTTACTGTATATGATATAATCTGTTCCATGGCCAGTTAATTATTAACAGTTCCATTGATCTGTCTGTTGATTTTTGCACAGGTTCGCAATTTGTTGGGCTTTCCTGATAGCTCAGTTGGTAAAGAAACTGCCTGCAATGCAGGAGACCCCAGTTTGATTCCTGGGTCAGGAAGATCCTGTGAAGAAGGAATAGGCTACCCACTTCAGTATACTTGGGCTTTCCTTGTGACTCAGCTGGTAAAGAATCCACCTACAATATGGGACACCTGGGTTCCATCCCTGGGTTGGAAAGATCCCCTGGAGAAGGGAAAGGCTACCCGTGCCAGTATTCTGGCCCGGAGACCTCCATGGGCTATATAGTCTACACGGTCACAAAGAGTCGGACACGACTGAGTGACTTTCACTTTCAATTTGTTTGAAATAAATTTTAAATTACATCTTGATATTTGATAGAGGAAGTGCCCTTTCACTGTTTTTATTTTTCAAAAATCCTTTTGTGTTTGTATAGTCTGCTCATTCAGAGGAGCTTTAGAATAATTTTATCAAGCTTTTCCCACTGAAAAGAACTCATACATTTGAATTATTTTGTGTCTCTTCCTTTAGTTAGATCTTATTTTACATTTTCAATAATTGTCTAGTTTTAGTCATACAAATTTCACACATTTTTTGTCATAGTTATTTGTCATCATTTTGTATTCTTGATTGCTACTATGAATGGTATGATATTTTCCAGCTCTACTTACTGGTATACATCTTTTAAATAGTTTTTCCATAGTTGTTTTTAGTAGTTTACACCATCTATTTTGGCACCAGAGGGAGCTGTGGTGTAGTGGAAAGAGACTGTCAGTGATAAGGCCTGAGTCTTGGCTCTGTAAATTATTTCCCCTGTAGCCTTGACCAGATCATCTATGAAATGGGAAAATCCCTCCCACCTCTCACAGAGGTTGGGAAAACTCACTGGGAAACATTAAGGTGCATAAGCCCCTTGGCAGATGATCTTAAGGAACTGAGATTGGGAACCCTTAGAAGGCGAATAGGCACTCAAATTATATACTGTGGGCAGCTGATGTGTGCTAAGTAATACCTAGAGAAATATCCTATTTCAAGATGAGGAAAAGAAAAATATCATTAACAGCATTTATAGGACTTGATATTAAAGTTAGCTTCTGATTTTTATGCATTATAAACATCTCATGAGTTGAGGGGATAGATTATTAAAATGGCAGCATGGTGTTGTGAAACTAATAGTGATGCGGAAGCCAGGGAATGTGGGTCCTATTCCCCACTGTGCCACTTTGTTGGGTGATCTGAGTGGATCAGTCTTTCAGGACCTCAGTTTGCTAATATGTAAAGCAGAGGATCAGGTATGAGTCAAGACAGTACAGATGGATTGAAGATTCTTTCTGAAAATGGAATGAAGGTACTAAGTGGAATGCCTGGTTTATTCTGCGTGTGCTTGATGGTTCTCTAGATTGGGTTCCAGGAACTTGGGTAGATATATGATACCTGATTTGAGTGGGTTTCATGCACTGTCTAAAATTATCATCACTGATAGATTAAAATCCACGAAGCTATGAATCTTTCAGGAACGAAGGAAAGCTTTTTTTTTTAATGTAAATAACAACTGTAAAAGTGCTGTAGGATTTTTTAAAAATTAAAAAATATTTTAGAAACTCTTCAAACTGTTCATGTTCTTTTTTTTTTTAGACTATTAAAGTGTTGACAGACTCTTAACGAGAGCCTTGGGAGGAACAATGCTGTAATCCAATGAGTAACATCCACGAATACAGGATCATGTTGGATATTATCACTCATTACCATTGTGAGAGAAGGATGATTAAACTAATAGTTACTGGGAGACATTTCTGGTGACAGGAGGTAATGATGAAAATAAACGGACTTCAATATACATTTAGAATCGGGAATAATGGGATGTGGCAGGAAGCCAATAAATGAACATGGCCCTCCGCTCTGATCAATGAATTACTTTCCTCTCTCTCTCCCTCCTCTTGAGAGCAGCACAGGAACCTTAATGAAAAATCAATAGCCCTCTGTAATTCAAAACTGGAATCAATCGTTTGACCTGACTTTTTTTCCTTTCTAGGAAAATCAGCTCAAGACAGAGTTCAGTTGTAAGGAGCAGTTCTTCAAAAAGCCTACAGAAGAAACCTGACAGCAGTCCCCAGCAATTTGTGCCTGTTATGGGCAAGGCTTTTCTTCTTTGGCATTTGAAGAGGATTGAGACTTTAGATTTACTTTCCCCATCAGTTCTTCCTTTTAATCCCTATCTTAAAAATTATATGCAGCCATCATTAGTTTTGTTTTCTTAATGGTTCTATGGCAGTTACTGCTCTCAGTGCTGCCTGCATTTAAAACATAGGTTTATAGCTCAGGTGCTGTCTTTAGACCCACCTGGGATCCAAAGGGAACTAATTTTTCCAGGATGAATACCTTCTCCAGCATCTGTGAACTGTTATGTCTGTGCTCAAAACAAGGCAGAGCCCACGTACCTTTATCCTAAAAGCAATCAGTACAGGCTGAAAGGAAGTTAGGATATAGGTTTTAAATTGTATTTTCTGCTTTTTAGAAAACTTTTCATTTTATATTGGAGTATAGTTGATTAATGAGGCTTCCTTGGTGGCTCAGACAGTAAAGAATCTACCTACAATGCAAGAGACCTGGGTTCAATCCCCAGATTGGGAAGATCCCCTGGAGGAGGGCATGGCAATCCATTCCAGTATTCTTGCCTGGAAAAATCCCAAGGACAGAGGAGGCTGGTGGGCTACAGTCCATGGGGTTACAAAGAGTTGGGCACAACTGAGCAACTAATACACACACATACACAGAGTTGATTAACAACATTGTGTTACTTTCAGATGTACAGCAGAGTGATCAGTTATATATATATACATATATCTATTCTTTTTCAAATTTTCCCATTTAGGTTGTTATATAATATTGAGCAGAGTTCCCTGTGCTATACAGTAGGCCTTTGTTGGTTATGCATTTTAAATATAGTTGTGTGTACGTTAGTCCCAAACTCTCAATCTAGCTCTCTCCCCAACCCTTCCCCTGTGGTAGTCATGAGTTCTTTCTCTAAGCCTGTGAGTCTCTTTCTGTTCTGTAAATAAGTTCATTTGCATCATTGTTTTATATTTTGCATGTAAGTGGTATCATACTATTTTCTGTTTCTGTCTAACTTCCCTCAGTATGACAATCTCTTAGTCCATCCATGTAGCTGCAAATGGCATTATTCATTCCTTTCAATGGCTGAGTAATCCATTGTCTATATGTACCGCCTCTTCTCTATCCATTCATCCGTTCACGTGTATTTAGGTTGCTTCTGTGTCTTGGCTTTTGTCAACAGTGCTGCAATGAATGAACACTGGGTGCATGTATCCTTTTGTACCATGTTTTTCTCCTGGTTTATGCCCAGGAATGAGACTTCAGGATTATATGGTAGCTCTATTTTTAGTTTTTTAAGGAACCTCCATACTGTTCTCCAAAATTCTGCACCTATTTACATTCCAACTAAGCAGTGTTTTCTGCTTTTCATTTCAAATACATCATAATACAGAACAGAAGTTCTTGGGGTCTCTATTAGACTATATTCAGTGATATGCCAATAACTCTTTAACAACTGGCTCTCTTGTTAAGGACAGCCCTTCCTTGTAGAGTTTGCTAATTTCCTTGGTGTAAATATCCACATTATGGCTGATTTCATGCTATCAACATGTCTGTCACTGAACATGGAGTTGGGGCGAGATACACACAAAGGACTCAGCTTAATAGCTGGTGTGAGCTGGTCCCAGGACAGTGCTATGACTACTTGGTATCTTTGCACAAATTAGACCACAGCACCCACTCTGGGCAGGTACAGCATGGCTTAGGCAGTGGTATGAGGATTGGAGTTAGGTCCCCAGTTCACCGCTTGGCTGAGCATAGCAGTGCAGTCTATGCACTGCGTTACTCTGCACAACCAGATGTGAGCTCTGGGAGTTCTCACCTTGGGGCTCCATAAACCTTGAGAGGCCTAGGGATAGCTTCGTACCATGTAGTCACACGTGTGTGTATGTATGTAGTTTACCTAAGGGGCACACTCATGGCTTTTATCAGATTTTAAAGAGTTCCTAATTCAAAAAGTTAAATCCTTTCAATTTTAACTACATTGGTAGAAATCTGAGGATTTTGGAACTACTTTTAAATGCAATTTCAAAGGATGTGGAGCCACAAGATCTAGTAAGAGTCTTGACTTTGCATCTTTGTAGGAACAAAGATGGAGAAGGAAATGGCAACCTACTCCAGTAATCTTGCCTGGAAAATCCCTTGAACAGGAGAGCCTGGTGGGCTACAGTCCATAGCGTTGCAAAGTCAGACATGACTGAAGTGATGTAGCATGCAGGCATGCAGGAAGAAAGACCAAATAATTTTGCAACTAGAACAAAAGTAGAATTTTGATAGGTCTATCTATTTTTAAATACCTCATAGATTTATGGGATATTCACATTGTGTATAATGATGCAGTCAGAAGGCAATAGGATTTGATTTTCATGCATTCATCCCATACCAATATCAATAACAGTCATTTAGAAAATAGGGAAATATTCATCCCTTTCTGTCCTTTGTTAGTGGCACAGAGCACTTGAAGAATCACTGAGTTCTTTTCTGTCTTTGCTCCGGGGCTGGATTTACACCCAATTTATGGTCGTATTGCTTAGGCTCATTCTGGACCATTTCTAGCATTTGGAGAATGTTTCTCATGGCAGCATCTAATCTCTGAGGCTGCAGTTTGAGGGCAAGTAATGATAAAGGGAAAACACTGATCTCCATTCCCGTGGTTGAGGCTACATAAACCTGAGTGTTGCATGTATAGAGGTTTTAAAAGTGCATTCCTGCTTCATATTTTAATTTAATTTAGCCAATGGTGAGGTTGACAGGGCAGTTCTCTCTTCCATTATTTTGTAGGGATTCAGACAGCTGAAGAACATGCCCAAGGAACCTGAGAATATGAAGAGTCAGGTGCAAAACTCAACTCTTCTCAAATTTGTCTAATTCTCTTCTCACTACTGGGCTAAAGAATTGATGCTTTTGAACTGTTAGAGAAGACTCTTGAGAGTCCCTTGGACTGTAAGGGGATACAACCAGTCAATCCTAAAGAAAATCAGTCCTGAATATGAATTGGAAAGACTGATGCCGAAGCTGAAACTGCAATACTTTGGCCACCTAATGTGAAGAACTGACTCCTTGGAAAAGACCCTGATGCTAGGAAAGTTTGAAGGCAGGAGGAGAAGGAGATGACAGAGGATGAGATGGTTGGATGGCATCACCAACTTGATGAACATGAGTTTGAACAAGTTCCCGGAGTTGGTGATGGACAGGGAAGCCTGGTGTGCTGCAGTCCATGGGGTCGCAAAGAGTTGGACACGACTGAGCAACTGAACTGCTCACTACTCCTATTGTCACACTGTCATCAGCTCCTGCTTGTTTCAAGGGCTGAGGGTTCAAGCAGTCACATGTTCCAGTGAACCAACGGTGTGCTGGAGATAAACCTCAGGTCTGCTTGTTGGAGTGTAATTATTTTGATATTCTGGGTGACATTTCTCAAGGCAACACTTTTTATGACCAAGGGCTTCAGAGAAACACGAACCTGGGGTCGAATTCTGGCTCTGCTTTTTTGTTGGTCCTATAACCACTATAAGTCTCAGTTTTGTCTTCTGTGAAATAGGGGCAGCAGCAATTCCCTCAAAATGTTCTGAAGATTAATTACATAAAGCACATAGTCCATGCCCGAAAGGCGCACAGTAAGCATTCATTAAACAGTAACTATATCAATTATTAACAATATGCTCAACATTCTAATTCATTTATTAGAAAACAATGGCTGTCTAGAAGTTCAAGGTCATAATTTATTTGACAAGCTCTACTTGCAAATGAAATCTCTACACAAGAATATTGAAGTGGTAACCAATCCCTTCTCCAGAGGATCTTCCTGACCCAGGGGTCGAACCCAGGTCTCCTGCATTGCAGGAAGATTCTTTACCACCAGGGAAGCCCCAAGATATATGTAAAATGTTCCAAATTTCCAAATAGGGCCATGTGCATGTGTGCTAAGTCACTTCAGTTGTGTCTGACTCTTCAAGCCTATGGACTATAGCATGCCTGGCTCCTCTGTCCATGGGATTCTCCAGGGAAGAATACTGGAGTGGGTTTTTAGCCCTCCTCCAGGGGACCTTCCTGACATGGCCTATCAGATCTTTGTTTCTATTCTTTAAACACCAGAGGAGACACCCAAAGAGGGCTAATGTACCAAAGGAAAAAAAAATAAAATAGAACAAACCCTCATCTCATTCAAACCACACAACTCTAAAGTATTTCTGCTAAGGTTCTTGATGATCTTCATTTCCAGCCCTAAGCCCAGAATACAGACTGGCATCTCTGTTTATTTTTGTGTACTAGTCCTCCAAGCATTCTCTCAGTGACATATCATTACATAATAACATAATATTTCTGTTCCCAGTTAATATGGTCAACAGTATCACCGAGTTACAAGTACTTTCTTTTATCACAAACATCCTGCTGTCAGTGATAATCTGTTCTTTTCTCCTGCATTTTTTCCCCCATGAATGTGTGGAAGATTTCTCCTCTGCCGGACAGATCCCTTCTGCTTCTGTGCCCCTGCTTCTGCCATGTCGTCTGTTTGCTGGAAGTCTGGGCTGCTGGCAAGAAGGCAGGCTCCATTCATTGGCATGAAGTGAAGCACACCCCACTGTTGCCAAGTGACCATGCATCACTACGCTTGTATTTTAGATTTCCGGGTGTCTTATCCCTTGACATCTTCTTAAGTCCAGGTGGGGAGGAGCAGTGTTTGCAGTGTTCGGGAGGCTGGGGCAGATGGACGCCTTCCTGGAAGGGAGGCCCTGAGAGCTGGCACAGGAGGACTGAATCTGCAGTCATTTCTCCTCCACCAAGGTCATAGCAGGGTTCAGTTGGCATCAGCTGCCCCCCTTCCCTCCTTCCTTCCAAAAAACCTGTTCCAGTTGTCAAAGAGACTTCCTGTAATTCCTCAAGAGAATTTTTCAGACTTTCCCATTGCATTATAAAGGCAAATTAATCCTCCCCCCTTTTTTGGCTCAATTAAAAAAAAGATTTCTTATTCTTCTCCCTCCCTTCCTTTGCTGCTTGCTTCCCTTCTTTCTTTTTCTTTTCCTTCCTACCTTCCCCTTCCCTCCTTCTTTCTTACTTTCTCCCCGTCCTCTGCAGAGCTATCTTTATTTGTAAATTTTAAGATCAAGAACTCTGGAGCTAGACAGCCTGGTTTTGAATTCCAGCTCTGGCACTTATCAGCTGTCTGTGGTAGGGCAGATTTTTTTTTAATCTCTTTGTGACTCAGTTTACTCATCTGTAAAATCCAGATACTAATAGAACTTAATTTATAGGGTATGCTGATGATGGAGTTAATATATGCATGACCATCACATAGTGAGTCATAAGTGTTTGCTATTATTCATTTATTTATTTATTATTTTACAACCTAGATTTGTAGCACATTGACTAGAGACATTTTAGGATGTGCTATGATGAGTTTTAAACTTAGAAAAGCCAGATATAAATACAATGCAGTTTTAAAATTTCTGTGAGCATTCACCCTTAAAGACAAAATATGGAAAAAAAAACATATTTAACAAAAAAAGCATTTTCTAGAACATACTTTGGTGTTGCCATTTTTAGGAGCGAGAAGCACAATTATCCAACCTTGGGTACTGTTAGCTTTGGTTGTGTGCACCATATTAAAATATGTAGGTAACTAAATACAACCGTAGGTTTTCATTGCAATCTGCTGTATGTATTTTAGGGGTTTTAGTCCCAGCTGTTCCATGTATATTTAGTTAAATAATGTAGCTCTATAAGTACAAGTGTTATGCTATTTTTAAAGGCACATTGTTTTTTAATTAGCTGCATGTATATGTTTTGTTTTATTCTGGGTAGAAAGTACGCAGACTCAGGGCTTTCTGTGCATAGCTGCCTCCAGAACACGTGAGCACTACTGGATGCCAGAGAGTGGATTTTCTCTTATGCTTTTCCCCCAAACAACACTGTTTTTAAGACATTGAACTCAGGTCATTTTTCTAATGCTTCCATGGACTTCTCCAGGCAAGAATACTGGAGTAGGTAGCTGTTTCCTTCTCCAGGGAATCTTCCCCACCCAGGGATCAAATGCTGGTCTCCTGCATTGCAGGCAGATTCTTTACCATCTGAGCCAACAGGGAAGCTTTTCTAATGCTTCAGTCGTGTCTAACTCTTTGTGACCCCATGGACTGTAGCCCACCAGGCTCCTCTGTCCATGGGATTCTCCAGGCAAGAATACTGGTGTGGGTTGCCATGCCCTCCTCTGGGGGATCTTCCCAACCCTGGGATCGAACCCATGTTTCCTGCAGCTCCTGCATCTCAGGCAGGTTCTTTACTGCTGAGCCACGAGGGAAGCCTTATATATAGGTCTTCCTGGGGAAATAACCAGCAGCTCTTTTGCATTTCAGACATGTAGGAGCTTTGTAAACATTGTTTGATGATATTTCTCTATTCTTTATCTCTTAACCCATCATTGTCCTGCCTATAAAATTAAAGTAATATACCTATCCTTCCTGCCTCACTAAAATTTGTTAAGGCATCTCAAACCATCTGTCATATGTTGGAAACAATTTTCAGGGTTGTTTTTCCAAAGATACTCTCAAATGCTATTTGTCATCATACCTAGATTTCTAAGTAAGGTCCATTTTTGTTACTTTGTTGGGAGAAATGCATGTTGAGATTCAAAATCAAATTATCAAGTAGAATATAAACAGAGAAAACATTGAAGTGTATTTTTAATACTTTGGCATTTTCACATGAGTTCTTGCCAATCAGTTTCTTTTTTTATGACTGTAAGCTGGTACCTTCCCTCCCCCCGCCTCCCATCAGCGTCCCCCGCCCCATTAAGAACAAATGCCCTTTAATCAGTTTCTACTTGCTGACAGCTTTCTTTTTATATGAATTTCAAGTTTAGTATATTATGTGGAGTTCCCAGTTGCCAAACTGTGCCCACATAAAATCATATTGGTTCTGTCAATTGATAGATGTAAATTACAAAAAGAAACTCTGGTTTGGAAAGCTGAAAGTTGGCTATCAGTAAGATTTCATTTGCGTCCAAGTCTGATTTCTGTTTTATATAGAAGAATTAGGGTTATGATTTCTGTTAAAAAATGTTTTATGGGTACCAAAACATACACTGAATGCTTTCAAAGAGTAAAATTTCCAATGCCCTTTGGTAACTGGGAATGGAAAGGGAGATGACTAGATGGCCCTGGACATGGATATCAAATGGAACAATTAAACCACCTGGAGAACTATACACATGGAAATGGGACAAGGGGTCTTTCATTGCCAGTTTGCTGATTAAAATCTGGGCTGAGTCAGAAGCAATCTCAAGCCATTAGCATCCTACCCTTGGCCAAGGGCCTACTGAGAATAAAATAAGTATGAATTGGGCTTGTTCAGCTCCCCAGGGCCACAACCCCTTCAGATATTTCTCAATGTTAGGCTCATCAGCAATATCTTTGGAGATAGCTGCTGCTGTTGCTAAGTTGCTTCAGTCATGTCAGACTCTGTGCGACCCCACAGACAGCAGCCCACCAGGCTCCCCCGTCCCTGGGATTCTCCAGGCAAGAATACTGGAGTGGGTTGCCATTTCCTTCTCCAGTGAATGAAAGTGAAAAGTGAAAGTGAAGTCTCTCAGCCATGTCCGACTCTTCGCAACCCCTATGGACTGCAGCCTACCAGGCTCCTCTGTCCATGGGATTTTCCAGGCAAGGGTGCTGGAGTGGGGTGCCATTGCCTTCTCTGCTTTGGAGGTAGGAACTTAAGCAAATCAAGTTCTGACCATCTTCTTTAATTCTGAACAGACTGAGCTGAGGGGTGGTGAACTTTGTCTTTTGATTCTATTGATGGTCACTCAGTGGAGAGTCCCAATGTCTAGTCTTGTCAATCCATCAACTGTGGTGAGCACCATAAAACAAACAGTAGGAACTTAGCAAGGCTGTTGACCTCTTGTGAACTGGAATGACAATGCATGCAATTGAAGTGTGAGGTCTGGAGAAAAGGAGTAATAAAGGTCTCATTAATATGCTGGATTTGGGTAACAATTGCAGTGAGTGTTATGGAGATAAGGAGAAGGGAATCAGCCAGTGTTGGAGTCTAAGACTGAGCTATTAAGTAGTTGCATGTAGGGGGTTACTTGTGTGTGATATTTATGCATACATGTATGTATACTATATAACTGCTTTAGAGGCTTCCCAATGCATATGTGTATGTATACTATATAAAATAAAATGCTATTCTTCTATAGTTACAAATGTGACTATACTAAGGGTGATTCCACCAGCTCTGATCAAAGGTCTCATTCTTTCATGATCTTATCTTCTTTCAGGCTGCAGGAGGTACAATATCAGTTAAAACAGGGGCTTCCTTGATGACTCAGGTGGTAAAGAATCTGCCTGCAATGCTGGAGACCAGGGTTTGATCCCTGGGTTGTGAAGATCCCTTGGAGAAGAGAATGGCAACCCACTCAGTATTCTTGCCTGGAGAATTCCATGGACAGAGAAGCCCAATGGGCTACAGTCCATGAGGGTCACAAAGTGTCAGATGTGACTGAACGACTAACACTTTAACTTTTCACTTTCTAACAGGCTCTAGGAGGTACAATATTAGTTGAAACAGTCCCTGTCTGAGTTGAGATTTTGGTATTTGGAGGGCTGGCTGTTAAAATGGATAGGTTAGCAGAGGCCTTTTCTTTTAGACTCAGCTGTCCTCCACAAAACACTGTGTAGTAGGAGGAAGCTTCTAAACCTCTCTGGACTTCCTTTGCTTACGGGCAAATCAGATTAGACAGATGACCTCTGATCTCCTTTTTTAAAAGTCTTGCTTCCCAAATAATTGTGGTAGTGTTGGTAGGACTCTTTACCTTAATTTTTTACTGAGTTGGTGTAATTTCTGATTGCCTTTGTCTATCCCCTCCCAGGGAGTCGTTTCACCTTTTGTTCCTCTGAGTTCTTGGGAAAAAGGAAAAAGTGAGGAAAATGGTCAGAAGAGGTGAGAGCAAAGCAGAGCCCTGGTCAGGGTTCTGAGCTGGTGTGTTGCTTCCCCAGCCAGCCCTCTGCCCCAGATGCCTGCCTGGCAGTGGGACAGGACGTTTGCCCACCCCCAACCCCGACCTGGGCGAGTGCTGTGCCTCACAGGGAACAGCCCAGGGTTATAGCTGCACTTTATTTGTTAAACAAAAGGAGATAATTAAAGGAGCTATAAAAATTCCCTCCAGAGCCTGTATTTGATCTGCACACTGGCTTGGTTTATTAATTGATACAGATTTCTGGTTCAGTTCACCGTGTGCCTCTCGTGGAGCAAGGAGATCCGTGTGGTCAGGGTCTGTGACCGCCGTGGTCTGGGGGCTCAGGGCTGCCCACCGTGTGAGGGATGACTCCTCTTTCTGAGACTGAGAAAGTCAGTCACTGCGGCCAAAGACACGGGGTCCAGATATTCAGGTCACGCAAGCGAGAGCAAGGGAGGAAGCCATTGTCCCCGACCCCGCCTAATGTCCCTTTCTTGTCCCCATTTTCTTCTTCTTCGTGTTCCTGTTTTCCTGGTACATTTTATTCCCCCATTTTCTTCTCCCCCATTCCCTTAAGTAGAGGTGACACAGATCAATACCTTTGATGGAAAGTAATAATCAGGCCTATTAAGTGACAAAGGTTTACTCTGTAACAGCTGTGCTGGCGGGAGAGGAGAGCTTGTCTGACTAATGAATCATGAAACAATCAGGCAGTAGCCATTTGTGTTTAGATCTGTAAATATGGTGTGGTTCAAGTGCCAGACCATTGCCGGCACTCCAGCTGGGGCACAGATGGTCCGCATTCATAGCAGCACGAGTGTGAAGAAAGGGTTTTTTCCCTTTCTCTGTCCCACACTGCACCTCTCCGAACCTCCCTTCAGCTCTGTGCAAGAGGAACTTGAGAGAAAGAAAGGAGATGCATTTCAGGGCAGGACACCTCCAATGTGGATTTCAGTGTAGGTTACCAAGTGCTGGTGGTTCCTAAAGGCTCCACCTGAGAGGAAAGAAATGCTTACAGGAAATGCCACTGTTCTGTATCCCCCTAAGACTCTCTGGTGGCATGGAGAGTGAGGAATCCGCCTGCAATTTAGGAGATCTGAGTTCAATCTCTGGGTCAGGAAGATCTGCTAGGGAAGGGAATGGCAATCCACTCCAGTATTCTTGCCTGGAGAATTCCATGGACAGAGGAGCCTGGCAGGCTACAGTCCAGGGGGTCACAAAGAGTCGGACAGGACTGAGTGACTAACACTTTCTGTTTTTCTTTCTGAGAAGACTTGATCTGTATGTGACTCTAAATGTCTGTTGGAATTGTCACTGCAATATATTCCTTTATGCTTTCTTACCCTTTACTGTACTTGACCTCCTGGTTTGTTCTTAGCTGTAAACTGAACAAATTGAGAGAAAAATTGATGTTCCAAGATGAGAAAGTCACTATACAAAGCTAAAGTTGTTCTTTAAAAATATGCTAATAAAGTCTGTTGGGATTCTTTTTCTTACTTCTTGAGATAAGGATCTTCATCTTCAAGAGACCAGAATTTCAAGAGCTAGTCATCCTGACCTTAATCAAACATGGATTTTAGGGTTGTTGATGACAGTTGTTTGCCTTAAGCCAAGAAAGCTTTATTTTTCACTAGATATGGAAACTGAGCCTCTGTTTGAAAGAAATTAACATTTGAAGTCACTCTTGGTTTAATTATTTATTTATCAATTTATTTTATGGATATTTTTTACTTGTTTCATTTTGTCGTTTCTTTTGGTGTTAAAAATCTTTGTTACTGAGCAGTTTCTGGTAAGTTCCTAATAGAACTTGCATTGTGGCATCCTTTCAACCATGAGAAACACATTCTTACCATTTTTTCTCACCTTTAAAACATGTAGTAGATATAGTGGGGCTTCCCTGGTGGCTCAGATGGTAAAAAACTGCCTGCAATGGGGGAGACCTGGGTTTGATACCCGGGTTGGGAAGATCCCTGGAGAAGGGAATGGCTACCCACTCCAGTATTCTTGCCTGGAAAATCCCATGGACAAAGGAGCCTGGTGAACTGTAGTAAGCGGACTTACAAATGTTTAGGAATAGTCAAGAAAGTCAGTTATTTGAAAATATATTCTGGAATGAACATTTTCCCCTTAAATTTGGCTTCTTTTTTAGGGAGGCTCATTTTCTTTTCCTTTTCTCTGTTTGGAGAAATTAACAAAGATCTTTTTCAAGATGAGCTACAACTAGTGAAATAAATGTTATCTGTTCTTTAGCTGAAGTGCTAAACTCTGAGTTTACTTATGGAACTACAGATATTCATGAAATGTTAATGAGAGTATTGAGTTGTGATAAAATAGGTGGAGTGTAATCTCCAACTAGCTGTTTGAGGCTGGCTGGCTGAGCCCCTCCCTAAGGAGGGGCTGGTGTAAAGATGACTTAGCTTTGATTTAAGGTTGCTGGTGTGTGTGTGCTGTCGATTCAGTCATGACCAACTCTTTGAGACCTTATGGATGGTAGTCCACCAGACTCCTTTGTCCATGAGATTCTCCATGGGATCTTCTCGACACAGAGATTGAACCTGCATCTCTTATGTCTCCTGCATTGGCAGGCGAATTTTTTTTTATCACCAGTGCCTCCTGGAAAGCCCAAGGTTGTTGGTAAATTCACTAACTATTGAACCAGGAAGAAGCAGTGCAAAGGAAACCATGAGATTAGATGGGAGAGTGTCTGAATATGGTTCCCCATAGTCTTCCCAGATATGCCCAGAGTTTGGTGGTCAAGGTAACCTGGTGGAGGCAGGAACACAGAAAATGGCATGCTCACTGCCATCTTTAATGCTTAGAATGCCATCATTCAAGGATCAATGTCATTGTCATCTAAGGACAATCTTACCATGCTTCAGTTACATGCTTTCACATACTAATTGTGTCTCTGTCCATCAGGCCTATAGCAGGTCTGGCCATAGCTTAACACAAACCCACCCTGAAAATAACCGTAACCCCTCTACCCCAGGCTTTTTAAGTACAACACCATTCCAATGCTTGGCAAACTTGGAATAGCACATATATTAATGTAGAGAAATATCTTCCAGATGTTTTAAATTGACTAATTGACCTGGCTCAATCAGAAATACTGAAAAATTTGAGGCCACCAATCTCTAAAACTCTGATGGGAGACATGGACCATCTTTTTAGAAAAATGTTGCTCTGATACTTGCATGCATAACATTTCACCACCCGGTTTCAGACATCTCCCAGAGCCCACCATGGTCTCCAGGTCAAGAGCCTTTGCTTCTCTTCTTTGCTTAGCAACTTGATGAGTCCGATCTCATCCTGGATTCTTTAGCTCCATCTCAAAATCTTGCCACCATCTTGTTCTCTATAGTCCCTGACTCCCAATTTTATTCCTTTCTCACTAATTAAAAAAACTTGTTTATTTATGGCTGTGTTGGGTCTTTGTTGCTGTGCAGGCTTTCTCTAGATGCAGTGAGAAGGGGCTACTTTTGAGTTGTGGTGCACGGACTTCTCATTGTGGTGGCTTCTCCTGTTGTGGAGCATGGGCTCTGGGGCCCGTGGGCTCAGTAATTGTGGAGCATGGACTTAGTTGCTCTGCAGCATGTGGGATCTTCCCAGATCAAGGATTGAACCCAGGTGGATTCTTCACCACTGGAACACCAAGGAGGTCAAAAACTGTTTATTTTCTAACTTCAGTTTTTGCTTTAATTTACTGTCATTCGTGACCATGTCACTCTTTTCTTTCTGCTGATCTTGTAATATAACTGTTTCTCCAGATTTGTTTTGCCTTTAGATTTTAATCTATGTTTCCACTAATGTCATAATCTTTATTACTTGTGGCACATGCTAGGTACTTAACAATGTTAATAGTAACAATATTTTTTCATTATTATTAACAGCCTGCTGGGCATTGTACTAGATGTACCCTTATTGCTAGTTATCATAGCAACCCTGAAATACAGATTGTATACCATTGTATTGATAAGAAATCTGAGTATTCTGGAGTTTAAGAATTTAGTATTTTTTTCCTTTAAACTGATTTTCTATTTTTTTATTGAATAAAATAGGAAAAATTTAAAAATAGAAAATATTCTTTCACTCCTGAAAGTACGAAAGTAAACAATTTAATTGCCAAAAGATAATTGTATGATAAATAAACAATACATAAGTATTTTTCAGAATCTACATACTACCCAAAATCACCTACTGTATATATTGTGACAATAACATTGCCCTTAAGCCATACTCTTTTCTTAAATTAGTGCTGGTTTCCTTTCCCGTTCTTCTCCTCTATCTGGCCTCTTTTCTTCCCTTCTTAATTATACTTCTCTTCCTACTCTTGGGTGTCCAAGTGACTCATCAGTAAAGATTCTACCTGTAATGCAGAAGATTCGGGTTTGATCCCTGAGTCATGAAGATCCCGTGGAGAAGGAAATAGCTACCCACTCCAGTATTCTTGCCTCAGAAATTCCAATGGACAGAGGAAGCCTGGTGGGCTGCAGTCCATGGAGTCAGACACAACTTAGCATGCAACACTCACTCACTCGCTCTTGACTCCTACCTCTTACTAGATTCTCTGAGAAGTCTTTAAATCAGTCTTCTTCAAATGGAATATCGAATCTAGCCTTTCACCTAAGAATCACCAGACTCTCTTAGGTCAGGAAGCTCAAGCATGTGTTCCCTGTTCATGGTGTCTCTTCAGTGCAAATATTAGCACTGGAAAATCATTACCCATTTCATTCTTTCTCAGCTCCAGGCAGGAGGGTGGGGATTGTCTACTTCACATACAGCATCCAGGTATGGAAACTTCTGCTACCTGAGGCATTAGGATCAATGACCTGAGAGCCAGAGCGTCAGACAGATCCCACCTCCTTCCTCTTCCAGACAAAACAGTCACAGATTCTGTCCTCAGACCTCCTTTCCACTCAATGTATCTTTTTTCTTGAGGTAGTCTCAGGCAGTCCCGTGACTTTAAGTACATTTCTAAGTGTTTTGTCTTCCTGTCTCATACCATTTCTTGTAGTCTTGTACCATTACTCTCATGCAGAAGAATGATTCCTCAAGTGAATATAAGATCACATTATTTGCTGCCTAAAGGCCCTAATGAATTCTTTTATTACTTAAAAAAGAATCCAGGCTTATTGACACATAGGGCACACTCCATGTGTTCCAGTCTTTCCTATCTCCCTCATATCATCTCCCTCGCTGTCTGCCTTGTCTATGAAGCTGCAACCATCCTAACCAGCCACCAACTTATCCTTCTCTATTTTTCCCAAAGATGCTTATCACCCTATGACCTATTTAAAATTTTCTTCTTTACTGTCTGTTTACCCCAACTAGAATGTGATTCAGTGATGATAGAAGTATTCACCTGTGGTATTCAGTGCCCAGAAAAATGCCTGGCATAGAGTAGATGTTTAAAAAAATTCTGTTGAGTGAGTGAATGTTATTATTAGCAGATGGAGGATGGTGAGATGGTATTCTACTTCCTTTTTAGAAAATACCATTTCTTTTCTCCATTTGCATAGGTTCAGCCAAGGTCCAGATTAGAAGATATACACTCCTCACTTCCCACATGCAGCAAGATCTATAACAATTTTTCATCTCCTCCTCTGTCCCTCAGTTGTGCTATTGATTAATAAAGTGATAGTATATTTGAATTGGGTCAGTCAAGGTGAGGACCAGCATGCCTCTTCAGATCTTCCTTCTTTTAAGAATTATTTTATTTTATTATGATTTTACTGTAAAAGAATACATAATCATCACTTCCCTGGTGGCTCAGATGGTAAGGAATCTGCCTGCAATACAGGAGACCCGGGTTCGATCCATGGGTCGGGAAGATCCCTTAGAGAAGAAAATGACAACCCACTCCAGTATTCTTGCCTGGAGAATTCCACGGACAGAGGAGCCTGGCGGGGTCACAAAGAGTCAGACTGTAGTCGGACATGACTGAAGTGACTGATCATCCACATAAGCTTCATCGGAAAATCAAACCCTTCCAAATTACATAATATAGCTCTACTTCTCTGATTACATATCTGAAAAATAAGACCACTGTTAGAAAGTTGTTCTATAGCCTGCTTAGATCTTATTTCTTCTTTATTGTTTATTATTTTTTATTAAACATTCACATTGAACAGAGAAAGGCTTGCTCTGGGATATGCCAAAAGTCAATAAAAGACCCGATCCTTGATGTTGGGAAATCTAAACCTTGAATATGAAGAGAGGGCAAACATAAAAAAACAATACTTCTGAAGAAATATGCTAATTAATTCTGTGAAAATGAGAGGCATAGGTGCTAGAGGACAAAGAACCTTAGGGAAAAGGTGGCCAAATGAGGTGAATCCAGGTAGAGCACCTGTTGGTCCCGAATGATGTCAAAATGGGAATAAACAGTTCTGTATCTTTCTATAGTGCTTTTCTTCTCATGATTTAAAAAATACCCCAAAGAGAAAAAGTGTACTTAAAGGATATTCTTCTGATATATATATATATATATATATATATATATATATAGTTAAAATATAGGTTATACCTCCCTAAGGATTTGCCACTATTGTTTTAAGATGTAAAGTGACTGGAATAACCATGCATTTCTGGGACATACATGAATACACTGATATGTCTATGTGTAAAAGGTGAATGAAATTCTGTTTGTTCCTATGGAACCAGCAAAGAAAAGAGAAATCCTTTTGGGTGGCATGGGTAACAGTTTACTTGCATGTACATTATAATTTAAAATTGACTCCTGAATTTGTCAAGCCTTTTGACCTGTATTCAAAACACTTTGAGAGGGCTCACGCCAGCAAGTTACAATACTGTATTTATCAGCAGCCACCTGCAGGGCTTTAGTCTCCAGCTGCTGCTTTTTTTTTTTCTTCAATCCATTGAAACTTTTTATTTAAAATGGCTGTAGACCAAATAGCATTGACTAAGAAAAGAAAGCCAAAGGGTAGCACTTCCTTAAAACCATTATTTGATTGGGACAAAAGGGCAAGGTTTCCTGAATCAACCTTAAGAAATACAGATATTGAACATGTTAACAATACCAGTGTTCTTCCAAAAAAACCACATTACACTCCACCTCACTGGGTCTATTGATTGGAATGTCTGTGCAAATGAAAGGAACTAAAGAAACCCGAAGTGCTTCTTCTAACAAGGTGCCATCAATAATGTCCACATGGGCGATCCTTCCTTGATTTAAGAGCTTGTCGCCTTCATGCGCCCACTTAAAACTCTCCGGATAGGGGAAAACACCCTCCCGCCCCAAACAGAATGTTAGATTAAGAAAGATTCATTCCATTCTGCTGCCCTGTTTCTTATCCTGCCTGTTTTCTTGGGCTCTCTCTCTCCTGTAGCATTCTGTCTCTTGATCATTTGTAGTATTGACTTGCTGATGTTCATTTGTACTCCTAAACTTAGACCCTGTGCATGTGTATTTTCATATAATAGAAGCTTTGTTCTGATTTTTACATGGGAAAAGATTTGCTCTTTGAAGGCATCTTCTTAAGGAAGAACCATCCAGAGAACACAGCTGGCTTTGGAAAATTGAGTTTCTACTGAAAGTTTCCTGCTATTATCTTGACAATCTTATCATTATCAAAGCATCTGAATATTAGGTATGACAATGAACACTCGCTGCAGGGAAGAGAGGAGCAAGGCCATAAGTGGGAGGGGGCCGCTAACAATTGTGCCCCCCCCCATGGCAACCATCATAATTTAATACCCTCACCCTGGGAGGCTCCATTTTGCTTGGCCGGCATTGAGCTACTCGAAGTGTTGTTTCTCTTTGGCCAAACCGTCAGGGTTGTCCCTTGAACAGCCTGTAAGACTTCAGATAAAAGATCATGCTGATCATAGCCTAAGGGTAGGATTTGTGTTTTGCATGGGAGTCAGTAATTTAACTATTACATGGAGGGAGGCTTCTGGGTGTGAACAGAATTTATTTCAAGATTGCACTGAACTTGTCAGTAGATCAATAGTTTTTCTTCTTATTGACTAGGTGTCTCTTGCTGAAAAATAGGGAAGACACATCCACTAAATGATAATGACGAGATATATTGGAGTTGCCACATGCTGATACCCCATTCTGTTTGTCTTGTACTTTGTGACTGGATACTTTTTTTTTTTTTTTTTTGCAGTGGATTTAACTTTTTCCCACGTTTCTGCTCAATATCAGGTAGGATTTGAAGCTGTCATGTTAAAGATTCTAAGCAGAAGGACTGATTATCGTTCATGTAATTTCTACTCTTGTTTTTTGTTCTGGTATCAGTGCCGGGGATAACTTTCCTGAAGTCTTTAAGACATTATCATCTGTAAATAGACTCATGAGCTCAGCTGTATCTACCATAGTGTGGTACAGAATATACTATAAGGAGGATTTGTCTTAGTCTGTATCACATGAAAGCGTTTGTTATATTTTTATACTGTAACACTGTACTATAACAAACATTTGGAGGATAGTTGTTATGGTGAGCTCCAGGGTGTTTCTGAGAGAGAAAAGAAAAAAAAAGATTAATATGCTTTCTTCTTTGTGGAACTGATTTAGACTGTGAAATGGGGCTTATCCAAGGTTATGGATGTAGCAGAGTGTAGTGTTAAATTAGGACGACCTGACCACCATGTGGTTTTTGATTATCATGGGTTGTCTCCAAGACCTACTTTTGAAAAGAACAAGAAATATTAGTAGAGCTGTTAAGCATTTGGTCCTTTGTTTTTATTCATTAAGATCCAAACAGTGGGAAGCTCTCACAGAAAAATGCCTGGCTTAAAATATCACATCACCATGGGAAAGTGGATACTTTACTTTTTTTTTCCAACTGCTGAATTTATTTTCGAAACTTAAAGGCTTTGTTGTTGTTGTTGTTGTTGTTGTTGTTCAGTCACTAAGTTATGTCTGACTCTCAGAGACCCTGTGGACTGTAGCATGCCAGGCTCCTCTGTCCTCCACTATCTCCCGGAGTTTGCTCAAATTCATGTCCATCGAGTCAGTGACACTATCTAACCATCTCATCCTCTGATGCCTCCTTCTCCTGCCTTCAATCCTTCCCAGCATCAGGGGCTTTTTCAATGAGTTGACTATTTGCATCAGGTGGCCAAAGTATTGGAGCTTCAGCTTCATCATCAGTTCTTCCAATGAATATTTAGGGTTGATTTCCTTTAGGATTGGTTTGAAGGCTTTACCTATTGATAAAGGGGTGGTATTCTGTTGACCATAGTCTAGAGTAAATTTTAACCAATGTGAGCTCATTAAGAAATGCCAGGTTGTGGTTTGAAATGTCTCTTTAAGATTCCTATGACCACAAGGGCTTCATCTCTTGTTTTGGAATCCTGTGACTTCACACATGGTCAGAGGGCATTGTGGTATCTGTGCACTTCTGTTGTTTGCATTTGTACTCAAGATGGTGAAAAGAGTTATCACAACCAACTTTCATTTCCAAGTTGATTTGATGGAGCATTTGAACATGAATTATTATTATTGGTATATTTATGCTGAATCCCCATGGAGAACAAAGACACTTTAGAAAATGGGGTCCTGACCAATGATTTGTTATCATGATGACAAAGAATAGTTTAGGTTAAGGAACAGACTATCAAAGGTAACACCCTAGTCTTTCCTTGTATGTGTATATTCATATTTGTGTAAAGTGCTGGACAAGCAAGCAACAGCTGAAGGGGAGCTTAAGGGCAATTCTTCCTGTTTAATAAGAGGCATAAATGCTGAGATATACATGTGTCTAGATGTTATCTTTCTCTATGAGCAACAAAAGATATCATTTTCAGTTTTAAAAATGAAATGTGAAATAGACACATAGAGCATCCCATGTGATGTTTGCGTTTTTAATTTTTAAAGGCACAGTGTTCCAAACTTAGGTCTCAGGGAAGTAGAAAAGCAGATTCAAAGAGACATTAATAACTGAATTAACTCAGGCTCAAGATAATTTAAAAATACTAGTAGAGAGTTCAATTGGGGAAAGTATAAGAGAAAATTTCCATAAGTTATCTTTGCTAAGTCCTTGGTGGTAAGGATATTAAAATTGTCATCTAATGATTGATGCTGAACGTGTATAACAGGGTCGCTGTTTTCTCCTGAGATCACGTTTTCCTTAAAGCTCACTTGGCATCTTCGTATTTCATAGTGGCTCCGGTATTGCAGCTAAAGCAGGCAGAATGGCATGATCTCCAGGACCGTGGACTTTGATGCTGACTGCTCTGGGCTCATTCCCAGCCCCGCCAAATATTGGTTGTGACAGAAAGTAACTTATACCTCCCTGTGCCTCTGTTACCTTATTTTTAAAATAAGGCTGTTGTAAAGATTAAGTAAGTTAATATATGCAGGGTTTTGCAGTGCAGGGCTTATGGTGAGTGGTTTTTCTCTCTGTGCCTCAGTTTCCAGTTTTAAGGGTAGTAATTGTACCTCTCCCGTAGGGCTTTTGTTAGGATTTAACGAATTAATATTGTGTATGTAAAATGCTTAGAACAGAGCATAGAATTGTGTTAATTTTAGCAATTATCATTATTCTACAGAATAAAGATTAGATTTTATGAACTCCAATTCAGTTCTTTTAGAAACAATACGCACTGTGCTGTGTTCTGCTAAGTCACTTCTCTTTGCCATCCCATGAACTGTAATCCCCCAGCCTCCTCTGTCCACTGAATTCTCCAGGCAAGACTATTGGAGTGGGTTGCCATTCCCTTCTGCAGGGGATCTTCCCGATCCAGGGATCAAACCTGGGTCTCCTGCATTGCAGGCAGATTCTCTACTGTTTGAGCCACCAGGGCCTTCTGGGCTAGGTGTTGGTTACCTTATAAAGAACACATTTTTAAAATCTATTTGACCCTGCTTCAGTGTTTTCCCTGCTGTGGGTTATAATCTATTAATAGGTTGTAAAATAAATTTAATGGATTGTAACCAGACTTTCTTAAAAGATGAAGTTGAACTGACAAGAACAGAACATGCTGCTTATAATATTGTTGCCTGAAACTTAAAAAATATCTCGCTTTCAATCTGCCTTTAAAACACATAGATCAGTGACAATGTAAAGTATAGTATTTTAGATCATGATTCAAAAAGTTTGAACAGGGACTTCCGTGGTGATCAGGTGGCTAAGGTTTCATGCTCTCAATGGTGTGGGCCTGGGGTTCGATCCCTGGTCAGGGAACTAGACCCCACATGCTGCAACTAAGAGTTCACGTGCTGCAACTAAAACCCAGTGCAGCCAAATAAATATATATTTTTTATAAAAGTTTGAACAGCTCCACATGTAGTCACAGTCTGCATCTCTCTGCATGGTACCCATCCCCCGACCCTCTCTGCTCCAAACTGTCCCCTTCACTTTCCTTTCAGCTTGCCATATGTGCTCTCCTTGCAGGATCTTTGCTTGTGTGATCAGCTCCACGTTAAAAGTAGTTTCCTCAAATACATTTCCTTTCTGCATTTGCTCAACTATCCCCTTCTCAGGGACTCCTTGCCTCAACCATTCTACATGAAACAGCTCACCATGCTTCTCACCTCACATCCCTGTTCTCTTTGTTCAACCTTTCTCTTTAGAGATGAGAGTTTAAATAGGCTTTGGCATGTTACCACTGCCTGACATAATTTGTGGTTTTGTGGTCATCTTTTGTCTTTCTTTCCCCATCAGAATGAACACAGCACGCATCCAGTACTTGGTTTTGTTCCCCACTGTATCACCAGCACCTAGGACTGCGCCTGGCATATAGTGAATACTAAAAGTTGTTAGCTGTTGACTAAAAGAAAGAACAAACAGATAATGTTATTACTTTATCTTGGAAGAACTATTAGTTTCTTACATAGCCACCAAAGATTTGGACTTTTCTTTCAGTTTCCAGTTTTATCAGCTGCCTTTTCTTTCCCTTTCTCATCCCCTATGGTTATGATTGCTGTGCTGTGACAACTTGGAGACCACAGCTATTCGATGAATATGCAGAACTGTGTCAGACATTTGTGCCTTTGCTCTCAATATTCCCTTTGCCCATAGTGCCCTTCCCCTGTCTCTTTCTTCTTCACCTGGATAATGGTGCTGGCCCTGAAGGATCCAGTATGGAGTTCATCATCCTCCATTATGGCCTGAGCTGGGGAAGGTGTTTCTTCTCTGTGCTCTGATATCACTCTTTCAATTTCATAGATCTATTTTTGTGACTTCTTCCTTTCTAGCTACATAAGAGCTCAAATGAGTCATTCATATTTTTGTATTCCTAGAGTTTTCCATACTGCCTGGCATTCAATAAGAACTCAGTAAATACTCATTTAACTTAAAGGAAACATGTTTGAATTTTTAACTTGTTTGAACTACATTTTTGTCTGAATTATATTCCTTGAAACTGACAACAAACATTTGGGAATTCCTATAAGGTCTTTAATCCATTAACAAAGGCAGGTATTTATGGCCATTTTGTTATTTTTCAGTTCTCAAAAACAAAGATTTCTTAAAAATTGCTTTAAATAATAGAAGAAGTTATGTGGGATAGAAGATGGAAAGGCACAGATGCAAACTGCCCCCTCCGTCATGTTTTTTCATTGCACATCTCAACTGTCTGGAGATGTTTTTTCCAATGGGTGTGTCCTTCTGGCTTTTGCTTTTTCTTCATCTGTTTACTTCTTGAGAACTGACACCTGGAGATGGATTTGAGTAAAATGTGAAGTTGTCCTTTTAAATCCTAGGAATACTCTGGTAAAAGATTCAGCTAAAAGGAAAATTTTGGATTATATGTTATTTTCATTTATATTTGATACTTTAGTTCCCTTTTGCTATGGATAATTGAGAGTTGACTGAATATGCTAACTACCCAACTAAATATAACCTCCTGAGGAAAATTTATTCTTTGTACTCCTTTGCTTTTTTATTGTGATGAAAAGAAGAAGAATAAAAAAAAAACCCAGAGACTCAACGGGCTGTAACTTTAATAGGTCATTCCAGCCAGTGCTTACCTTCACAAAATTCTGATAATACAGGGAAGACAATACAGTGATCAAAAGCAGTGATGAGATTTTTTAGCAGCATTAACCGTCATGACCTAGCAAAATGAAAGAAAATGGTTTAACAGAACTGTCAGCTTCAATATAGCTAATAAAGGCATGGATAAATGTTTATTACATACCGGAGACAGATCATTTCTGTACAGAAATTGAGGATGACCTTTACTGATAACTCTTATCTGCCTGATATCCTGAGAGAGAGGGAGAGGGAGAGGGGAGAGAAGCATATTTGCTGATATTTATGAAAGTAGAAATTATCATGTGCAAATAAAACATTTTAGTAATGATTATCTCAAGTCACCCTCTTGCCCTCTCTTCCACCCCCACAGACATACCTCATGGAGGTAAAATGTAGATTCCTCTCTAGGAGACCAAATGTGCCTGAAAGTGGCATGGGTAATTTCAGGGAAATTCTACCTAAACTCACCATGTCTTAAAAAAGCAAAGAATAGGCACATGTGGATATGAATACTTGTATCAATTATGTTGACTTAATTTCTTCTCAGAGATTACAAAAATATTGCAGTTATTTAACACTCTTTTAATAACATGGTCTGGAGAAGGAAATAGCAACCCACTCCAGTATTCTTGCCCAGAGGACTCCATGGACTGAGGAACCTGGTGGGCTACAGTCCATGGGGTCACAGAGTCAGACATGACTGGTAACCAACACTTTCATGACTTAATTGTCTTTTTTTCCCCTTTCATTCAGAGGTTCACTTATTTTTTCTTTCAGTTTTCATTTAAACAGACTATAGGCAACTTTTTTGCACACCTGATATAGAGAAATGCTGCCAAAAGGGCTGGTTGTGTTTAGGAGCCATCATTGGCTCTTTGCATTCGGAGGAATGATCTTTGCATTCTCTTTTTCTCTGTCTCTCCCAGCTGCAACTGTCATGCGTCCCCCTGGCTCACTTGGACTTCTCTGAGCCACTGACTCTGCCATTGTTAAGGTAGGATGAGTTTCCCGCAATGTCACAGGGGGCTTGTTTGACATTTAATATAGTAAGTCCCTTTCATATGAACCAGTTCCATTCCAGAAGCGGGTTCATGTGTCCAATTTGTTTGTAAGTCTAACATAGCTTAGGTACCTAACTAACACAACTGGCTATATAGTGGTGTACTGTAATAGGTTTATAATACTTTTCATACAAATAATACATAAAAAACAAACAAGCACAAAAATAAACAAAACATTTTTAATCTTCTAGTGCAGTACCGTGAACAGTACAGTAATACAGTACAATGGCTGGCATCTAAGGGCTGGCATCGAGTGAAAAGATGGTAAGAGTTACTGACTGGAGGAGGGAGAGGGTGGGAGATAGTAGAACCAAAGGATCATTGTGTGTTAGCCAGTCAGTCGTGTCCGAATCTTTACAACCCCAAGGACTGTAGCCTGCCAGGCTCCTCTGTCCATGGAAACCTCCAGGCAAGAATACTGGAATGGGTTGCCATTTCCTTCTCCGGGGGATCTTCTGAACCCAGGGATTGAATCCGGGTCTCCTGCACTGCAGGCAGGTTCTTTACCACTGAACCATTAACAATAGGAGATAGAGGGCAAGTTGCAGTCTTACTCAAGCCTGCCATTGATGGCACAGGTTTTAGTTTCTTGCTGGATTCAATTCTATGTACCCTCTTGAAACAGCGATTCAGTGATATCTGCGTAGTAACTCTTTCTTTCTCTTCATAGATGACTCGGTAGCACTGGATTACATTCTGAATGCCTGCTGCAACCATCACGTACAGCTCTGCACTGGGGTCCTGTTGACGCCAGTGGTGAAGAGCCTGCCTGCCAATGCAGGTAGACATAAGAGATGCAGGTTTGATCCCTGAGTCAGGAAGATCCTCTGGAGGAGGACGTGGCAACCCACTCCAGTATTCTTGCCTGGAGAATCCCATGGACAGAAGAGCCTGGTGGGCTGCAGTCCATGGAGTCACAAAGGGTTGGACACTATTGAAGCAACAGCACGCACGCGTGCATGTCTCAGAAACTAACAGTGCCTCCTCAAATAAATAAAATCCCCTTGCCATTTCCTGCATCATGAAGCTCTTTGGTTCTTCAGTTTCTTCTTCCTCTTGTCTCTCTTCATTAGTAAGCTCCTCATTTGCACAGAAATAATACAGTAACAAAAAAGCATGTATGTGACAGTGTACGCCAGAGACATGAACTACTTATGTGACTGAACATACAAACGCAGGTTTGCATTTTTGAAGTTTTACAACTTGAAGGTTCATACGTAGGGAACTTACTGTGTAGACTACACTGAGGCTGAAAAAGACAAAATCTTGCAGATGAAGTTCTACTGTAGTTCACAGTTTGTGCCTTGTTATAAATATGTCATTTTGTGCCTCTGACCCAGTTTCCACATCAAGTTTTCCCCTAAGCATTATTTCCCCGTTACCATACAGGAGCCAATGGTCTTGCTCTCTGTCACATACACACACACACAGACACACACATATACAAACGCACAGCAAGAGTGAGAGCAAGTGCAAGCATCAGACATGAAAATCTGTTACCTGCTCCTTGATCTTTGTAGTTGAATTAATTTTAAAATAAGTTTGTAAATACATAATAGAAGAAAGGAACTAGAAAAAAAGCCCTTAACTGTTTATGTATACCATCTTAAACTATCATTTATTAACTATGAAACTAAAAAGAACAGAAGAGTTCTAATTTGATAAAGTTGTACCTTGATAAGGAATGATTAGATATTAACTATAAAAGTTTTTCATTGGAATAATATCTCTTTTATAGTTTTCTATGTTATTCAGATTTACTGTTTAAAGCAAGTTTCAGGAAGAATGAGGCTGGTGTTTTCATGCCTATGTGAAAACTGAAAGCCTTGGAAATCTACTTGGATTAATTAATTTCTTAAAGATTTTTTTCAATGAATAATTATGGATACTTTCTCAATACAGGTTAGTCAACTATACACATGTCTGACAAAGGACTCACTGATGCTGGTGCCATGTCTGTGATAGATATTAACCAAAAAGTATATCTGCTACATGTCCTGGGCCACACAATCTTTATGAAATCCTTTATGAAGAATATTTGTCTGTATTATTCTTTACTTGAAGTACACTCATTTTGGTTTTGGTATTTAAGGAAATGCTGGCCTTATATAGTATGCTGAGAAATATGTATTCCTCTTCAGTTTTCTGGAAGAGTTTGTATAGAACTGGTGTTATTTCCTCTTTAAATATTTGTTAAATCCTCAGTGAAGCTCTCTGAATGGGGGATATTTTAGTGTCAAGGATTTTAACTAAAAATTTAATTCTTAGCTGATACTGTAATACTAGGATTATCTGTTTTTTCTTGAGGGAGTTTTAGTAGGTTGTGCCTTTCAAGGAATTTATCCATTTAAACTAAGATGTCACATCCACTAGAATAAAGTTATTATCATATTCCCTATTATCCTTTTTTGTTTTGCTTTCCTCCTATTATCCTTTTAATATACACAGAATCTACAGCAAAACTGCCTCCATCATTCCTGATATTAGCAATTTGTGGTATCTTTTTTTGTTTCCCTTTAGTCTTGTTAGAAGTTTATTAATTTTATTGGATTTTCCTAAAGAAGCACTTGAAAAGTAATGATTTTTTCTATTGTTTTTCTAATTTCAACTGATATCTCCTCTGATTTTTATTATTTTATTTCTTTTGAATTTTAAATTACTTTGGTTTTAACCTGCTCTTCCTCTTCTGAGGAACTTGAGATCATTGATTTGCGATCTTCTGTTTTAATTGACATTTAGTATTATATATTTCCCTCCAAGTATTGCCTTAGAAACATCCCACAGATTTTGATACTATATTTTTCATTCTCAATTCAAAATACTTTATAACTTCTCTTTTGGTTTCCTCTTTGACCCATGAAGTTTGTTATTTGAGAGTTCTTCAGATACTTTTATACATTTCTAGTTTAATCTGTTTGTGGTTAGACAGCATATCTTATATGACTTGAAATCTTCTAAATTTGTTAGACTTGTTTTATGACCCAGACTACAGTTCTGTCTTGGTAAACAATCCATGTGCACTTGAAAAGAATGCGTATTCTGCTGTTGTTGGGTGGAGCACTCTATTAATGCCAAGTATACCAATTTTGTTAATAGTGTTGCTTGCCTTCTATATCCTTAATTTTGTCCTATCAATTATTGAGAAAGGAGAGTTTAAATTTCCTGTAATTGTAGATTTATCTATTTTTCCCAGCAGTTCTATTAGTTTTTGTCTTGATACTGTTATTAGGTTAATCAATGTTTAGGATTGGTTTGTCCTTTGAGTGCGTTGACTTTCTCATCATTGTAGAATGATCCTTTATATCTCTGGTGATATTGTTTGCTCTGAAATTTGCTTTGATATTAATACACCACTTCAGCATGCCTTTGACTGGTGTTATCCTGATATATGTTTCCTCATCTTTTAAATTTTAATATAGTATATCTTGATATATAAAAGGTATTTCTTAAGGGAAGTATGTAGTTAGATATTTTTCTATTCAGTCTTTGTTTTTGCAACATTTAGGTTCTAGGTTATTTACATTAGGGTTGATTCTGCTATGTTGATTTTTTTTCTCCATTATTTTTTCCTTTGTTCTCCTCCTCTGCTTTTGCATTAATAAAAATTATTTAATGGTCCAATTTTATTGCCTTTGTTTTGTTATTTATAACTCTTTTTGTATTATTTTAGTAGTTGCATTTGTGTTTATCCCTATCTATTTTCAAGTGGTATAATATACTTCATACTTAGTATGAGTAATGTTTAGTTCTGGTACTAGTAATTTTGGATGGCTTTTTTTTCTTGGCTATGTCTTCAACCTCATTAATTTCTTCTTTGCCAATGTCTACTCTGTTAATCCTAACAATTGTATTTTCATTTCAGACGTTGTTTTCACCTTTAGAAATGCACTTTGTTCCTTTTAAAGAATGTATCTCTATCTAACATGTCATTTTTTCCTCTAGCTTCTTGACCATACTGAATATAGTTACAATAACTTTAATATCTTGTATAAGCTATCATCTGTGTCATATTTGGTTTGGGTTCAATTTATTGACTTATCTCATTATGATCATTTCTTTGCATGACTTTTCATTTCTATTTTGAGGCCAGAGTTATGAATTTTAACTTGTTGGATCCTGGATGTTTTGTAATCCTATAAATATTTCCAAATATTTGTGCATTCATGTTATGGTACTTGGAAACAGCTTGATTCTTTTGGTTCTTGCTCTTAAGCTTTGTTAAACATGATCATAATATAGTCTGTTGCTGTTCAGTTGCTTGGTTGTGTCCAACTCTGACTAATACAATTTAGTCAGTAGCTAATTTGCCCTACTACTGAGGGAAAACACTTCTGAATATTCTACCAAATGGCCATGAAATATGAAGCTTTACACTGTGTCAGATGAGAGCAAACATTAATTCTGGCTCTGTGTGTATCCCAGGGATTGTTCTTTCTAATGTTTCTCAATGTTTTCTATCTAGTGTTTAGTGATTTCTTATAAATCCTGAGCACTTGGGGGAGCCTCCTTCAGATCTCTAGATTTTTCTATCTTCAGAATTCTCTTCTCTCTAGTACTCTTCCCTACAATATCTGGCTTTCTTGACCTCCGCAGACTTACAACTTTTCTTTCTTCAACTCAAGGAGACTTTTGTGTTCCAACTGATTTCCCCTGCTGGCCATTTTCACCAAGAGCTATGTTAGAGCCATCATAGGGCTAATCTTGTGAGATTGTGTGGTAAGTCGCTCAGTCGTGTCCAACTCTATGCAACTCCGTGGACTGTAGCCCGCCAGGCTCCTCTGTCCATGGGATTCTCCAGGCAAGAGTACTGGAGTGGGTTGCCATGCCCTTCTGCAGGGGATCTTTCTGACCCAGGGATCAAACCCGTGTCTCTTATGTCTCCTGCATTGGCAGGCGGGTTCTTTACCACAAGTGCCACCTGGGAAGTCCTCTTGTTAGCTTAGGTGATCTCTTACTGTTTGATATCCAGTGTCTTGAGAACCACTGTTTTACTTACATGCCTAGCTTTATAGTTTTCACGCATGAAGAAAAATCTTTTCTCTGAAACTCCTTTCTGACCTGAAGTCTAAATTCTATTGAGCTATTTTCATGTTCTTATTAGCCATTCCTATGGAGAAGGGAATGGAAACCCACTCCAGTATTCTTGCCTGGAGAATTCCATAGACAGAGGAGCCTGGAGGGCTACAGTCCATGGGGTTGCAAAGAGTTGGACATAACTGAGCTACTAACACTTTCACTTCATAGCTACTTTACAAAATGTTGTCATTTTTTACCTATTTAAAAAATAGAGTTCTTCTTCTTCTTTTTTTATAATTGTGCTGTAATAATTCTTTTTATATTATGGAAAACTTTTAACGCCAAAAGTTCTAATATTAATGAAGTCTAGTTTATCAAGTTTTTCTTTAATAATACTTTGTGTCCTACTTGAGAAAACCTGACTGAAAAGGTCGTGGAGATTTTCCTCTGTATTTTCTGTTAGGAGTTTTATAACTTTAACTTTTACTTTTAAGTTTAAAATACATTTTAGGTTAAAATTTGTATATCATAATAGATAAGATTCACTTTTCTACCTTCTGATATTAGGTTGTTCCAGCAGTGTTTGTTGAAAGGATGTTGTTTTCTGTAAAATTACTTAGACACTGGGGTTAAAAATTAGTTTAGTTATGGTTCTTTTTCTAGGCTAACTAGCCTGTTAATTGTACATTATGCAAATACCACTGTATTGATTCTTGATAGCTTTATTAGTTAATCTTGAAATGAGATGGAATATATCTTTCACCTTTATTCTTTTTCAAAACTGTGTTTGTGTTTTGTTTCTTTGTATTTTTATAATTTTTAGAATATATTTGTAAACTTCCACAAAATAGGCCTGATGAAATTTTTTCTGGGATTCTGTCAAATGTATAGATCAATTTGGGGAAGATTTCCATCTTAAAATATTGAATCTTTAATCTGTGATCTTAGTATATTTTCCACTTTAAAATTTTTCATTATATTTTCATTAATTTCTCTCTGCAGTGTTTTTTGCTGTTGTCATTATACAAAAATAGTTCATATATTTTGTTAAATATATCATTGATTAATATCTTAATGCTATTATAAATAAAAAATTTAGATAATATTTTCTAATTGTTTGCTGCAAGTATTTAGATATACACATGATTTTTGTATGCAGCCCTTCTATTTTGCGATTGTTAAAATCACTTTTTAGTTCCACTAATTTTTTTTTTCAGATTCTGTAGAGTTGTCTAGGTTCACAGCCACAGGTAGAGATAATCTTACTTCTTCCTTTCCATTCTGCATCCTTTTTGTACTATTTTGCTTCGTTTTCTTATATCTTTGCAGTGAGTAGGGTAGGGAAAGTGTTGAACAGGACTAGTGAGAGAATATCCTCACCTTGTTTCCTATTTTAGGGAGATCTTCCTCTACTATAATGTTTACAATTTTTTCAATGGGTTTCCTTTGTCAGGTTGAAGAAGCTTCTTCTATTTCCAGTATGTTGGTGGGTTTTATCATGATTGTGTGTAGAATTTTGCTTGATGGATTTTCTTATCTATTTGTTGCTGTTGCTAAGTCGCTTAAGATGACTGTATTATTTTTCTCTTTGATGCCCTGTGTATGTGTTAGTTGCTTAGTTGTGTCTGACTCTTTGCAACCCCATGGACTATAGCCCACTAGGCTCCTCTGTCCATGGAATTCTCCAGGGAAGAATAGTGGGGTGGGTTGCCATTTCCTTCTCTAGGGGATCTTCCCGAACCAGGGATCAAACTTGGGTGTCCTGCATTGTACAAAAGGCAGATTCTTTACCAGGGAGCCCATTTAAGCATCTGCCTACTAATTCAGGAGACATGGGTTTGATACCTGGCCTGGGAAGGTTCCATATGCCTCTGAGCAACTAAGCCAGAGCTACTGAGCCCTCTTGCCTAAAGTCTGTGCTCCTATTACCCTAGTTTTGTTAAGTAAATTGATTTTCAGATGTTAAACCAACTATGCATTCTTTGGATAAACGCTACTTGGTCATTATAAATTAACTTTTTCATTGCTGTATTTTATTTGTTAATTTTATATTAAGCTTTGTTTGTTTGTTTGTTTTGTATCTATGTTCATGAGAGTTACTACTCTGAGGTGTCCTGTTTTTGTCGTATCTCTGTCTGGTTTGGTATTAAGGTAATGCTGACCATTTAGAATGAGTTTGAAAGTGTCCCCTTCTCCTTTATTTTCTAAAATATTTTCTGTAACATTGGAGTTATTTCTTCCTTAATTGTTTGCCAGATTTCAACTAGTAAATCTTTTTGGGCTTGTAGTTTTCTCTGAGAAAATTTTTATTTACAAATTTAATTTCCATACTAGATATAGGGCTGTTCTGTGTCCGTGATGTAATTTCTCTCTTTCAAGTAATTTGTTCTTCCACATAAATGGTTGAATTCACTTGTTTGTTCCTCTCCTTGTTTAATCCAGTTAGAGGTTTTTCAGTTATTTTTTTGAGAACCAACTTTTGTTTTCTATTTTTTGTCTATTGTTTTTCACTTATATGTTGACTGATTTAACATAGCAGTATTATTTCCTTTTTTCCCTAAGTTTTTATAGTTAATATTCTGTTTGAGTTTTTTCTTCTTAAGGTGGAGCTTCAGGTAATTTATTTTAGGCTCTTTGTTTTCAGCATAAGCATTTAAGTCAAACCAATAAATTTCCTTTAACCGTAGTTTTAGTTGCCTTTGACATGTCTTATAGTTTGTTTTATCAGGTCAAATAGTTTTTAATTTTACCTTTTGCTCTTTTATTTGATCCATGGGGTTTTCAGGAAAGTATTTTTAAATTTCCAAATATTTGGGCATTTCCTGATGTTTTTAATTGACTTCTAACTTAATATCATGACTTTTTTTATATAATGAGCTATATGAGCTATTTATATATTTTGGAGATTAATCCCTTGTTGGTCGCATCATTTGCAAATATTTTCTCACATTCTATAGGCTATCTTTTCATTTTGTTTATGATTTACTTTGCAGTGCAAAAGTTTTATTAGGTCCCACTTGTTTATTTTTGTTTTTATTTATGTTACTCTAGGAGATAGATCTGAAAAGATATTGCTGTGATTTATGTCAAAGAGTGTACTGCCTATGTTTTCCCCTAGGAATTCATAGTATCCCCAATCTTACATTTAGGTTTTTAATCAATTTTGAGTTTATTTTTGTGTGTTGTGTCAGGGAACGTTATGACTTTATATTTTACATATGGCTGTCCAGTTTTCCCAGCACCACTTATTGAAAAGACTGTCTTTTCCCCATTGTATATTCTTGCCTTTTTTGTCATACTTTAATAGACCATAACTCTGTGGGTTTATTTCTGGCCTTTCTATCCTTTTCACTGGTTTATATCTCTGTTTTTGTGCCAGTACCATAGTGTTTTGATTACTGAGTTATAGGCTAAAGTCAAGGAACCTGTTTCCTCCAGCTTTATTTTTCTCTTTTAAGATTGCTTTGGCTATTTGGGGTCTTTTGTGTTTCCAAATAAGTTGGAAAGGGTGTGGAGAAAAAAGAAGTTCATCCTACATTGTTGGTGGGAACATAAATTGGTATAGCCATTATGAAAAACAGTATGGAGTTTCCTTAAAAAACTAAAATTAGAGCTACCTCATGATCTAAAATCCCATTCCTGGGCATATATCTTGGGGAAAGTATAATTCAAAAAGATCCATGCATCCTAGTGTTCACTGCAGCACTGTTTACAGTGGCCAAGACATGGAAGTAACCTAAACGCTCATTGATAGATGAATGGATAAAGAAGTAGAATATATACACAGTGGAATATTAATTAGCCATAAAAAATGTAATAATGCTATTTGCAGCAACATTCAGGGACCTAGAGAACATCACTTACTAAGTGAAGTAAGCCAGAGAGTTAAAGACAAAATCATATGATATTTCTTTTATGTGGAATCTAAAAAGAGTGATAAAATGAACTTATATACAAAACAGAGATTGACCCATAGACACACAAAACAGACTTATGGTTAGCAAAAGGAAAGAGAGGGGGTAGGGATAAATTGTGAATTTGGGATTACATATTACTATATATAAAATAACCAACATGGACCAAGGAACTATATAAAGGGACTATACTCAATATTTTATAATAACCCATAAGGGAAAAATATCTGAAAAAGAATATATATATGTATATGTACAACTGAATTACTTTGTTGTACACTTGAAATTAAGAGTTTTGTTAAGTCAACTATACTTCAATTTTAAAAAAGGCCATTATGATCAGACTACAAACTCTGTATGACTTCAGTCCTTTTAATTATTCAGGTGCACTTTGTTGGAATGAGTCTTCTGTAATATCAGATATGTCAAGTTGGCTGATTGTGTTATTCAAGTCTTATCTACTCTCACTTTTTGTGTCTATGTTTCCATCAGTTTACTGAAGTGTTGAAATCTCCAGTTGTTATTGTGGATTTGTTTCTTTGAAGTTCTAGTTTTTGTTTTAAATATTTTGAAGAACCGTTGTTTAGAGTATTCACATTTAGTATTGCTCTTTCTTCTTGGGTAATTGATACTTCTGTCATTTTGAAATGTCTATTCTGTCATATCCTTTTCCTGGAATGTACTTTTCTTGATATTGATATTTCTGCTTCAGTTTTCTCTTAATTAATGTGTGCATGGTTTTTTGTTTTTCTGGCCTTGTACTTTTAATCTGTGTCTTTGTAAGTTCATTTATTGATGAATAGTGTATGGTTTAGTCATGATTTTTTGTTCAGTTTGAAAAAAATTTTGGAAATTTTAGGCAGTTTGTGTGTAGTATAACTATTAATATCATTGGAGGTTAGTTTTTCCATTAGCCTATTTGTTTTCTTTTTTTCCTATATATTCTCTTTTCTTCTTTGCAATTTTCCTTTTTCCATTTGAATTAGTTTGACTATTTTGTAATGTTTGTTCTTATATATATCTTTGCATTATTAACAATCTTTATTTTATTTCACTTAGATGTACATTGTTAACTTTATTATAATCTACCTTCAAATAATAGTATGCTATTTTATGCACATTATAATAATCTTAGAGCTATATACTTCCATTTCCCTCCTCTAACCTTTTTATATTATTGTGCTATTTTCTTCCATATTACAATATTTACTCATTTATTAAATAAATTTAAAAAATGGATAAAATATTTTTTTAGACTTAACATGTATTTCCCATATTGGCATACATAAATGTCTTTGTGTATGTTGAATTTTCTATGTAGTTTTATTTTCCTCTAGCCAAACAATTACTTTAACGGAAGCCTGATGCAACAAAATTCTCTGAGGTTTGGCCTTTCCCAAAATATATTTATTTTTTCCTTCTTTTTTTGTGTTTTATTTATTTGTTTTTATTGAGATATGGTTGATGTACAATATTATATGTTACAGGTATACTATATAGCAATTAATAGTTTTTAAAGGTTTTACTATATTTATAGCTATTGTAAAATATTGGCTGTATTCCCGCTATTGTACAATGTGTCCTTGTAGCTGACTTTTTTACTCTCTTTTTTAATGATGTTTCCAGATACATAATTCTAGCTTTACCATTTTTTTTTTCTTTTAGCACTTAAAAATGTCATTGCATTGTCTTTTGAACTGCATTGTTCTGTTAGGCTATACTACAAATCCACAGTCATCAAGACAGTATGGTACTGGCACAAAGACAGAAATATAGATCAATGGAACAAAATAGAAAGCCCAGAGACAAATCCATGCATCTATGGACACCTTATCTTTGACAAAGGAGGCTAGAATATACAATGGAGAAAAGACAATCTCTTTAACAAGTGGTGCTGGGAAAACTGGACAGCCACTTGTAAAAGAATGAAACTAGAACACTTTCTAACACCATACACAAAAATAAACTCAAAATGGATCAAAGATCTAAGCATAAGACCAGAAACTATAAAACTCCTAGAGGATAACATAGGCAAAACACTCTCCGACATAAACCAAAGTGGGATCCTCTATGACCTACCTCCCAGAATATTGGAAATAAAAGCACGAATAAACAAATGGGACCTAATTAAAATTAAAAGCTTCTGCACAACAAAGGAAACTATAAGCAAGGTGAAAAGACAGCCTTCAGAATGGGAGAAAATAATAGCCAATGAAGCAACGGACAAACAATTAATCTCAAAAATATACAAGCAACTCCTGCAGCTCCATTCTAGAAAAATAAACGACCCAATCAAAAAGTGGGCCAAAGAACTTAACAGACATTTCTCCAAAGAAGACATAAAAATGGCTAACAAACACATGAAAAGATGTTCAACATCACTCATTATCAGAGAAATGCAAATCAAAACCACAATGAGGTACCACTTTACACCAGTCAGAATGGCTGCAATCCAAAAATCTACAAGCAATAAATGCTGGAGAGGATGTGGAGAAAAGGGAACCCTCTTACACTGTTCTGTATATTTGAAGTTATTCTTATCTTTGTTCCCCTGTTTTATGTACCATGTCTTTTTTGGGGGGCTGCATTTACAATTTTTTCTTTAATATTTGTTTTCAGCATTTTAATTATGATATGCCTTGATATTGTTTAATTTGTGTTTATTATGCTTGTGTTTAATTGACTCTCTTAGAGTGAAAGGTTTATAATTCTCATCAAATTTTTTAAAATTCTGCATTATTTCTTCAAATATTTTATCCATTCTATCCTGATGGTTGCTAGATTAGATCCAAAGGAATATCAATGATATATTGTGATATATTATTCACTTTGAGAAATGATAATAGCAAAACAACTCCAATTTCAATATGCTTTATAATTTTGCAAATTGCTTTTATCTCTATTTAATGTATCATTCAAACAATTATAAAAATTAGTGTACTTACTCTATTACCTCATTGTGTTATTGAAGGTGATGGAAACCAAGAAAATATAAAAAACATATATATATAAAATATGTTTTAATAAGTGACTGTAGTGAAGTCTTGCGTCCTTCACTGTGGGAAAGCATAAAAAAAAAAAAATCTAACTACCCTGTGTTGGGATGGCTAGGAGACAAAGACGGTGACATTTCAGCTGGGTATTAAAGAATGACTGTAAGAGTACTAGCTAGAGAAAATGGAAGAGAAATCTGTCCTGTAGAGAAAAGAACATTTGAAAAGGCTTGGAGGTTTAAACAAACCTTGTTCTTTGAATAGTGATAAGCCATTTGTTATGACAGAAACTGGAGCACAAAGGTGAGAAAAGAGGTATTAAACAAATAGGTTGATTCTTGAGTGCTATATTAGCAAGCTTGGGTTTTGAAATAAAGGAGGTATATTATGCTCCCTTTTTATGGTGATTTATTTTATAGTGATAATCAAGGGTGTGGTGATTTAACCAAAGCAAAAAAGTAAGAATGACCTTCTTTTAAGCAACTTTGCTACTGAAGTAGTCACAAGAGTTCTTTTTTGCTTGCAGTTTTCCAAATCTGTCTCAGTATTATACAAACAACTAACTATATAGTAGGCTTTTATTTGCATTACTTTTACTGTCCCCTGTTAGAAACTGTGACAGATAAGCTAGAAAACTGTCTTCCTTTCACTCACATGAGACAGAACCCTTTCCTGATCTTTTGAGTTTGGGATGTTTGCAATATTGGTGACTTCTTTTAGTTCAGTAACTGACTAAGCTAGGAAGCAAATATCTGAAACTGACATGGACCCTTGCCAGAAGATTAGCTAGGGAAATATTAGATTTCTAAAATTTAGTCTCTATCCCTTTAAACCAGATAATTTACAGGAGAATAAAAAAAAAATCTTGAAAATTAATGGCAATTTTGAAATAGAATATTTTGTCAAAATCAAATTCATTTCATTAAATGCTTGAGAAGAATGCAACGAGTAAATGAGGTATGAATAACTCTAAGATGGGACAATTACCACCTCAGAAACAATATATTTGTAAAGTTAATTCTTCTCGAACATGAACAATCTCCTTACACTTGACCCCTTTCTATTACCTCTTCCATGCTTGAACTCTCCTTGAACTTTGAAGATCCATCTTGAGAGTATGATACGGCCATCTCTTTTGCATCTGGTTATTTTAGCTCCAATTTGCAGCCCTAAAATGGCAATTATGGTGATATATTGCTCAAGTCACCCGACATGGATTAGTATCGGGATCAGCACATTTATGCACAGGAGTAGTGAATGGAGACTGCAGCTATGATTTTAAATGACTTGATTAATTCTGAAACAACATTTCAGAGTCCATTAGGTCCAGCAGGTGTTGGGGTGCAGACTGCTTTTTCCCTAAGCAGCATATTCGATTAAAGTATTTTGGATTCAAACATTGTATTTCCCAGAACAGTTTCCTTTCACTCTGTTAAATCCCCTTAACAATCAGCACTCCTGAAAGAGATCCTCTCCCCATTCTGCCTCTACCCAAGTTCTCTCGCGTCAGTTAGTGACCTGCCAGCTCTGTTTGAGCAACTTGAACAATGTGTTCTGTTCTTGTTCAAGAGGGCATTTACATGACAGAACTGCTGCTAAAAGCTCCTGCTGACTCAGGTCAAAATAAGGCCAATTGTGCTGTTTATCCTAAGGGCCATTTCATCAGCAACTCATGTCAAGGTTAGCAATGTGTCTGGTTAATGCCTTGATTCAGTGCTTTCTTTTACTACTAAAAATACATGTACATGACTTTACACATCTCTCTTTTGCCCTCCACCCCATCTGGACATCACTGCTTTAATAAAAAACACGTAGGGCTGGGTTTTTCATTTAAGTTCTTTGGGATTTCAAATTCCTAGATTCTTTGTTGATTTTTATGGATTCTAAGGTATCTTTCTTAGAAAAATTCTGACAATGGGCTTTTCATGCTTCATTACTTCCAATTCTTTTCTTTACAAGGTTGAGAACATGTCAATGGGTCCATGATACAACAGTTGTAGAATAATCTCGAAATGTGGCACAATGATTTGTTCTGTCTTCTGTTCTCCTAGCACAATGTACTTGTTTCTGCTAAAGCACGTATCAACATGAATTCTAACTATTTGTGTATTACTACATCTGTCCTCCTTAGGAGTTACAACTTGTTCTTTTATTTTTGTGCTAATTGCAAATCTATCCATCCTTTAACCCACCCATCCATCTATCCATTCATTCAGCTATCCTAACACATTCAGAGCCTTCCATTACTGCTAATTGTTGGTGGTATTCTTTGCTAAACCATGTGCTAGATACTCAATAAATATTTTTAATTATTTTGAATGAGTATGTTCTCAGAAGCCAATCAAAGATCAAACCCCATAGTGTTTTAGTCACCTGCAATTAATACTGCCCTTGTGAATAAGGGTATAATAAATATACAAAAATTGTGTAACAATATGAGGCAGGACACTTGGATACTAGTATTAGCTGTTTTTTTACTACTGGTTTAGTAACTTCAAGAAGTCACATTGAAGAATTTACTCTCTGTGAATTTTTTCATTTTTAAAATATAGATAAAATTGTTTGCCCTACTCAACTTACAGTGCTGTTGAAAGGGCTGAATAGAAGAATATAAGTGTAAATATTTTAAAGCTATCCAAATATATTTAATATGACGCTTAAGTATATGATTAGTTTTAGACGTGGTATGCCTGGGAATAATATCTCCCATAGCAAGAGAAATAGCTTTCATTATGAGGCTAGCATAAATAAACTGATAAAATATTCTACTATCCAAACCCCCAAATTATAAATTTATATATACACATTTAATATACTGGCCAATACAAATTTCCTTCATAAGAAATGCATACCAAATTTAGCTATAACAGTTCAAATATTTCTCTTTTACACTAAAAGGAACAATATAACAACCGAATACACATTATTTTAACTTTGAAAACTTAGAGGGTGAGTTATCTAATAATTTTCCATATTGGCTTTAAAATCATTATAATTTCAAAGGATAGCTTATAATTATAGCTGTATAATTTATATATAAATTAAAAATGCATGAGCTTTAAATACACAAGCTTAAAAATGGAGACTTTTCCTTTTCTGTTATCTCTTTCTTCTTGCAAATATTGAAACAACTGTAAGATAGGACATAGGAGCCAGACAAATAGAAATACTTATTACTTTTAATAGCTGAATTAGTGACTATTACTTTAGATTTATGGCTGGAGAGGGCTTGCTAATATATCATTTGGTTATAACCTTTCTTCTCTCCTCAGGACTATAGGCTCCTCCTTGCAGAGGTAGGTCTTGAACTGCTGAACTCTCATGTGGGAGAAGAGGTTCAAAAGCTTGTATCCTGTAGCCAAGCAGGATCTGAAAGAGGGACCCAGAAAATGCTGAGTTGAATGGACTTCATTACTTCTCTCCAATTTATCAATTAGATCAGTCATTCTTCCATTAGAGGAGTGAGTTGAGGGAGAGCCTGAGTATCTCTTCCATGGTTTGCCCTGGGGAATAAAGTGAAAATGTCTTCTTTTAGATGGAAACAAGAGAAATAGTAGTAAGTGTCCTCCATAAATCATTACTGTCTGTTACCCTCTGAGCAAATTCCACCCTCATAGCAGAACTCAGGCTATGCCAAGGGGGACTATCAACATCTCCTGGACTCAGAAGAATGAAGGCCTTGCCCTTTTGTTGTCGTTCAGTCACTAAGTGTGTCTGATTCTTTTGAGACCTCATGGTATAGCCCACAAGGCTCCTCTGTCTATGAAATTTCCCAAGCAAGAATACTGGAGTGGGTTGCCCTTTCCTTCTACAGAGGATCTTCCTGACCCAGGGATCGAACAAAAGTCTCCTGCATTGACAGGAGTATTCTTTACCACTGAGCCATCTAGGAAGACCCTTGCTCTTTTGTATCTCTTCCTAAACCCTAAGTCCTTGCCATACCTTCGCTTTTAAAAAATCTAACCAAGAATTTAGTCCTCTTGTTTAAAAATGAAAGAAAAATTTTTTGCTAACGTAAACTAGTCTATCTTTGACTTCAGAAAGTTGGACTTGTTAGTTGCTAAGGCTTCTTTTTGCTGAAAATATTTAGAGACTCAATGATGCAACATTCACTCAGGGAAATCATGAAATTGCTCAAAAACTGATTTTGCACTTTTTAGTCATGCTTTCTTATTTCATTCTGAAGAACTAAGGTTGTTGATTTTAAATGGTAGATGATCAGGTACTTCAGATCTTTTAGTAGAGGTTAATAGCAAATCAGTCAATTAATGTTGAAATGGATGAAAACTACAAAAGATTATTTCAGTGCATTATATTTTATAAATGTCATTATTTAACTGTTTTACTTTTTCAGGCAACCCTTTCTTGGGCATGGGAAAAAAAGTCTAATTGAATTTCACATACCTTTGTCAACCATCTATTGTGTGCAAGGCATAGTGCCAAATATTATGGAAAATACAAAAACAAAATATAAAAAATTATAAAATGATTCCTATTTATAAAATCAATTTCACCTACAAGCATTTATATCCTAGTAGAAATATACTGAAAAAATCCCAATAGTACAGTCCAAGGACATTATAATATGGTCTGAAGTAAAATAGAACAAACCCAGAGCTGCCTGGATTAAAAATAATGGAAGAGAGACTGTAATACTAAAGACATGTATTCTAGTGAGAGGTATATTAAAACAGACTGGACCACAGAATCCAAAAGAGTATTGTAATCATACAGTTGGACAATAGCCCAAAGCTCTAAGTGCCTGTGAGGGAGCTTTGAATAGCTCAGTGAGTCTTTCGTTTAAATAGATGGTTTGGGCAGAAGCTTCTCAGGCCTTGGAAGAGTGTGGAGGAAAGAGGAGGATATAATATGAATATCTTACCCCTGAGCTTTAAAATGAGAACAGTGGACTTCTCTCATCCAAAATGAGTTGAGATGATCAAACTATTCCAAATAGCCAAGAAACTGTGTAATTTAAATCCAGGCAGCTTAATGGCACAAAGAGTTTCTATAGATAGAATCACTTTACAGAAGAGTACACTCATACCTTGACTTTTCTTCAAGTTTCTTTAAGCAAAATTAATGTTTATAAATTAAGGTTCACATCATCTTACTGATTATGAGAGATGAACGCCCTACTTAAAATAACAAATAGGACTCATGTCTGCCTTAAAGATGATACTAAGTTCAGTTCAGTTCACTCAGTTGTGTCTGACTCTTTGCGACCCCATGGACTGCAGCACGCCAAGCCTCCCTGTCCATCACCAACTCCCAGAGTCTACCCAAACTCCTGTCCGTTGAGTTGGTGATGCCATCCAACCATCTCATCCTCTGTCATCCCCTTCTCCTCCTACCTTCAATTTTTCCCAGCATCAGAGTCTTTTCAAATGAGTCAGCTCTTTGCATCAGGTGGCCAAAGTACTGGAGTTTCAGCTTCAACATCAGTCCTTCCAATGAACACTCAGGACTGATCTCCCTTAGGATGGACTGGTTAGATCTCCTTGCAGTCCAAGGGACTCTCAAGAGTCTTCTCCAATGGCATTGAAACATGTTAATTGTCATATGTGAAATCAATCGCCAGTCCAGGACTGATGCTCGGGGTTGGTGCACTGAGATTTCCCAGGGGGAGGGAGTTGGGAGGGAGGAGGGAGGGGGGTTCTGGAGGGGGAGCATATTTAAACCCATGGCGGTTTCATGTCATTGTATGGCAAAACCAATAAAAAAAAAAAGAGTCTTCTCCAACAGCACAGTTCAAAAGCATCAGTTTTTCGGTGCTCAGCTTTCTTTATAGTCCTATTTTCACATCCATACATGACTACTGGAAAAACCATAGACTTGACAAGACAGACCTTTGTTGGCAAAGTAATGTCTCTGCTTTTTAATATGCTGTCTAGGTTAGTCATGACACTAAAGGAGTAAATAATTGCTTGTTAAGGTTTTTGTTTGCTTACTTCACATTCCTTCTTAGTTTCCACCTCATCATAGAAGTAGAATTCTTAAAGTTTGAAGTATTTTTAAAAGTGATCTAAGAATAACTTCTCAACCATTTCAATGTCTCTTAAAATGTCTCTTATGGATAGTTATACCAAGTACATATATTCTGAGAAAGCCATAGTTTGGTTGTTTTAGGGATTCAAGATTTTTTTACTTTAGGTTGAAACAAAATCTCTTACTTGACAGCCTTCACCCATTAACCCCATTTCTGACCTTCAGATAAACATAGAAAAAATCTATATGCCACATCTGAAGATGACCTTCAAATGTTTGAATGTAACTGTAATGTCGTTCCTTAGTTTTTCCTTTGAGCCAATAGTATTCAGTTCCTTCAGTTATTCTTTGTGTGGCATCTTTTTCAGGAGAGTATCTCAGGAATAATATTTCTCTGTACTTTGAGTCTCATTGTTATTGTTCAGTTGCTAAGCCATGTCTGACTCTTTGGAACCCCATGGACTGCAGCATGTCAGGCTCCTCTGTCATCCACTATCTCCTGGAATTTGCTCAAATGCATGTCCACTGAGTCTGTGATGCTATCCAACCATCTCATCCTCTGCTGCCCCTTTTCCCTCCTACCTTCAATCTTTCCCAGCATCAGGGTCTTTCCTAGTGAGTTAGCTCTTTGCATCAGGTGGCCAAAGCATTGGAGCTTCAGCTTTAGCAACAGCCCTTCCAATGAATATTCAGGACTGATTTCCTTTAGGACTGACTGGTTTGATCTCCTTTACTGTCCAAGAGACTCTCACGAGCCTTCTCCAGCACTACAATTCTAAATTAATTTCATAGGCACTGAACTTAGCACACTCTCTCCCTCTCTACTCTTTCTGGACCGTTTCCACATTTCCCTTCCCATACAAAATTGTTGCAAGATGACTTGGAGGCATAAATAAGTGCTGAGCTTGCATAATCAGACAGACAGTCCTAATAGTTGGAGAGGAATTCAAAAGGGAATGCTGTTTGCTTGCAAAAAGGGCTGCTCTGCAGACCATTGCTGTGTGCAAGGTGCTCACCACTCAATTTTTAATCAGCATGAAAACTTGATAGTCTACTTTCTTAACATTTAGTAGTGAATTAACACAAAACAACTGGTCTTATTATATTCTACATGGTCAAGTACATATACCTCTGACCTTAATTCTACTTATTATAGGTCAAAGCACTAAAAAATATTTCCAAATGATTGAAGACAAAAATCTTTCTGTGGAAAGGTGTTTTATTTGGGGCTTAATTTATCTAAGTTTTGTGACTGTGTTTATTCATTGCACAGAATAATTTCTCATTTTTCCAGTGTTTTTCTCTTTTTCTAAATTGAGATGCAATTGGCATCATATTAGTTTCAGATGCACCACATAATGTTTTGATATTTGTGTATACTGCAAAATAATCACCACAGTAAGTCTAGTTAACTTTTTGTCACTATTCCCTGTAACAAAAGTTTGAGAACTCTTAGGATCTACTCTCTTAGTAACTTTCAAATATGCAATATGATATTATTAACTACAGTTACCATGCTGTACATTATATCCTTATGATTTGTTTATTTTGTAATTGGATGTTTATACCTTTTGATTACCTATACGCATTCTGCTCCCTCCCTAACCCCCACCTCTGGGCAACCACCATTGTGTTCTGTGTATTTGTGTGTGTGTGTGTGTGTGTGTGTGTAAGATTTTACATATTAGTGAGATCATATGATATTTGTCTTTCTCTGACTTATTTCATTTAACATAATGTCTTCAAGTTTCATCCATCTTGTCATATATGGCAAGGTTTCATTTTTTTAATGGCTGAATAATACACACACACTACTTTTTCTTTTTTATTTATTTATTTATTTTTTATTGTAACAAATTCAAGAAAGATTTTTTTCTTTACAATATTGTGTTGGTTTTGCCATACATTGACATGAATCTGCTATAGGTGTATATGTGTTCCCCTTCCAGAACCCCCCTCCCATCTCCCTCCCAATTCCATCCATTGGTGGACACTTTAGTTGTTTCCATATCTTGCTATCATAAGTAATGTTGCAATGACCATGGGGATGCATATAACTTTTCAAGTTAATATTTTGTTTTCTTTGGAAAAATACCAGACGTAGAATTTCTGTATCATATGGTAGTTCTACTTTTTCCTTTCAATTTTTAAAGGAACATCCATATTCTCTTCCATAGTGTCTGTACCAATTTACATTCCCATCAACAGTGCATGAGGATTCCCTTGTTCGTACTTTTCCTGAACGTAGGTATTGCTTAAGAGTTGAAGTGCAGATATCAATTATCTAGAAATAGACATTTAGTTGATTTTGAAGAAACCCAAACTTCGACAGTGGTTATTTTGACATTGAAAACTGCATTTTCCTCTGAGTTTCAAATCATAGCAAGTTATTCAGGAAAAAAAATATTTAAGGATATCCTGAAAGCCTAGTTTTAAGTTAAGGAGGGGCTATGTAAAAAGGTGAGTGGGCATTCTAAACACTTAGGGAAACTAATGTATATATTGGGATGATGGAATGATGGCAAAGGTGTATAGTGGAATGTGAATTCATGGGAGGGGCATGAGTAAGAAGGTGACGGGACTGTGGCTCAGATGACTGTCTCTTATTAGAACTTCTGTTGCTGACACTTCCCACAGACAACAGTGACTTGTTAATGTATTTTGCCTGAGAAAATGGATAACCCAAACTTCACAGCCTTCCAGAGTCTAGCAAGTGGACAGACTTCATCATGCCTCAGTGCACCACAGAGGGACTCTCTTTCCAAAATGCCACACTGTGCTTCTCTGGGACCTCCCCCACCTCCAAACCTTCACGACAACAGCCTAACACTAGTTGTGTCTATAATGAATGAGGAGGAGTGGCAACACCCCACTCCCTGTCACAGACCTGAAAATTCCGTTGAAATATTTCCTCTGTAGCAGAATCTGACCTCAGGCACATAGCATCCTTTGTTCAGATTTCTCACTCTGCTCCCCACTAAAATGGTGGATTTTAACACCAGGAGCTCAAGAAAGATGTACAAAATAGAGCACAGGGATATACAAATCTTTATTTTATTAACACTGTAAATTCCATTTTCTCAGAATAGCCAATTTTTCCTTGCCTAGAAGCAAAAAGACAGTTAAAGGGACTTTTGGTGACATTCCCTTTGTTTAATGAAGCTTGGAGTTATGGGCAAGTGCCTTGAACTGCCGTTATTATCTGCATGACTGAATAAGGGCTGAGGGTCCAGATCTGTGCAAAGAGTTTTACTGCAAATAGGCACATTGATCATTCATAATCAGACCTACCAGGTCAGCAGTGCTGAGGTGCCAGCAAGCCCTGAAAAAGCTGACCAAGGGAACACTGGGGCTCACAGGTTAATGTAATATTCAAGCAGAATGAGGCCTTTCCTTTTTTATATGCTTGTTTCTTGGCAATCTTCTGACAGAGTGGGAATGAGAACCCACATGATCTGAACTGTATCCCATATAACCAATCGCCATGTCATTGCCAGTTCATCTTAGGACTCCACAAGTTCCCAGAGCCTGGATTCCTTTAGAGGTGTATTCCTTCAATGTAAAGATTTGTGCTTTAGATCTTCCAAAGCTGCTTTGGAATATTACAGAGCTGCTTCTTGTAAATAGATGGCCTTCTGATTCCCAATATTTACTCACATTAGTAGCCACATTCAGGAAGGAGCATTTCAAAAATGATCACTTTTTGAAGATTCAGAGTGAATTTCAAACCACGTGTTTGTTCTTCATTTCTTTGTCTAGTCAGCTTTCAAAATATACTTTCAAACACATGAACATCCTACTTAAAAATTCAGCTTTATGGAAGTTACTGCCCTTGTGAAAATATGATGAACATATTACTCTCATGATGAGTCCAAGGTATTGATCTCACAATGGTCTTTGTGTCCTGGATTGCTGACACAGCAGTGCATGGATGATTGAAAAGGTGAGTGCCTTCTCCTAGGTTACAGATTTGGGAGAACTAGAAACACAAGCAGAATATCTTCTGCCTCCCAATTCTGCTCAAAAGAGTAACAAAGCTAAGGAGGTATTTATCATGAAAAGGGACAACAGTATTGGCAGAGATTTATAATTTGAGCTGATTACGAAGTCAAAGAAGAGTAGTTTGAGATTAATAGCATATGTAAAAGTACCAGAAACTTAATTTGATGTTCTGTGTTCATACAGAAAAACGATGTCATTAGTCCACTGAGCATGGAGTGTGCTTTGTGAACATTTTTCTATTGATGATGAATTTGCAGTGATAACCCCATACCTGATCACTCAGTTATCTTGTGACCAAGGACAGTCACAGGTATGATGACCAGCAAAGGTGAGAGGTTTACTGAATGATGAACTCATGAGTTTGCTAGTGTAATTTCCTAATTGGCTATCCTAATGGAACACAGAGTGCACTAAAGGGTTAAGAACTTAAGTGTGACCAATTTGATAATCACTTTTCCAGATATTTGATTCAGGCAATTATTAGACTTCAACACAGGACATGATTCTTCAATGATATGTTAAAAAATGATGAAGAATTTTTTAATCTAAAACAGCCAAACATACACATTTACAGATGAAAGTGTTTTTAGGGTTTTTTCCCCTGTTGTCAAATTCAAGATCCTCTGAAAATAGTATTCCAACAAGCTTTATCATTGAATTTTGCTTAGTCAAATACATGGTTGATATTTAGGTCATAGTAATTTGATTTAAATGATTAACTGGGGCAGTTGAATCATAGAATTTTAGAAATATAAGGACTTTATGGCTTAGTCCTTTGCTTTGTAACTAAGCTTGAGGCTCAGGAAAGTAAATGACTCTTCTGAAGTACTAGGCTGGAGATTGTCAGAGGCTTACACCTCAGTGTTCCTTATTTGCACTTTGTAATAATTTGTATTCTTTAGTTTTTCACACATACGTATTAATTTCTGGTCCCCTCCCCTTAAAAAAAAAAAAAACCTTGAAGAATACAACCATTCTGGTTACCATGGTAATTGTATATGAAAACCTTATTCTATTTTCTATGACTGGTCATTTATTTGGCTTGTATATTTTTACAATACATTTTTCAATGTATTCAGTACATACCGTGTTCTTTTAAAAATTTCATATTTGGAAATATTTTCGAACTTACACAAAAGTTGCAAGAAAAGCACAACAAGCTCAACTTCCACAAATATTAACATTTTATCATATCTATCTCATTTTCTATAATACTTATTATTACTTATTTCTGGATCATTTGGAATTGTTGCTGATAAAGTTTCTTAATATATCAGTGTGTATTTCCTTAAAATAAGGCCATTTCCCCACATGACCACAGTATAACCATCAAAAATCAGGAAATTAGTATTAATATAATTCCACCATCTAATCCACTGATCAGATTCAAATTTCACCTTTTGTTGCAGTTATATTCTTTAGAGGTCCAGGGTCCAACTGAGAATCTTGCGTTGCCATTGGTTTTCATGTTTCTTAAGTCTCCTTCAATTTGAAACAGTTCCTTAGTCTTCTCTGGTGTTTTATGACCTTGACGTTTGTGGAAAGTATGGGTCACTTACTTTGTAGAATATCCCTCATTTAGGTTAGTGTGATATTTCTTTTGTGATGAAATTTAAGTTATGAATAATAAGCAGGAATACAACTGGAATGGTATTATTTTCAGTTTATATACCAAGGGGTACACTCAGCTAAGATTTCCCATTACTGGTGGTACACATTTTACTTGACTAAAGTATTTTCTGCCAAGCTTTTCCTTTGTAAAATCATTTTGTACTTATTAAAAAATAAGTAATTAATGAGTATTTTTGGAGAGATGTTTGAGACCATAGAAGTATCCTGTTTCTCACCAAATTTTCACTCATTAATATTAGCATCTATTGATGATGCTTATCTGAAACCATTATTTTTTCATAGTTGCCTAACAATTATTTTGTAATTCCAGGTTTCCTTCTACATTTGACTCTAAGCAAGATCTTTCAATCTTCCCCATTTATTTAATCATCATATAGTTACATCAGTATGAACTCAAGGATATACATTTTATTCACAGGGTTATAATTTTTATGTTCATTATTTGTTATTCTGTTCCATATTTGGTCCATGGGAGTTCCTTCAGGCAGATCCAATGTCTTCTCAACATTCACTCTCTATTTTTTTTTGAAAAATCATTGCTTTCTGGCAAGGCAAGATATTCCAGGATTATCATAGTCTTTTTCTGCTCCAAGTCCTAAAATCAGCCAACTCCTTAAGGAACTCTGTTTTTTTTAGTGAAGAGTGGCATTTAGAAGCCAAAATCTGTGCTAAGTATGTTCATTGCTATAGGCCATTTTTGCTTTTAGGTCCTCTCAGAAAATATACATAGGAAATATATTTATATTTATGTTTTTTGTGTGTATATACATATACATAGATCTGTATGTTTATATACACACATATATTTATATAAATATCTATCTCTTTCTGTATCTTTATTTATCTTAAAAAAGAAACTTGAATTTACACTGGTACCCTCAATTCCAATCTAAAATAACAGGATTATTCTAAGTTTTTCCTTTTTCATATTTATAAATTTCTTTTTGAGTATTAACAAAATCTGACTTGCATCAACCACAATATACTTATTTGTTTGCTTAAATACCAGTCTCAGAAACATAAGTTCATCTCCTTGGCCCTGACATCATGGGCCCCAACCAAATGTGATTTTTTCTCAGCCCTGGCCCCAGAGAATATACTAATCAAGTCTTTGAACATACCAGAATTGATGTCTTGCCCCATTCCCATCCCCCATCAGCCTTTGTAAAATTCTGGTGGAGTCCATAGCCAAATCCTCTCTGGTCCTGACTTTGTCTCAATGCAGTGTATATACCAGATGACTTCTCATCCAGCAAACTCATGCTGGCAATATACTTTTATAACGAATCCAAGTCCACTTTCAAATAAAACTATACCACCTCACAGGTACTATGAATACCTTATAATAACAAAATAATTTTAATTTCTCCCTTTCATCCTTTATACCATTCATTCACTTCACTTACACAGATATATCTATTTACATAGGTGTACATAATAGAATACATCGCTACCATTATTGTTTTGAACGAACTGTTATCTGTTAGCCAAATTAAGAATAAGAAAAAAAAAGTTTTGTTTTACCTTCACTTATTCCTTCTCTAATGCTCTTTCTTCATGTAGTTCCAGATTTCTGATTTAAATTATTTTTCTTTTCCCGTAAGAACTTCTATTAATAATATTTTTTTTGCAAAATAACTCTACTGGCAACAGATTTCCTCAATTTTTGTTTGAGAAAGTCTTTTTTCCCCTCCATTTTTAAAAGATAATTTTACAGGGTACAGAATTGTAGTTTGCTGCTTTTTTCCCCCTCTCAATACTTTTAACTATTTAAACTCTTTTTGCTTGTATTTCAGCTCTCTTCTTACTTCTTGATTCTCCATAGATATTCCCCCTCCCCACTTTCTTTCATTTTTCTCTTATTTGAAAACAACATGTCTATGTGTAGGGTTTTTTTGTTGTTTGTTTGTGGGGTGTTCTGGATCTGTGGTTTGGCATCTAATATTAATTTGGGGAATGTTTTTTTCTATTCCTTTCCCTCTTTTCCTTCTTGTATTCCCATTATGTGTAGGTTATACACTTTGCAATTCTCTCTCTATTCTTGGATATTCTGTCCTGTTTTTTTTCCACTGTACTTTTCAATTTTGGAGTTTTTATAGAAATATTCTCAATAAGAGATTCTTTCCTTAGATATGTTTAGTTTGCTAAAAGAACCCATCAAAGACTTTCTTCATTTTCTTACAGTGTATTTGATCTCTAGCAATTCTTTTGGCTCCTTTTTTGAATTTCTATCTCTCTGCTTACATTGCCTAGCTCTTATATGCTGCTTACTTTATCCATTAGAACCCATAGAGTATTAATCATAGTTGTTTTGAAAATCTCAGTCTGATTACTCCAACACCACTGTCATATACAAATTTGGTTCTGATTCTTACTTCAGAAGAAACCCCAAACCTCAGTGAGACGGGAAGGCTAGAGTGAATTAGGGTTGAGTATTTCATTTCCCCAAGATAAATTAGGCTCTGTTAAAGCCCCAGCTGATAACACTCTGGTTAACTAGTTTCTCCTGAGGCAAGTCTTGTTAAGAGCAGAGAGCTCTGACTTCAAATTGGTTTCCATTTCCTTTCTCCGTGCTGGAAGCTCAAGAGGGATTTTTCTCCAGTGTTTCCTTTGAGGACCTGGTAGGAATCCTGGAGGTAAAAAGCACCAAAGTGTGCCCTACTCCCAATGACTAGGTCCTCTGGAGTTTTTAACTCTTAAACTGAGAGTGATACTTTAGATTTTCCTACTCTAGCCTTGGTGCCTATGGACGTTTCAGCTCATGGATTTCTGTCCTGTAAGTTGTGATTTATCTATATCTGCTTGTTGGTCTTTACAATGTGGAGGGCAGTTGTTTACCCTGTGACCTCACTTCATCTATAGATCTAAACAGAGTTGTTGATTGGCTGTTTAGCATGTTACTTTTTGTTAAGTAGTGACTTCCAAACTTCTGGGAAACTGGATTGAAAACTAGAATATTTAGGCCTTTTAAAATTTCTCTTAGCAATGTCTTAGAGTTTTCAGGGGCTTGGTCTTGCACATATTTTGTTAAATTTATCCCAAGGTATTTCATATTTCTTAATGGATACTTGAAAAAAATTTTATCTTGTAATAATTCATTGCTTCTGTATGTAAATACAATGAATTTTACATGATGAATTTGTATCTTACAACCTTATTTGTGACAAAAATCCAGAAACAGCAAAATTAAAAACCACCAAATCAATAAATAGTATTTAGTAAGTGTTTATTAAGGATATCATAGTTATAGAAATGGGAATATAAATTGACACAAAACTCAAAGGCATGAAGTTATAGGATGGCTTACAGAGAGAAAATGAGGAAGTTGTTTTCCCTATGTAATGCTTGGTTATTACAATGTGGGATTCCATACAACAAGAGACCAGTTAAAATGATTGTCTTATACCATTTTTAGGAAGATGGCTTAAGTTTCTTTGTGACTATCAGAGGCATTTATAAGAAACAACCCTAAGTTAAATTTTACCCACGTTCATGAAATAAGCAAGATTTAGTTTTCCTTACATGGCTTAAATGGTTTTGTCTGCTCAGGGCATTCTCAAGTCTGATGTCCATTTTATTTTTAGTTTTAATACCAGTAAGTAGCTTTTTGTACATTCCTTAAGATTTTCTCTGTGTTGATTGATGATCATGCTTCTATGTTGATGATGAAACAGGGAAAATTTTTATTTTCTTTTTTCCACTTCGTATTTCTTTTATGCCTTTCCTTATTGAGATAATTAGCACCTCTAAAACAATGTTGAATAGAATTTATAAGAGCAAATATTTTTGCCTTGTTCCTGATTCTTGGGAGAGAGAACTTTGACATTGGCTGTGGGTTTTTGTAGATGCCGCTTATACCTTCTTTTTGTAGTTGGATAAGAGTTTTTAATCATGAATAGGTGTTCACCTTTATCAAATGCTTTTTATTCATCCTATTTTAAACCTGATAATATATTAAATTACATCAATAGATTTTAAAATGCTAAGCCAATCTGTTTTCTTGGGATAAATCCCACTTAGTCATGATATATTATTCATTTTATATATTCAGATTTGATTTGCTAATTTTTTAAAAGAATTCCTACATCTGTTTTCATGAAGAATATTTGTATTTTTCTTTTTAATAATGTCTTTTAATGAATTGGAAAATGTACTTCTCCTACCCCCCTTCTATTTTCTGGAAGAGTCTGTATGTATTTATTTGTTTTCCTCTAGTGTTAGGTAAAATTCAACCAAGAACGTATAAAGGTATATGGGCCTGTTGCTTTTGTTGTGGAAAGCTTATTCAGATTTTCATAGATACAGGTGTTTCAGGTTACCTATTTATTCTTGAATGAACTTTGATTGTGTCTTTATGTCCATTTTATCTAAGTTGAATTTTTTAAGATAAACTTAACCTTAAATTTCCCTGATAATCCTTTTAATATTGATAAGGTATTTAGTGATGACCTGTCTTTTATTTTTAATACTGTTAATTTGAATGTCATCTCTTTTCTCTGACAAATCTGGATAGAATTATTCAATTTATTGATCTTTTCAAAGATTAGCTTTTGGCTTCATTGATATTTTTCTAATTTTGTTTTACATATAATTCACTTCTACTCTTAATTATTCCCTAAATTCATCACTTTGGGTTAAATTACTTTTTTCCCTACTATTTCATGCAGTGACTAACATCTTTGGTTTGATCTAAAATTTTATCTAAACCTTTTGTCTTCTCTAACACTTAAGCATGTTATACTATAAATTTCTCTCTGAGCACTGTTTTCACTGAATTTCTCAAATATTGATTTGTCACATTCAGTGTTATCCACTACAAAATGTTTTCTAAAGTCTATTGTAATTTCTTCCTTGAAGATTACTTAGAAGGAGGATATTTAACCTGAAAATACTTGGGATTTCTAGATGTCATATTTTTGCTGATTTTTTAATTTTAACTTTGGCCAAAGAAAAAAGATTTCCATCTTTTAGGCTGTATTGAGACTAGTTTTATGGTTGAGTATATGCTCTATCTTAGTTATTTTTCCATGTACTTTGAGAAAACTATGTATTCTGAAGTTGTGGCATAATAGTTTTTTTTAAATGTCATGTAGGTTAAGATAATTGACAGTGTTGTTCAGATCTACATTATTATAGATGGTTTTGCTGGTTATTCTGTTTTCTGGGAAATGTGTGTTAAAGTCCCAAGCCAAGACTGTAGATTTGTCTTTTTAATTTTTTTTCCAGTTTTTGTTTCATATATTTTGAAACCATTTTATTGAGTCAAGTATATTTATAATTATTTTATCTTCTTGATACACTGACTTTTATAAAGGTGTAACTCTAAAAATATCACTTGTCTTTAAGTTTATTTCTTAGTATATCAACATTCAGTTGTTTTTGTTGTTTACAAATAACCATTTTGATAGTTCTCACTTTCAGTATCTCTGTTTTCTTTTTAAGGTTTTGTATGAAGAAGACAGTTCATTTATATCCAGGTGGCAGTCTTAACTATTGATTCAAGTCTTTTACAGTTGGTGTAATTATTGATACAATTGCATTTAGATCTGCTTTTTACTGTCCATTTAAAATTTTTCTTATTGAAGTTTTGTTTCTTTGATTTTTTGCCTTTTAAAATCAATCAAATGAATTTCAAAATGCTATTTCATACCTCTGTAATTTATATCTGCATTTTTAGTGGTTGCTAAAATGTTAAAAATATAGCTTATACCTAGTCAATCTACTTAGAAATAATTTAAAATTACTTCTTATAAAATACAGGAGCCTTATAACAGTATGTATTTCCATTTTCTCCCTCTTATTAAGACTTGTCATGCATATGTCTATTTAGTCCAAAAAGCAACAAATAAGATGTAATACTTTTTCACCTTATATACTCATATAGCTTACAAAAAGTAAAGAGAAAATAATAGTTTTATATTTACCCATACTTTTACTATTTGTAATAGTCTTCATTCTTCCCTGTAGATCTGAGTTGTCATCTATTGTCATTTAGTTTCAGATTGAAGAACTCCCCTTAGCATTTCCTAAACTACATGCATGTGTTTCCATACTGTAGTGGTTATCACTTTCACCTAACACATGAAAGGTCCCCAGTTCACAACAGGGCAGAAACAGTGGGGCTCTCCTGTTTTTCCAGCTAAAACACTTTCTTGCGAACCAGAGATCAAATTGCCAGCATCCATTGGATCATAGAATAAGAAAGAGAATCCCAGAAGAACATCTACTTCTGCTTCACTGACCATGCTAAAGCTTTTGACTGTGTGGATCACAACAAAATGAAAAATTCTTCAAAAGATGGGAATACCAGACCACCTTACCTGCCTCCTCTGAAATCTGTGTGCAGGTCAAGAAGCAACAGTTAGAACTGGACAGGGAACAATGGAGTGATTCCAAACTGGGAAAGGAGTATGTCAAGGCTGCATATTGTCACCCTGCTTATTTTACTTCTATGCAGAACACATCATGCAAAATGCCAGATTGGATGAATCACAAGCTAGAATCAAGATTGCCAGGAGAAATATCAGCAACCTCAGATATGCACATGATACCACCTGAATGGCAGAAAGCGGAGAGGAACTAAAGAGTCTCTTGATGAAGGTGAAAGAGGAGAGTGGAAAAAACTGGCTTAAAACTCAACATTCAAAAGACTAAGATCATGGCATCCAGTCCCATCACTTCATGGCAAATAGATGGGGAAGAAATGGAAACTGACAGATTTTATTTTCTTGAGCTCCAAAATCACTGTGGATGGTGACTGCAGCCATGAAATTAAAAGCCACTAGCTTTTTGGAAGAAAAGCTATGGCAAACCTAGACAGTGAATAAAAAAGCAGAGGCATCATGTTGCCAACAAAGGTCCATATTGTCAAAGTTATGATTTTTCCAGGAGTCATGTACAGATGTGAGTTGGACCGTAGAGAAGACTGAGTGCCAAAGAATTGATGTTTTCAGACTGTGGCGCTGGAGAAGATTCTTGAGAATCTCTTGGACATCAAGGAGATCAAACCAATCAGTCCAAAAGGGAATCAACCTTGAATATTCATTGGAAGGACTAATGCTGAAGCTTTAGTACTTTGACGACCTGATGCAGGAGCTGACTCATTCTAAAAGACCCTGATGCTGGGAAAGATTGATGGCAGGAGGAGAAGGGGGTGACAGAGAATGAGATGGTTGGATGGCATCACTGACTCAATGGACTTGATTTGAGCAAACTCCAGGAGATAGTGAAGGACAGGGAGCCTGGTGTGCTGTACTCCATGGGGTCACAAAGAGTCAAACAGGACTTAGCCACTGAACATCAACAGCAGTACTGCGTATCTATTTCTGACAGCTTCTCTAATTTTTAATCTTTAAAACGTTCTTAGTTTGCTTTCATTTTTGAAGTATAGCTTTGCTGTAAATAACTTTTTATCCTTTAGTGCTTTGAACTTGCTATCACAGTGTCTTCTAATTCTTATAGTTTCCCATGAGAAGTCAGTCGTCAAATCTTGTGGTACGCCCACTTTCTCCATACCTCCTGAAGTGTTTTGCTTTGGCTTTATTTTTTCAAAGTTGTCTCTTTATCTTTTGCTCATAACAGTTTGTCTCTGTGTCTAGGTATATATTTCTTTTTATTTATCTTGATGGATATTTGTTGACCTTTCTGAATCTATAAATGAATATTTTCTACAAAATTTATAAATTTCTAGTTATTTTTTTTTTCAAATTTTTTCTACCTCTTTGTCTCTCTCCTTTCTTTCTGGAATTCCAAATATGCACATGTTAGACTATTTCAGAGGTCTCATTCTTTTTTCCTCTGTTCTTTGACTTAGAGAAGTTTTATTGACCTATTTTAAGTTCACTGGTTCTCTTTTTAAGCCATGTAAATATCTCCTATTGAACTCATCTAGCTAATTTTATGGATTCCATTTTAAGATGCTTTGCCATCTTTGAGCTTTGTACTCTGATACTTAAAGCTTTCTGTGGCCAAACTATGCACAGCTGGGGAATGTACTTAGCTGGGAAAAGCATTAGACATGGATTCTGTATAGTTTTACCTTTCAAGAGGTTATTTCTTTGGTTTCTCTGTATTTTTCACCATACTGTCAGCCAGGTATTTGGACAATTTTTGCTCTTAATTTTGTTCTATTTCTTTGATTCTCTTAGATTTTGGATTTTCGCTTTACATTTCAGCTGCTTTGCCTGCACTGAAATCTGGTATCTGGCACTTTTACTCTGTGCCTATAGTTTTTCCCTACATCATACATATTCTGTAGCTGTTGGGGTGGACGATACTTTTGGGCCAATAAATCATAAAGTAAAACTCATTTTCCTTTAAGTTAAAATTTTTATAAGGTTAAACTCTCTTCTCTGTCTGCTTTTGAATTATGTATGGCATATTTAAATAACTGTTCTTTATCCAGTTTTAAAATATTATATGTAGAGTGTTTTCTGACCATATCACTCCATAACCACTTACCTTCTACACTCTTGTCATAAATGATGACTATGGTGCTATTTTTCTGTAAATTCAGGAATGTCTTTTTTCCATGTCTTCAGAATATTCAGTATTTGTTTTTGCATCTTTTATTGTTTTCCAGAAATTTTTAATTTATTCTTATTTTCCCTGCCATTTCATAAACTTTGTAATGCAGTAGAGATAGATATAAATACAATGTATTCATCCAGTCTTCTCAAACTTGACTACTTAAATATCATGTGTCCTTTTAAATTTCATATTTATAAAGCAGTTAATTCTATGAAATCAATCAGATTTAAATTATAATTCTTTCCAAAAAGAAGTTAGAGTGAAAAGCTAGAAATTGAAATAAAAGGTTATTTAAATTTAGATACTCAGAATAGAGTTTGGAGTTCAAATGAATTGCCAAATTCCCCACTTTGTTTTCTTAGGTTCATACAGTCTAATATCTTTAATCTTCTTCTAAAATTTTTCTATAATTTTTGTGTTTTCTATTTTTTATCTAATATGTTTCTAAGCAGCATGTTATTCTTACTTTTATACTTGGTTGTGTTTTCAAGCCTCATTTACTCATCTACATATAAAGTTCTTGTGGGCAGGGCCTTTAATTTGCTTGTCCAGAGAACTAACTTCAAGGCCTTGGGGATGATGACTAAAAAGTCCATGTTTATCTTTCTACACTTTATTCTTAATTACAACAGATGAAAAGAGGCCAATTCACTTAAGATTTCTAAACCTGAGCACTTCATTTGCTGTAAATTTTATAAAGAGACTGTTTTAAAAAATATAGATATTTTCTTTCTTCTCCACCAGCTGGTTAGATATATATATATATAATGTGTGCATGTGTGCTGAGTCTCTTCAGTTATGTCCAACTCGTTGCGACCCTCTGGACTATAGCCCGCCAGGCTCCTCTGTCCAATGGATTCTCCAGGCAAGAATACTGGATTGGGTTGCCATGTCCTCCTCCAGGGTTTGAACCTATGTCTCTCATGTCAATGCACTGACAGGTGGGTTCTTTACCACCAATATTCATATTTTATCATTGTTGTTTTTGAAGAAATTTAAGCTCTATTGCTTGAAATATTTCCTGGCTTGAACATGTTTTCTTATAAAATCTTTTCAAATTTAAGATACAGATGTCTTGCTTTTTAATCTAGATTTGTTAGAATTTTAAGATATTTTTCAAATAAGAGTTAATAGAATATGTAATGTAAGATTTTAAAATAAGTATTTGTTTACTGTATGCAGCTGTAGTATGCCTATTGTTTAAAGTCCAATAGTTCAAATAATTTATTGCCACTAGTATCTATTAAAAATGACACAATGAGGAGCCTTCAAAAATTTGAGATTAGTTACTTACACATAACTTTGTCTGTGAGTTATAATCATTACAGAAATAGATAAGAGATATATAAGCAATTAATACCCTGTACAGTTTATTATTTATGAAAACACTAAAGAATATGCCTATATACTTATAATCAAGTTACTGATTGAATGCTGTGTAAATCATAATATATTATCTGAAGGTATTCTAAATAATGAGTACCTGAAAGAATTGTATAGAAAAAATAGAACTCATCTTTGTTCAGTAAATGATTTGATATATTTTATTCTTCCACATCATTGACTATCATTGTGTTTTAGGTAGAGATGTGGGACTATAATAATAATTTAAAAAACCCTTGAGATTATGTTTTTTTTAATTGTTCTGAACTTGTGATTTTTAAATTTTTATAAATATGTTGTAACTTTAACTTTTTTAAAAATTTTATTTATTTACTCTTTTTTGGCTATGCTGGGTCTTTGTTGCTGTGCACAGGCTTTCTCTCTAGTTGCAACAAGTTGGGGCTACTCTGTTTCAGTGTGCAGGCTTCTCATTTCAGTGGCTTCTGTGTTGTGGGGCACAGATTCTAGTACAGTGCTGGGGCCCATGTTGTGCACAGGCCACAGTAGTAGCAGTGTGTGGGCTCATTAACTGTGGCTCTCGGGCTCTAGAGTGGGGTCTTAATAGGTAGGGAACATAGGCTTAGTTGCTCTGCAGCATGTGGGATCTTCCCGGACCAGGGATCAAACCAGTGTCTCTTGAATTGCAAGGTGGACACTTAACCATTAGACTATCAGGGAAGCCCTGAACTTGTGATTTGATTTGACAATTCAAATGAATAATGAGTGTCTTATAGTGGAGAAATTCAGTATTGTTTTTGCCATTTCACATCTTTCATATTTACATAATTTGTAAGTATTACATTCACAAAATTGCAATAATAAAAAAAAGAAGTAAACATTTATTTAATTCTGTCCTTCTCTTCAATAATGTAGAAATTATAATTGCCAGTCTCCAAATATTTCTAACTCTCTTCTTTCTCCATGTATAGAAAGATAACGTCCCTTTGATAATAGGCATAGCGTCTACGGCCATACCACCCTGAACGCGCCCGATCTCGTCTGATAATAGGCATAGCAATAACTTGCTCTAGGCTAGTGATATGCGTAATTTCCTTGTGAAAATCTCAAGAACCTGTGCATGGTTTGCCATGTTACTTATTCCCTGTGGCAGAAATTTAAAATGTGTCTGTCACGCGTAAATCTCTGTCATTCTGGGTCCTTGAGAGTCTTTGATGAGCAGAGCGATTGCTGAACCTCCTTGAGCATGAAATAGACTTTCATGTGATAAGGCCTACACTTTTTGTTTGTTACTGTAGTGTATTCTAGCCTTTTCTGACAGATACAAAAATTACCCAAGGGAAATGCTGTCATAAGTCTGAAATATATGACATTGGTATAGCTTTCCCTTGAGGAAACTATTCTTGGATGCTGGAAGGATGGCAGTCTGTGTTATGTGGTGGCCAAAGATTTAGTAAAGTTGTTTATGAAGATGTGAAAGCAAGAAAATGTACCTAATGAACTTGTAGTTCTAGGGAAAGTTGTTAAAAAACAAAACTTTAGTAGTATGTGTTCTTGATGATAATTGCATTTATTTATTTCCTTTGTTCTGCTCCTCCCTCTCCATCTTTTCTTCTCTTTCTCCTTTTGCAAAATGTTACCTTTAAACTATAAAATATTCAAAGTTCTCCAAATAATGTAAGAGAGGTCTATAAGGCCATAACCTTGAGAAATAGATGTCAACATTTTGCTATAACTGTCAAAGATTTCTATGTTTTAAAGCCATAAAGTATTCCAGATAGTTAAGATCCCTCTCTCATTCATTTCTTTCTCTCCTCTTCAGACATAACATCACTGGCATGATGTTGGTGTAAATCATTGCCACCTAGTTTTATATTTTTACTACATATATATGTATTCCCAAACAGTGTATACAATTTGCTTTGGCTATTTTGAAAAGTTATATACATGATACTATTTAGTTTTAGTAGTGTTAAAATACAGTTCTGTTGTTTTAACTATGGAGGCTTTATAACTAGTTCAGGTGTGGATAAGGTTTTTCAGGGGCTTCCCTGGTGGCTCAACTGGTTAAGAATCCGCCTGTAATGTGGAGACCTGGATTCGACCCCTGGGTTGGGAAGATACCCTGGAGGAGGGCATAGCAACCTACTCCAGTACTCTTGCTTGGAGAATGCCCATGGACAGAGGAGGCTGGCAGGCTATAGTCCATGAAGTCGCAAAGAGTCAGACATGACTGAGCAAATAAGCACAGCACAAGGTTTTTCAGATGTTGTTCATTTGATACAATTCCTTTACTAAAGTTCCTCTTGATCTAAAGACTTGTGAACTAAAGAGATAAGATTATCTGCCATCCATACATCTCATGTACAGTGGTGACAGAGGTATAAGATAACTGCAGTAGAAACTCCTGTTCAAAAAAATATGGCGGGTATTATGCACGTAGAAATCTCAGTCCATTGTGAAAGTTATGTGAGCACATTTTCTCATTCCTTGATTAGGGCCCAGTCCTGCTTCCTCTGAGCTTTCTTCTGTAGCTATTGGTTTACCTCCCTAAGTCACTCTTTCTTTTCACATAATAAATGGCCAATGATTGTAACTTGAATATCCACCTTAGCTTGCTTTCTGCAGAAAGAAGTTTGGAAGTTCATAATCTTTGCTTTTTTCTTTTTTTTACTGCTTCTGTTCATTTTAATTGAATTTGGTAGTGTTTATTCTAGGACAATCCTTGTAAATTTTTGTGATTCTTACTGGGTATTCATTTTACTTTTTTCCCTAAGGATTAGCTTTTGGATGTATTATTCATTCTGTTTTTGTTTAATAATTCATTAATTTATGCTTAAATTGTCATTAATCCCTTTGCTTTTCTGGGGGATTATTTGTAGTTCTTTTTACTTTTTAACATAATTATTTTAGGCTATGTATTTTCCTCAGCTCAGTGGTTTAGCTGTATTCCATATATTGTGTGTTCATATATACTCAGCAGTTTAGGTTTGAATTTCCTCTTTGCCTCATGATTTGTATGTACTTTTAACTTTCTTCCTAAAATTTCCAGGACTTCTTTCCTGAAGTTCCAGAAGCAGGACTTCTGGTTTTATATTTGTCAGTTGTCAATTCCCCAGAAGTCCACCAGAAAACCTGATGATAAATCAAAGTTAAGTTTATATGACCTACTGCAGTAAAGGAAAACACCACTTTGTGATAACCTTTGTACTGAACAAAGAAGGGGGAAATCAGTGGAAGATTTGTATAGCGCTTTTAGTTCTGGTTTTAAGTGATTTAAGGTAGGAAATTTGTTGAAGTTGGGCAAACTTCACATTAATGGTTTCATATTGAGGATCCAATGTGGTGAGAATCTTGATAAATAAATTATTGTTTGATAGGTAAGCTGTTTGCTTGCATAAATATTCTGCTAAAATGATAGAAACTATATTTGCCCAGATCAGCTAACTATTTGCCAGGATAAATTGGTTTGTAGGAATTTCCTTAAGTTAACCGTATAGTTATTTTTTGGTTTATAGCTTTATTTCCCTGGTCAACATTTTTTCAAGAACAGATAGTAGAGTCATGTGAACACTGTTCTCAGACTTGATAATTAAGACATATAGAAATAAGTGGTCTCAGATTTTATTATTGACATCTAATTTTGTACACACTTTTCAGAAAATATCACCTATGTTATATCCGTATTGTTGGCATGTTACCTACCATTGTCTTTTTTTTTCTTTCTACCTGTCATTTCTTAGAAATCTCATTTATTCTCTTACTTCAGGTTTTATTGTATTTAGATAATTCTAAAATCTTGTCTCTAAAGTGTATTTTCTGATTTTGTTTATTTGCTCATTTGTTGACAGTCATTTAGTGATTACTAGGGTCATTTTATTACCAGCTGAAGTATGAACTTGCATCTCCAGTTAGACATTTCTGTCCTAGTTGGATTTTTTCAATGGATTTTTTCCCCTAAATTAATTTTCTTGAGTTAATGATATTACCACATTACTTAGGTCTGGACTGGTGGCTCAGTTGGTAAAGAATCTGCCTGCAATTCAGGAGACCACCTGCAGTACAGGAGACCCAGATTTAATCTCTGGGCTGGGAAGATCCCCTGAAGAAGGAAATGGCAACCCATTCCAGTATTCTTGCCTTGGAAATCCTATGGACACAGGAGCCTGGTGGGCTACAGTCCATGGGGTCATGAGTCAGACACGGCTTAGAGAGTAAACTACTGCCACATCAGTTCAGTTCAGTCGCTCAGTCGTGTCCAACTCTTTGTGACCTCATGGACTGCACATGCCAGTCTTCCCTGTCCATCACCAACTCCCAGAGCTTACTCAAACTCATGTCCATTGAGTCTGTGATGCCATCCAACCGTTTCACTCTCCATTGTTCCCTTCTCCTCCCGCCTTCAATCATTCCCAGCATCGGGGTCTTTTCCAATGAGTCAGTTCTTCACTTCAGGTGGCCAAAGTATTGTAGTTTCAGCTTCAATATCAGTCCTTCCACTGAACACCCAGGACTGATCTCTTTTAGGATGGACTGGTTGGATCTCCTTGCAGTCCAAGGGACTCTCAAGAGTCTTCTCCAACACCACAGTTCAAAAACATCCATTCAGCACTCAGCTTTCTTTATAGTCCAACTCTCACATCCATATATTACTACTGGAAAAATCAAAGCTTCGACTAGATGGACCTTTGTTGACAAAGCAATGTCTCTGCTTTTTAATATGCTGTCTAGGTTGGTCATAAGTTCTCTTCCAAGAAGCAAGCGTCTTTTAATTTCATGGCTGCAGTCACCATCTGCAGTGATTTTGGAGCCCAGAAAAATAAAGTCAGCCACTGTTTCCATTATTTCCCCATCTATTTGCCATGAAGTGATGGGACCAGATTAAAAAACTTAAATTATCTTTCATTTTTATTCTCCTTTACCACTGAGTATATTAATTATTCCTTCCAAATATCAGTTTACCCTCTCCAATCCTAGTGCCACAGTCCTTGATCAGCATTTATTATCTTGTACCTGGACTTCTGTAGTAGCTTTCTAATTGAGCCTGTTGACTTTGTAGACTCTTTCATGTGCCTAATTTAATGATTTACGCTGGAGACCATATTCGTCTGCCTCTTCATTGCCTGTAAGATGAAGATTCATGGTAATTTGGCCTTGGTTTCCCTTATAATATCAATCTTCTGTACAAGGTCACTATTTCAGGTCTATTCACCAGCTCCTGAATAAGCTAAGGCTTTCCATTCTTCTTTGCCTGTTTCTTAAGGAGATGCGATAAAACCTCCCTGCTAATGGTAGCTTGAAAACCATCTTCTCATACTCTTCTTTGGATTTATACTTTGGGTTATACTTTAAAAAGCTGTTTTATTGCTCAAATTGTTACAGTTTGGCCTTTGGGATTTTATGTTCCTCTTTGACATATTCCCATCAACTTGTGTTTTGGCACTAAAAGATGCTCTACCTCCTTTTGTATATTCTTTCCCCAGTCCTAGAATTAGCTATTTTTCTAAGGAACTGTGAGTTCCTTTATTGTGAAATGGTATTAGAAGCCAACATCTGGGTGCAAGGTGCACTTGTTGCTACTTAATATCATTTCTTTTAGGCTTTCTTAGCTGAAAGAGTAAAGAAATGTACCTCTATAAATATTTATATACGTAACCATCTGCATCTGTATTAAACTAAACAAGAGATCATAGTTTTGTCTCCAACCATAATCTATTACTACATGGGTCATTCTAGGCTCCACCGCTTTCATACCTGTAAATTCCCATTCCAACAGTGAAAAACCATCTGCCACTCATTTATATAGTCATTAAATTCTAGTATACATGTATAGTAGTTTTAAAATTGTTAACCCCATACTTGTGTGAAACAGCTTAATCAACTAGAGAACAGTGATTATGTGCAGTTTGTTTGCCTTTGGTTTTATAGATTCCATTAATTTCCAAAGCTACTTAGGTTAGTTTCTTCTCCCCCATTCCCTTTAGTGAGGTTGTTTCATACATTTGTCATATAGTTAGATTCTCTTGTCATTCCTTCTTGGAGTCCCCTGACCTCCAATATTAGTTTTAAAATTTTGTATTTTTTAAGTTTCACTCCTTGTGCTGCCCTGTAGATTTTGACATATGTTCATACATCCACCATTATAATATCATACACAACAGTTTCATTGCCCTAAAAAGTCTGCTGTACTTTATCTCTTCAGCCTATACTCTCTCAAACTCCCTATAACTACTGACCTTTTTATTTTCTCTCTAGTTTTTACTTTCCAGAATGTCATATAATTATTATTGGACTCATATAGCATATGGCCTTTTCAGACTGACTCCTTCTACTTAGCTATATACATTTAAAATTCATATCTTTTTGTTACTTGATAGCTCATTTCTTTTTAGTGCAAATTAATAGTCACTTATAAGGATGTGCCACAGTTTATTCACCTATTGAAGGATGTCTTGGAAATTTCTAATTTTTGGCAATTATAGTTAAAGCTATAATCATTCATATGGAGGTTTTTGTGTGGGCATAAAATTTGAAATCAGTTGAGTAAATATCTGGGAGTGATTGTTGGATTGTGTGGTAAGACTGTTTAGATTTGTAAGAAGCTGCCAAATGTCTTATAAAGTGGCTGTATCTACTTAACAGTTTTTAGAGAACAAATCCTTTCACCAGTTTACCCACATTATAGTGTGGTAATTAGCTGCACAGGCTTTGGGACAAGAGTGCTTGGATTCAAGTCTTGATTCTACCATTTATTAAGTATGTAACATTCAGAATATTGGATAATCTCTCTGTGCATCAGTTTCCTTCCCTATAAATTGAGAATACTTTAAGGATTAAATTAGATAACATAAGTTGTTAATTGTTGTTTTTGTCTCTTTTTCTCTCAGTGCTTTGCTTTTAATTTGCTTGAAGGGACTTCTCTGCTCCACTTCATGTTCCGTCTTCAGCAACCAGATCTTTATGTGTAAAGTTTAGCTTCTCCTTATGGGGACAGGGAAAGGGTAACGGCATAAAGGCTTTAATAGCTTTTTCTTTCAGACTCATTAAGGAATTAAAGGCATTATTCAAGAGTCAAATATACCCTCGAGGTATATACCCTAGAGGGAGTTGTGGGGAGGGGTCCTAAACCCAGAATGATTTTCTGAGTGCCATCACTTAGTGTCCTATAGAAAGTTTCTCTGTAAATTAGAAAAAGACTCACTTTCTGGGTAGATACAACCCAGAGACAAGACACAGTGCTTAGCCAGGGGAGCAGGCTAGATCCCAGCTCTCCCACGTACCACCTAATCAGGTTCTATGATGCAGTTCAGATACTATGTAGCTTAGGTGTTGGCTCCCCTTGAGGGATGAGAGAAAGGATTGTGGGTTCCTTGTTGGATAAGCACATGGATCAAGTCCATTGGAACACAGCATCTCAGAAGTGCTTAGGCATCCATGCCAGGAAATGACTGTGGGATAACAGGGAAGAGAGAGTCACTAAACACTGGGATTTGGGAAAGAAGGATGCTACCATCAATAACTTTCAGCCAGCATAAGGATTATGTTGTCCTAGCAAACAAGCTAAACATGAGAAACATTGTAGACAGAACTACAAAGTGAGTGGTTACTGGAAAATCAATGTCTGAACAAGTATTGAATCACTGTATGAAAAAAAAGATGAAATCAGTTAGAGTCTGAGAGACTTTTCCTCTGATACATGTAAGGTTTTTATGACTTTAACCTCAGAAACATGAAAGTTACCCCCCCACCCCACCCCGCCCTCCCACCCCCGCCTGCCAAAGTTGATTAATTGGACTTTAGAGGGGAAAAGCATAGATTTGGAAAACAAAGAGAAGTGGCAAGTTTCTTTCACCCAAGCATTCTATCTTGCTGTAAAATTATGGACATACATTTTTTAAACAGGCTATAAGAATCAAATTGTGTAGCAGTTGCCTGAACAGGTAAGTTAAGTTCTACTTGAACTCTTATTTGACTTTCTCCAAAGAATATATTTCTAAGTTACTGGAATCTTTTCCTTAAGCTTCTTACTCAGTGGGAAGTGTAATGCAAATATTTTCAGATGAGTCACCTCCCTTTATAGCTGATTTCTTAATATTTTGACTTTCTGGTTGGGAGCCTGCCAAAATGAGGCGTGTCTCATGGATTGTGAGAGGATGGAGAAGGTACAAGTAGGACACATAGGATATCTTTTCTATAGAACAGCCAGATACCCAACTCTAGCTGCAAGTGTCAGGAATTCCATTATTCCCATCATCTATTTTGAGTTCTATTATGTAAATTAAATTTTTTTCATTAGTTCTTATTTCTTTTTTATTTTATTTACTTTTTGACCTTGCCATGTGTATATGGGGTAGCAGGGATCAAATCTTTGGCCCCTGAATTGGAAGCACAGAGTCTTAACCTGTGGATCACCAGAGAAGTCCCAGTTATGTAAAATTTTTAATGGAAAAAGTTTCAGTTCATTTTAGTCCAAGATAACTTAAAAAAATTTTATTTGGGGGCATTTATTTCCCATTGCACTGCCAAATATCTGTTGTTATATTCACAGTGTATTGCTGTTTTTGACAGTGGAGCTTCAAGAGTCTAGCTTGTTATTGGTGTCATACAGCTTTTTACATAAATTTTTAAATTTACCCCGTAGGGAAAACATATGTTTAAATCATCCAGGAGCTCTGATGTTCCATGGGCAGCTCTGTAGCAGGGACATATAAGCTTGTGAAAGCTGTGTAATTCCCTCCATTTGTTTGATTTACCTCTTTGGGGCAAGAGTATAACCATCATGTATTCCACAATCTACACATACTATTTAATGACACATGAGACCAGTAAATTAATTTAAAACTAAGTTTGGTTGCTGTCTCTCATCACTATGAAAAATCGTGTTCCCTTACAAGGGGGTTTTGACATTAGATTTGATTTCTTACTACAACACACAGACTCTGCCTTCTAAGTGAAAATGCAGCTAAACGCATACCAGCCTTCACTTCCATATTGTACTTTGAATTTATCTTGTTATTTATAAAAAATCTAATGTGGTATATGAGATGTAGAGACATTTTTAGGTAATCCTGTAATCTAGATGTAAGGAGCTAATATTCATTGAGCAGGAACTGATTCTCCAATAGAGGATATTACAGAGAAAACTCTTTGTTCACAATTTCAAATTGACCAGATTATATTGGAGATTTTATATAATATTGGATACTTATTCATTTGAAAACCTATCTGTTCTTACCAGATAACACTGTTTTAATGGCTGTTTGAAAGTTTCACTTACTATCTTTTATCCCCTTGCAACTTTGCCCATGTGAAATTAGTCACCCACATAAAACAGGTCTCTTTTCCTCAACACAAATAATTCATGCAAATAGATATCAGTGAGCCTTTAGCATAACTGGGAATTAGCTAGGTTCAGAGGACATAAAAGAGTGTATATGCAGCTAAAATAACATTTATGAAGGCCTGTATATGAAAAGGAAAACGTGTATTTAAGAAGTACAAATTCCACATTTCTTCAAAGGCTCATTTGAAAAACCTTGTATAAAGGAGTCAATACAGCAGCCGTTCAACGCAGTGGTAAAGAAAAAAACAATTTGAACAGTTAGAGGAGATACTTTTAGTTCTAATATCACTCGTGATTCATTTAGTCAATAATTTTGTAATGAATATGTAGCATATATCAGATATTGTGCCAAGTGTTTTGAACCCCTAGTGAACAAGGCATAGTACCTGCTCCTAAGAAATCACATTACAGTAGAGGATATAGAAAGAAACCTACACAAATCTCCAGACTTACCATCTCTTAGAAGCAAATGAAATTGCTTTACTATTAGTGCCTGAATTTGGCATGAGACTTTTTGCTTAAAACCTAATTAACTTGAGGACCTCAGTTCTCCTTCTAAGCCTCCTGAGTTATCTGAGAATTCCCAAGGGTGTCTCATATGTTTCTCAGAATCCCATTGTGTTCTCCTTTGGTTCTTCTTGCAAAAGTACTTCTAGCTGGTGCCTATGCAATCACTGTTAGAGGTACCTCCACATAAATGGCACCCACCCCTTGTTCAATTTCTCATATTCTCAGTCCTTCAAAATCCTTTAGCCACCACCATGTTGCCATTACGCTGGTATGATGCACTGTTCAACACCCGAGCCCCAGATGCTGCTTATACCCCAAGGCTCAAAAAGTTCTCCCACATCCAGTCCCTGGAAACAGGCTGAAAGAGAGATCCATGTTCTGTTCTTCATTTCCTGCCTTCCCGTTCCTGCTAAAAAACTTATTCTCACAGATCTTGTTTCCCCAGTACAAATAATTCACATGAATAGACCCTGTGGGTCTCTAGCTAACAATTTAGTGTATACAGAATCATTCTATTTTGTAAATAAATAGTTAATCATAAAATGGAGTATGGTAAATTATAACAGTTCATTTATAGGTTTTGAGGGGCACGCATAGGAAAAGTGCTTAACTCAGGCTCAGGAAAGTAAGGGTGTGGTGCCAGAAGTCTCCCTGAAAGACTTAACGACAAAGCTGAGAATGTAAGAATGCATGAGAATTAGGCTAAGAGGATGCATGAGGGTCTAGGTGCAGTTAAAATAGTGTTTATGAAGGCCCAGAGGAGAGAGAGAACACTTATTTTAAAAGTGTCAGTTCTTCCCTTCTCCAGAGGACCAGCTGGAAATCTTTATTAAGCTTTCTCCTCTCACTTCTATTCATCTATTTGTACCCTCTTTTTGTGGTGGCTCAGATGGTAAAGAATCTTCCTGCAATGTGGAAGACCTGGGTTGGTTCAGTTCTTGGGTTGGGAGATTCCCTGGAGGAGGGCATGGCAACCCACTTCAGTATTCTTACCTGGAGAATCCCGATGGACAGAGGAGCCTAGCAAGCTATAGTCCATGGGGTCGCACAGAGTTGGACATGACTGAAGCGACTAAGCAGTACCCTCTTTTTGTATTGATCACTGCCAATCTTCTATTTTAATTATTTGTAAGCATATCTATCACCCATTGCTAGAAGATAAACTCATTGTTGTTGTGTTAGTTGATCAATTGTGTCTGACTTTTTGTGACCCCAGGGACTGTAGCCCACCAGACTCCTCTGTCCATAAAATTCTCCAGGCAAGAATACTGGAGTGGGTAGCCATTCCATTCTCCAGAGGATCTTCCCGACCCAGGGATGGAACCTGGGTCTCCTGCACTGCAGGCAGATTCTTCACCATCTGAGCCACCAGGGAAACCTGTTAAATTATTTTTCACATCCTTCATATTAACAACCACAATGATTTGCATATACTAGGTGCTGCATTAAAAGCAACATGCTTGAAGTATTAATAGCTAAGGGTGCTTGGGATAAATATACACATTTTATGAATTAACAGTGGCATGAAATGAATGATGTGATAGAAGTCACACTGGTTCTAGGTAAGAATCTGTTGGAATAATTTCTTAGTGGTTAGTATCACCAGAGCATTTATGAAACAAGGATCAAAAGAATAATCACTTAGTTCTTTATATTCCACTTATACTAAATATCTACTTGACCCAGTCACTCTTTTTTATTAAAAAGAGAATGAAATAGATGATTCACACAAAGTAATATATAACATCTAGATAAAGCTTAAAGACTAGTAATAAAACAAAACTCACATGCCTGCCATATAGCTTAAGAAATGGAACATGTCTAAACACTATAATGAAACATTTTCCTAACAAAATGGCAAACCATCATGGGCTGCTGCATTCTTCCCTCAGCTCTGAGGAAATTTTAGAACTCAGAACTAAAATTATAGAAAAAATTAACATAATGGGCTGGAGGAGACTAAAGGAACATTCCAATATGCTGTAGCTCTTATTAGGAAGAAAATTAAATTGATCCTAAGTTATATCTATCCATCATATCAACACATATAGAAAATATAACATAAACAGAATAAGAACACTGAATCCATCTGATAGAAAGCAAAAATGGAGAAAAGAAAATCAAAGAAAGTACAGAAAATAGAAAATATTTTAAGTTATAGCAGTGTTGTATTCTAAAATAAAAATTACAACAACTACAAATGGATTAACTTGACCAATTAAAGATGGATACTCTAAGATTTGATTTAAAATATTTAACAACATATTTTCTATAAGGGTATTTATTTTAAACAGTGTCAAGGGAATGCTGAAAATAAAAGCATGGGAAAGGATATGTAGTTCAGTATGAACCAACAAAAACCTTAGGTAACAAATTTAAGTTTGACCAAATAGAATTAAGGCTAAAATATAGTTGACTAAGAAATACATACTTAAGAAAGGAATAATAGCCTATCTGAAAAGCCCAGAGGGTATGTGGATATAAAAATAAGAAAGAACATATTGTATTAACAGTATCTTTGAAGTCTACCCTGTGACCTTCATTGATTACGTCCCCTACCTACTTCCCCTAGAGGATAGTAACCACTACTCCAGATTTGGGGTTTATTATTTCTACGTTTTATATTACTCCACAACAAAGTATCAAACTCAGTGGCTTAAAACAACACATATTTATCATCTTACAGTTTGTTTGGTGCAGAGGTGCAGGTGTGGCTTAGCTGTATCCTCTGCTCAGTCCCCCAAGGTTGTAATTAAAGTGTCAGTCAGACTGTATTCTCAGCAGAGGCTCACCTGGGAAAAGGTATACCTCTAGCTCCCTCAGGTTGTTGGCAGAATTCACCTTCTTTTTTTTAAATTTTTTTTTACTTTATTGTGTTGGTTTTGCCATACAAAGACATAAAACTGCCGTGGGTCTACATATGCTCTTCCTCCAGAACCCCCCTCCCTCCCCGCTCCCGACTCCCTCCCCCTGGGACATCCCGGTGCACCAGCC